>CM063258.1:6167686-6767686 GCA_032158295.1 Pycnopodia helianthoides | reverse complement strand
ATTTTACAATTACCAATTCTGTAATGTGCCTTTAATTTCAATTTTGAAGTCATGACTCCAGGGGAAAAAACCCAATTTGGATTATTAATTACCAAAGAGGTTAGTTTACACTGAGGCAGCCAGATGATGTTGATTTGGATGAACACTGTGATGATGACATCTATCCACTACCCATGACTGATGGCGCAGGTGATTGCATCCTGCAAACTGGTCCAACATTAACCCTCCTACTGGATGACCATTCATTATCATCCGTTGTGGTTTTTGAACGATAGATCAACTAAGCCAGCCTGCAATATCATGTGGCGATTGCATCTACACAGTGCACACTTGTACACAGTTTAGTTTGTGCACAGTGAACACAACCTGTGCAGTTGAATGGTTTTGAATGGTTGTTCATCTCACTGGCAAAATGTACCAAGAGTAGGAGGGTTAAGATGGATTCAACCTCTTTGAACAGTTTCATGACCTTTTTCCAATCTTTCAAAGAAAAAGCCCCCAACAAGGAATGTTTCTCAGTTTTAAGCTTGTACTTTCATGCCTCAACATTACAGGAAGGACAATAGACAACGAGAAAGACAAATGTGGTCCGGCGCCCCGCCTCCAAACCATATGTCACAGCAGCCCCCAATGAACAGAATGGGACCAGGTGGACAGATACGTCCTAATGCAGAAGCACAGGTGAGATAACCCATCCCCCGCTCGTCTACCTTAATATAACCGGGGCCCTATTTTTATAAGCTGCTCAAGCACAAAAAACAGCGAAACACAACAAAATTATGCTTACCAGAACAAGGTAACCAGCCAAATTACCATTGGACTGGTATTCTGCTTATTTTTGCTCAGCAGAATGTTGGTTAGCAAAGTGGCTCTATGAAATTGGGCCCTGGACAACCTCGAATACTGTATATTAAGCATGGGGGAAATTTACTGAAAAAAATGGTGCACCAAGATTGTTGTGATGATGACAGTAGTTGAACTGGGTCAACGTGTTGACAAGTTTTGACTGATAGGAGTGAGGGAAGATTTCTAAATTAAACAAAGTGAGAACTCGCAGTTGAATGTCGCATGCCTTGCAAAACACTGGGGTTACACAAAGGTTAACTCGAGTTGCCTCTGGTTGAAGGTTGCCTCTCCCTTAGATCTGTGGCCGTTGGTTGCAGCAGCAATGTTAAGGTTAAGATGCATGAGTTACAGCCTTGTTGTCAATGACTTATTGCTGTTTATTCAGGGTTGGAATCGTGGAGGTCATCCGCCATTTGATCAGAGGGGGCCACCTCCTCAACAGGGTCACTATGCAAGGATGCATCCACACTACCAGCAACAAGGTCATGGTCCACCTCCCGGTGGTCCATCCCCCAGCGGTCCACCGCCGACTGGTCCACCGCCGACTGGTCCACCGACCGCTGGTCCACCGCCCGCTGGTCCACCGCCTGCTGGTCCACCACCCGCTGGTCCACCACTCGCTGGTCCACCACCCGCTGGTCCGCCACCAACTGGTCCACCACCAACTGGTCCGCCACCAAGTGGTCAACCACCACCCACTGGTCAACCACCCACTGGTCAACCACCATCCGGTCAGAATCAGGTAAGTCAGCACTGAGTGTAATCAAGCTACAACCACCGACGATTATTTTAAAAGAAAATGTTAGAATCAGCTAAAACACATAAAAGTTGTGGTCGTAAACTTTGCATGTTTTTTTAGACTGCTTTATAGTAACGAATGTCCTGGATGTTTCTCACCGTCTCGAGACATTTTCCTAAAATGCATGGAACGGGGCGGTCAGATGATGTTGATTTGGATGAACGTATGTTATGATGACATCTATCCACTACCCTTGACTGATGACGCTCTGTTGATGCGGCCATGAAGACTCCGTGTTGTCCCCCATGCTTTGATCGGCACAAAATGGGGTCCTGTTGAAAGTCGAGGTGTTGCCAGTCGGGCAACTCCTTGACCGATTGGCCGCTATTTTTTGTTAGCAAACTGAAAAAGATTTGTCTGCTTTTTTTTTTTCTTCAAGTAATTGAATACGAGGGAAACTGACTGGGTAATTTGAGTGAATATATTTTGGGTTGAACAAATTCCCTATGGTGATCTCTCTCCTGCCGAGTGTGATCTCTGTTTATACGGCATGTTCGGGTTGAATGGCTTCTGACCGACACCACCGAGCAAACATATCTCCGGCATAGGTCACAGGTTCAAATCCTGCTCTAGTCAAGATTTCTTTGTTCAACCTAAAATAATGTTAAACTTGCAATTACTATTTTGCATGGGAGTCTTAAACACTTAAAGTATGTTTGTCATAAAATGTTTTGTCTTTGTTGAAACACTGTTTCTGTGCAAAGATGTAATCAAGCAAACAATATTTTTGACCTCATCAGGGACCTAAGCCTCCCATGGATGAAGATGAAGATCGATGGCGCCAGCGTCGTCAGATGCAATCCAATGAGATGAACAAGAATATCGAGCGTGCTCGACAACGCCGCCTCGTCAAGGAACAGGAGGAGCAGAACTCCGACCAAGAGCGGAAAGCCGCCGCCCAGGAGAAGCTACGAAAGCTGGAAGAGCGCATCGGCAAGAGGGAGCCGAGACCGAGGGAGGTACTGGAGGTGGTGAAGAAAGAGGAGGCGATCTCGGACTGCCACGTGATGGTGGGAAAAGGCAACGGACAGAGAGTGGAAGCAGTGACGGGTCTGGGCCTAGACAGGGACGGGAAGGAAGAGGTAAGTTTCTGATTCACCCCTAATCTTGATCCTACAATACTGACCTCTGATGATCGCATCAGGGTCAGGGACTATGTTCAAAGTCTCCTTTCTCTTGAGTTGATTGATGGGAGATTGTAGCCGTCTTAATTAATTTTTTTTGCCTACACTCTTAAAAGGTAACTACCAGCGTCAACCTGCAAGGAACCTACCACCAAGATTCCAGAAGCAACAGCAACATCAACAGCAACAGCAATTTCCTATGCAGCAGCCACCGCCACAACAGAAACAGTTCACCCAGCAGCAGCAGCAGCAACAGCAGCAGCAACAGCAGCAACAGCAGCAGCAGCAGCACAGCAACCTCAACACCATGAGCCGCCACTCCGACGCTTTCCCTCGTATCCAACTCAGGTAAGAACAACGTTTATGATCCACACAGATATGCTCCGAAATTGTGTGGTGTTTCCTTTCAAATGCTTTTTATAGCCCAAAAGACCCAATCCAAGGCACTGTGACCCTTTAAGACTATGTATCTGCGCATGCTCAGTTAAAAGATGCAATGTTGTTGGTGATGCACATGCTAAAGCCATGAGTAGCGTGGGTCGCCCTGATTCACACACTAAGCCTTGAATATAGACAGCATGGTGGGCAGACCACGCACAACTCCTAGGAAACTTGACTATTTAATCTGAAAACTACACAATACGTAGGTTTTATTTTATTAAAATGATAACGTGCTGCTACCCTGGCTGAGCCAAAGGTTTTTTTTTGAAGTTTAGAATAAAGGTTTATTTTTTCCTTAGTCTTGTTTGTTTGTTTCTGTTTTTTTTTCTCTATACCTTGCAGGGCGATTTTCATCTGACTTGTTGTTATTTTAATTTCTATTAGGATTGAGCGTTAGTTTTTAGAGCATCTATCAAGAGTTTCAATGCGGCGGAACTCCACTCCTTACATGGATGTGTTTTTTTCCTGCTTTTTTTTTCGATGGTCCTAGGTCGATTTCGTTACTTCTGTGTTACTTCAAAGTTCACCTTTATTCCGGTAATTCTATACTTTCTTGAACACAGCACGAAAAAGATCATGTGTCAGGTGCCCCGCTTTCTCACCAAGTGTCGCATCCAGCTCAAAGAGAGTTTGAGCCAACCCAAGACACTGACCAGCGAGATGTGAGAAGCGCTCCACCGAGGGAGATAAAGAGGCAGGACCCACACAGTAGGAGAAGCCCCGATGACAGGGAAGGGGCACACCCAGAGAGCGGTGAGGGTCATATCCAGGAGGCTAGAGATGTACGAGGAGGGGAAGTGAAGGAGACCAGAGGAGGCGGAGAGACCAGGAAGACGGCGTGGGTTGCAAGCTCTGATGCCACAGAAGGAGCCGGTCAGGAACCAAAGACTGGAGCACCTCCTCCACCAGGTCAGTACATACCAAACTTCTTTTATATTCAAGACATATCCAAGAACAGCATGGTTATGTTGTCTGTGCACACAAAAAGAGGAAAGATAAAAACAAAATTTTTGCATTTTTGATGCAGAAAATCTCATTTTAGAAGTTTTTGCAGATTATGGTTTTGTAGGTGAAGCGCAATAAGCTTAAAAGAATCACATTTTAATCTTTCTGTTTTTATTTGTGTTTATCTAGGTGCGTATCCTCAGCCTGTGAGACGTGGTGATGGAAGGCTGGACAACCAAGACAGTCGTGATACTCAAGATGCTAAACCCACTCCATCAGTCCCTGAAAAGCCTCAACCAGTCCCTCTTATGAAAACCAAACCTCAACCCCACTTTGATAATGATCGAGGAAGGTACCAAGATGCTGACAAGGGAAGAAAGTATGATTCTAGATCTGGTGGCAGCGGTCGGGATCGCCAGTCCCAGCATACCAGACCAAGACAGGAGTCTGAAATGGACATATACAATGACAGAGATAAAGCCTCGACAAAGGGGGATGCCCTTAAACAGTCCCTGGAACAGAGACGAAATGTTCCTGATCAAAAAGATAGCGCTGGAAGCCGGCCAGCACCAGAGCCGCTTATGAGAGATCGACAGTCAAATATTGTTCAGAGTGAAACCTTTGTGAAGTCGACAGAAAAGCCTCAGCAAGGAGTGGAAACCTCTGGGCAGCAGAAGCCATGGTCCCAGTCACTTGACGGAAAGCAACGTCACGAAGACAGGCCATCGGTTGCGAATAAGCAGCAACCCCGTAAAGGCAGCGATAGTAGAGAAATGGGCCGCCGTGATCGAAGAGACAGAATAGGCTCGGATGGTCAGTCTAGGAATGATCATGAGATCAACAAGAAACGCGATGTAGTGGCTGATCTGGGTAAAAAGCCAGTGCACAGGAAAGATTCTACTGAGAGGAAGAAATGGGGCGAGCCATCAAAGGCAGCTCCTGTTGCCAATGAACAGAAAAAGGAAGATTTGGGAAACATTGATACAGCATCTGTAGCTTCAGATAAAAGCAATGACAAAAGTGTGGATAAAAGTGATAAAAAGAGTGATGCCGGTTCCTTGTCGGATAAATCTTCGATTGATACTTCAGAAAGTCGAAGCAGTGCTAAAGAGTCTAAGGATCAGACGGTCGACAAGAGCAAAGAGTCGACCAGAAGGAAAGACTCCCAGGACAAACCTGACAAGTCGAATCGGCGAGAGAGGTCAGATAAACCCATGAGATCAGAGCATCCAAACAGAAGAGACAGACCGGAGAGGTTTGACAGAGCCCCACGGGGAAAGAGGGAGTGGAGGGATGGGCCAGGTGACAGAAGAGATGGTCGTGGTCATGGAACCAGAGTGGACTCTGTTCGTAGTAGAGGTCGCTCTACAAAACCGTACGGCGCGACGTACCATTCACGAGGGAGAGGAGAGCGGCGCTATCCAGCAACGTATGAAGGTCGTAGACAGATGCCCGAGGATTTAGATGATGTTGAGAACATTGAATTAGAAACGGTAGATGAGGCTGCCCCTGCTAGAGATACAGACCAGGCTCCAAAACGAGATGATCAGGATGGAGATGAGAAGTCAGGTATGACTCAAACGAGGAGGGAAACCAAAACAAGCTACTCTGAGGGCAATTTTGGGAGAAACAGAGACAGACAAGGCTTTGTACCGAGGGGTGAACCATCAAGGAGAGGTCGAGGACGGGGAGGTACATATAGTGGAAGGGGCAGAGGAGGACAACCAAGTAGGAGCAACAGTGCTGGACAGACATGGAAAGATGCACGCCGAGACAGGGATGGCTTCAAAGGAAGAGACAGAGGACGAGATAATGAACCTGAATGGGAAGGCGACCTCCTCAAGGATAAAGAATTTAGAAGAGATGGTCAGCAGGAAGGATGACGGCGGGATAGACAGGAGACAAGGGGACCGCTATGAACGAAATGATTACAGGGGAAGGTATCCCAAAACAAGCCGTCCAGAGCCAAGAATGCGCCCAGAGCGCCCACCAAGGTTCCAGAATTCAGAGAGGAGGGGTCGAGGACGCGGTGGGCGGGAACCGAGGGGTCGAGGTGGAACCACCCGCACCTCTGTCCCCAGAACAAGCAGCAGCAGTGAGGGTGGTGTCATTGCACAGCATCAACCAAACCGGTCCTGATGAAGCAAAACTCATCTGATCTGAACAATGAGGAGTGGGAGACAGCCTCGGAGAGCAGCGACTTCAACGAGAAAAGAGACAAATCTGAGGAGAAGAAGGAGAAGCCGGTAGAGGTCTGGACAGAGTCTAAGGAGAATGTCCCAGTCCACCACAGTAGCAATAACGGCATCAATGGGGGATCCGCTGCTAAGAAACCTTCTTCGGGTGGACAAAGATCCTCTGGAGAAAGGTTTTACCGAAGTAGTGGACGAACAGAACCAGGTGAGGATCATTTCATTTAATAATTCTCATTGTAAAGCCAAGGACTCTCAGAAAAGCGAACTTACTCACTATACTAGCCGAGAACCGCATGGGGAGAAGGCAAAGAACAAAATTTCAGTTTAAGATGTGGGAGGAAAAAACCCCAGAGAATTATTTCAGGGTTAAACCAACCCAATCGGATTCGAACCGGGGTCAGGAAGGCCAGGAAAGATACCACTACGCTATTTTACATGAAGAAACACTAGTGACAATAAGATTTGGAGTAGTTGACAGTGATTTGTTTCACACCAGTAGACCCTCGAGACTTCCTACTAGGTGTAAATTGTACTGGTTTGCTACAGAAAGTCTGGATAAGTTTTCCAAAGATGTTATGCGTTTGTTTTCAGACGGGCACGAGGCGACGGTAAAGAATAGCAATAACCATCGTGACGGAAGTCGCGGCTCGTCCCGTGGTAGCAGCGCCGGAAACCGCGGCGGTGACCGCCGAGCCCCGGGCAACGGTAGCAGCTCTGGCAGCACCTCCAGCAATCGGAGGACCAGAGGGTCGATGACACAACGGAAGCCCGATGGTAGAGCTGGGCGAGAGGAGAAGGTATTCAGAATGGACGGGATTCAGCTCAAAGATCCCACCGCAGTTAAGGTAATTGTTGGAGATCATTTTGGTCATCTCTCGGTAGACTATGGAAGGGCTTACAAAGTCAAATTGAGTTTTGTGATCTATTCATGAGTGGATCACAAAACTCAATTTGATCTTAGAGCCCCTCTAGTTTAACCCTCCTACTGTCAGTGACTCTTGGCAACATTTTCCAGTGAGTTGACCAACCATTTGAAACCATTCGACTGCCAAGGTTGTGTACGGTGGCACAACTGTGCACAGAACTAACTGTGTACTGTGTCATGCATTCCCTTATGGTATCATATTTCAGGCTGGCATAGTTTATCTATCATTCAAAACCACTTGAATGGTATTGAATGGTCAGACAGCAAGAGGGTTAAAGAAGCCACTAATTACTGGAAAAATTGATCCTTACATAAGAGAGCATGGTTGTGTTACTTTGAGAAATTGGATTGTTTGGATCGGGACAAAACTCTTATGAAAATGGGGGAAAAAAATTACAAGACTCTTGAAGGAACATTACAGAATTGGTAAGAAAAAAACTTGTAAAATATACTTTTTGATCACAGATTTACATGAAACTTACACGGTCTAATGATGATGATAGTAGAAAACATCCCTTGAAATATTTCTGTCTGAAATGCCATATTTGATGAGAAATGAATAAACTAATTTTCCGATTGGAGTTTATCGCTCAGTGAGCGTTTTATTCATTTGTTGAACCTATATGATTTCAAGCAAATGTGTAATCGGTTTTTCACTATTTTCTCGTGACCCAGATGGCCGATCGATCTCAAACTTCTACAGGTTTGTCAGTTTATGTATATGGTGGATTACATAAAGTGCTTACACTGCCAGCAACTGTTTTGTTAGCAAAAACCAATTCTGTAATGTTCCTTTAACCAAACGTTAAAAATGATGGTGTGAAATGCCGCTGTGTTTGATACCCTTCAAGTGCGATTTTTGTCAAAATCCGAAAACGTACGATGCAATCACATTTCAAATATATGATCTGTACATTTTTGTACAGAGAAGTTTCAGTTCAATCCTCAATTCTGAGGATAATTGATCAAAATGGTATGAAATTTCTTTTGGATTGGAATGTACAGACCCACAGTTTATTTTTGTAGTCTGATAACTTCATGTTTCAAATTCATAAGTATCAAATAAAGTGATATTTTACACCATTTTAACGTGAAGTTAGAGACTGTTAACTTTTTCCACACTTTCATGTGGACTCTATCTATTGGAAAATGAGTGGATCACAAAACTCAACTTGACCTTGGAGCCCCTCTTGTCTAGAAGCCATAATTCTGGAGTGATCTTTGTTGTACTTTGAGAACCCTAGGTTGTACGAGCTTCAACACTGACTTGCCCTCTTGTTTAATTTTGCATTCCCCTCTTGAACTCATTACACCTACCCCTTCAACATCTTGACACAGAACCTTAGTGTGTCCAATAAAATCCTGCACAGTTGTCTGATGGAAATATTAAAGGGCAGACTTGTGAACTTGGCGTTTTCGCGGTTGAGCGGATAAGAACACTGGAACTCAAGCTCTGGTGTTTCTGATCAGCGAGTGTGGGTTCGAGTCCCGGTCAGGACACTTGTGTCCTTAAGCAAGACACTTGACAAGGATGGGACGTAAAGCCGTAGGTCGGTGTGTTGCATAATGCATGTAAAAGAACCCAGTGCACTTACGGCAAAGAGAAGGGGCTTGCCCCGGTGTTCCTGGTTTGATTGGCAGCATATTGCGCCGCAGCACTGTGTAAACCATTACATGGTGCTATATAAAGGAAAAAGGTCTCATGCTTAAAAACCTAGCTTCACATACCTTCCAGGATAAATACTGTAGCGCTTAGAAATGTAGTATTAAGCGCGGTTTAAATGTAAATTATAATTAACCACATTTCATGTGGCGTGGTTGGCAAGTGCAAAAGACACTCTCCTCTCACCACTGTCCCTGGTTTGATTCCCTGCTAGGGCCATATGTGACCACAAAATCAAACACTTTTATCCTGGGTGTTCTGTGTGGTCATATCGTCGTGTCTGCAAAAAATGTTATATCTCCGAAAAATAGCACTTACATTACGCGCGAGTTTGAAATTCGCGCGAGTTTTCAAAACGGTGTATGCAAAACCTGTACACGTCAAGATAAAGCATTTTTGCACGAAACATGTTTGGGCGAGATATGACGTTTTTTTGCAAAATCAAGATACAATGTTTTATGCACTGATGTGATGATATAGGGTCGATGTGGAATTCTGCCAAAGGCGCCTTTACATGCCTGCCGTTGACAACGTTATCCGGATGTCCTTTGCAATTCAGCTACTCATCTGCGAGTAAGGATTAGCCTCCTAAATAATTATTAATTATAACATTTTTGAAAGACTGAGCGAGATGCAATCCTTATATCCTATGAGCACGCAAAAGTACCCTTTTTTCTCATTTTTCTTTACTTTGAATCAGAATGCACTGTCTGACATGTATGGACTTGTGACCAACAAGAAGCCATCGGCAACGATCACCTCAGGGAAGGTCAGCAGCACCAACAACAGCAACAACAGCAGCAGCAGTAGTAACAACAACAACACCGCCACCAACAGCAGTGCAGGCAACAGCAGCAAGGTGAAGACAACAATCGAGAAGAAACGAGACGCTATCGGCCAGTATGATATCAACAACTATGCCAGTAAGTCAGTAAAGACAGTTCTTAGACAGGTTCAAGGCTTTAATCAGGATTTGGTTAAAGGGTGTCAAATTTGCTGGAAATTTAAAAACTGGGTGTCCAAATTGTTCACTTACAATTACATTTACATGTAAATGTCAGATAAAACAGGGTGTCCAACTTTAAAACAGGGTGCCCAAATGACACCCAGACACCCCTCTGGGTAACACTATGGACAGGTTCATGCCTTAATACTTAACACTAAGGGAAGAATAAAAAAATTCCTTTTGGCAGGAAAACTCTCTTTAGCGTTATTAATTGGGTTATGATTTTTTTTGCACGGGCTTGGCTATATCCATCTGTCCGATCTGAGAGCCTGAAACGAATAAAGCTCAAATCTTGTGGCGTGGCCAAGTGGTCTGCAGCATCCAAAATCAAGTTCTGATGGCTGAGTCATCAGAGTGTGGGTTCGAATCCCGGTCGTGACACTTGTGCTCCTGGGCAACACACTTAACCATAATTGTTTCTCATCACCTTGGAGTTGATGATCCATTGAGAGATATGGTGGACAAGGCACTGTGCCACTATTGGGTTTGAGTGCATTTGTCTGTTTACACCCAAAGCGAACAGTGCACTCCTATAGTGTCCACCATATCTCAAAAAGGCTAATGGGTACATGGGAGGGTAGAGATTGTTGATGTGAATGATTAGCGACTTGTGCGCCAATTTGGCTGCCGGTGCTGCATACTCCAAAGGAGTTGAGATGGTTTCAGGTATGCCTAATGCCGATTGAGCAGAGGTAGTACTAGTGTAAGGTGTTTTGATACAATGGTTAAAAGCGCCTATTGTTATTTTGCCCCATCAGGTGTTGTCGTGGTGGACGATAATCCGGAAGTTATTGTAGAGGATCCTAACGAGCTGATGACACCAGACGAGGGCTTCCAAGAAGTACGGTCGAAGAAGATGCAAAAGGAACGTTTGAAAGCTCAGGAGGCAGAGAGGAAGAAACAAGAGACAAAAGCTCTGTCTGAGGTGAGTCGATTCATCGGGTCATTGGAATGGACATCGCTAGTCATCAATACAATCAAGCTACTTTTTGTGTATTCGTGACGACAACCTGCTAAAAAATCTAATTTCCGCATGTAATTTTTAGCTATAAAATAACAAACTGGGTGTGAGCACTATGCTCGGTGCAATCTTTTCGATTTTGTATTTCTATGAAGGCGTATTTTTATTCAAAATTCGACGGTAGAATTTGGTTAAAATGTGACCTAAGGCAATGTTACACAAGGCAACTTACAGTTGACTAGTTCTTGGCAGTCTCCGCGAAGAGACAACATTATCACCTACAATTTTCGGATGATTTACTTGGAGTTAGTAAGACACCGTTAAGAACATTGTCACATTGTGCGCTTCCACAGTGTTCCGTTCCAAAGTTGTCTGGTGTGACTAGATCGTAACACTCCAGTCGCATTTCCTTTCTTTTCCTCTGTGTGTATTGCTGAAAAAAAGTGTACTTTGTAGGTATTTTCCCTGTGTGACGTCTTTGAGTATGTTTCAGGCCTGGAATTTCATCTTGGAGAGGGCAAGGCCAGTTTCATTTTGCAAAGGGCACTTCCATTGGAAAATCTCAAAGTCCATGGGAAACTTCTGAAGGGGCACCAAGGCCAAGACCAGGGCAACGAAGGCCATGGCCTCCGTGGCCTCCGTGTAATTCCAGGCCTGATGTTTTGAGAGGCGGCTGTATTTCAACTCGCCCACTGTTACTAATTGTTTACAATTCCCCTTCTTTTTACAGGCTATGAAACAGACCCGCATCAGTACACCGAGCAAATCCTCGAGGCACAACCTTCCTCCTCGTTTGTCCAAGCAGCAGGCGAAAGACACAGCCAAAGGGGTGACTTCCTCCCCGTCAGTCAGCAGAGCTGTCGGATCCCTCAACAAGGCACCGGGTACAAAACCCATCAGTAACGATGCCGGCATGGGCTTGTTGGGGTCGGCCAATGTCATCCCGACCAGGAGTGGTGAGTTAAAAAACCCTTCTTAACTGCGGCTTAAAAGTTGATAAGTTTGAACGAATTGATTGGAATAAACGGTTAAACGGAGCTTGTGACCTCTAGTTAACCGTTTCTACCGATTCCAATCCGAACTATGAGCTGACCTGAAGCAAGGAGGCAACGGAGGGGATTTCCTCCACGCCCCTGGTCATTGCCTTGATGCCCCCTTGCAATGTCAATTTCCCTCGTGGAGGTTGCCCTGTACAAATGACCAACTGCCTTGCCCTGACAGGAACCAAGTATCAGGCCTGGGGCCGATTTCTCAAAGAGAAAAGACTAGTCTTATCTGACGTTAGGACCAGTAACTGGGCTTAACTTGAGACTAGTCCTATCTCTTAGCATTGCCTAGGACTAGTCCTAAGTTAAGGAGAGTTTTGTGAAATCGACCCCTGATGCTGTAACACCGAGATACCATGTTGCTGCACAGCATTCTTGCGCACGCTACAACTTTCATTGCCGAATCCAGTAACAACATTGTTGCACCAAAGACCTGTTCTAATGCGTATTCAGAACTCAAAAGGAGTATAGTGAGCTTTTATTTACTACACCGTTTGAAATTTAAAACTTTTTCCCCTATGATGTACCGTGTCTTGAGCTACCAACCGTTTTTGATTTCAGGGCCCTTATCCTCAGCACCACCTCATTCGGCTCCGTTGGTCAACGCCTGGGAGAAACCGCTCCAGGTCCCCGTAGGCAACCCGGGCAGTCAGGGCGGCCTGACCAGCATCCCCGTCAGTATGATCTCCACCGGGCCCTCAGTGGTCAAGGCCCCCGGAGGGAAGCCCGACTCGGATCAGCACGACAGCGGTGTGGAGTTGAACAGCGACCACCACGGGTCCAACCCGTCCTCGCAGAGGAACTCGCCCAGTGCCGAGAGCAAGGCCGATCACCGTCTCATGCAGGTAAATTATCACGGTGGCTTGCGGATTACGGTCCCAATTCTTTTCCCCTGTGTGACACCATCGCTCACTTATTGAGTGTCAGTTTTTTAATAAAAAAAGTCTGTACCCTGCCAATTGTATATTTATTTTTGTTTTATCTAAAAAAATTTTAAGTTCCACAGCTACACCTACAACTACACCTAGCCAAATAGCCTGGCAATTGTCTTGTTACCATCAGGGTTTTTTTTCACTAAAAAAATCCATGAATAACCAGGGGTCGATTTCACAAACTCTTCCTAACTTGGGACTAGTCCTAGGCAATGCTAAGAGATAGGACTAGTCCTAAGTTAAGAACAGTAAGTCCTATCTCTTAGCATTGCCTAAAACTAGTCCTAAGTTAGGAAGAGTTTTGTGAAATCGACCCCTGCAGTTCTCCTGGAATTTCCAAAGTAGTTGTCAAATGTGCCCAAGAGGATTGCGACCTAGAACGATCAGGACGTGCTCAGTGTGACACCGCTTCACGTGTAAGGATCACAGCATTAGCATTTGGCTTGATTTGATTTTATTTAGTCAAAAGGGTCTATATCTAATGCTTTGGGCGGTTTAAAAGTGATTGGGTTCTCCACAAAAATGTATTACACACTCAAATCAAACTGACACTCAAGAAGTGAGCGACGATGTCCGAGTGAGATTTCTTTTGGATGGTGTCACGCAGAGTTACATGATAGTATTTTTATTGAAACCCTTATTGACCCGAGTCTCCTTAGTATGGCAGGCGGATTAGGGTATTGTGCGCCTTTGTTGACGCAAGCACGGAATTCAGCACACAGTCACAGTATGCCATGAGATTGATATTTGGCTTTACGGTGCTGGAATTTGAGGAGAAAATTCACAAGACTGTAGGGCTTGTAGCTCAAAATTCTTACTGGATCGGATAATTTGCAACAGGACCAGAGTCAAAATGAGATCAAAAAAACAATAATTATCTACAGAAAAACTAAGAGATGATTGGTCTCTGAAAGGTATTTATTAGGCTCAAAGTAAAATCTTGAACATTATTTTGTTTAAATTAAAGGCAAGTAAAAAAAAAAAAAGACCCGGACTTGTCTGGTCATGAGTTTATTGGCCTCGATGCTATCATCACTGGCCTTGGGTATGCGGTGTAAATTTCAATCTTTAACCCTGCCTAAGGATAGCGCTACCATGTGTGGTGTTTGGCTTGGTTGAATAAACAATTGCTTAAAATGTCAATTTTGGATTGTTTCTGTTGATAGGAATACATGGTGAATCAGATGAGACAACAACAACAACAACAACAACAACAACAGCTGAACCAATCGACGGACATTCCCGCCACCAACGAGTGGTCGAATTCGCAGCTGGTTCAGATGAAGCTGGATCCGTTCTCCTCCTCTCATCCGGTGGTCAGTCAGGAGAACGACCGCGGTGGCGATATGGGAGGCTCAGACATGAGGATGCATGAGACGTTTGCCAACTCTCCAGAGATGGCGATGGACATAAGCAAGGGGAACATGGTGAGTTCACAAGACCGCTCCCCTTTTTTTTCTTTCGTGGACCATTGCCCTCCATTCCCCCCCCCTCCTCCCCCCGAAAAAAACCCAACAACAACAAAAACAGAACTTTGAGTGAATCAGGTGCACTTGGATGTGAATCGGATCGATTTGAAATTTCAACATTGGACACTCTCGGCGTTTAGATTTTTTCCGTATAGGTTTCGGAGAGATCACACTTTATGGTTGTTATAATTGAAAGTGAAGATGAAACAGAACAAGGGTGCGGACATACACAGTATGTTTTTGTGAACTTTTATGAACCAGAGGTCTGGTAAATTACTAAGTGTTAATATTTTTTAACAGTCTTCCGGAACACCCACATAAAATAGGTCACTCGCTGACATTGCTGGATTCCTTCTCTGATGTCATGTGCATTATATGAAATAATCGTGAGGGAATTTAAAAGTAGCAAGAATTCATATTTGTCATTCCTTCGGAAGACCCCGTCCCAGACCAAGTGTCCCCTGGAATAGCTCATGAATATCGTCACCGTTTTCACGAAGAGCCACCTATCTTTTGTTGACAAATTATTGACTATTACAGGAAGGGGCCTTTATCTCAATAAATGAATTTTACGTTTTCACGAACAGCCATCGGCCCCGATAACGCGTTGCAATACGTTGTAACAGAAGAGTGTAAAATGAGGCAAAAGTTGTTTTTTTACGTTTCACGAACAGCCACCTATCTTCGTGCGCGCGTGAACACGTGACACGCGTGCCCCTTTCCTATGTTTAATACGTTATCCAGTGAGGTGTTTAAGTAGGTCATCTTACTTTTTAGTTTTCACGAAGAGCCACGTATCTTTGACTAATTACTACGGCAATTAGCCAATATATCTACAGAAATGAGTTAGTCAATGTAGACGTTAAACTTATACAGAATCATATGATAGGTTTTTAACTGCAAACCGTGGCTTTAGTATTGCAGATTTTGCAGTTTTAAGCCAAGCATAGTGTAAATTGTAAATCTTAAATAAGCGTTTGGACATAAGTGGCTCTTCGTGAAAACGGTGACGATATATTATGTAACGATGATGTCACAGAAGGAACCCAGCCAAGTCAGGAAGACACAAAACGATTTTTTCCCCCCAACTGAATTACTGTAGAATAACTATAAAGTGTAATTCACCTAACCCTTTAGCTTAATTTTTAGTGTTTTTGAGAAATTGTTAACTGAATGTATTTTTAATAGATGTGAAATTTGCACCGGGGATAAAGAATATTATTTGGTTTTGCCCTTTCACCAAGTACTGAGTATACAGTGCTTTACACACAACTGTGAAAGGGCAAAACCAAATAATATTCTTTATCTCCGGTGTAAATTTAACATCTATTAAATTGTTGCGGTACCCACTGCTTAAGTAAAGGACTCAAACTGCCTCTGACTACCGGGCAATCTCGTTGGTTTAGTTAGTTGGACATCTGCTGTAGAATGGCACAGGCCTGTGGATTTTTTTTTCACAGAACATGATAGAGTACTGAGTATACAGTGCTTTACACACCAGTAAAAAGGCAAAACCAAATAATATGATTGTATTTTTCTTCTTTTGTTTTCTCCTTCTACAGGGCTTGGTTAGTGAGCAGACTTCAAGCAAAGTACCAAACACCAGTAGCAGCAGTGCATCAGTCAGCGGTATGCCCCAACCTATAGACCTTCCTATTAAGAGTGTCAATCAGTCATCTCCGGTCACGTCCATATCCGAAGACATCTCCATCAAACTGCAGTCTGCTAAGCACTTGTGGGACACGCCTGCACCTGTACCCCTGCCCAATCTGAACGAGAGTGCGCTGTCTCCCCCAAGTATGGCTTCAATCAACCCAGCGCCAGCCTCAAGTCATCCGCCGATGAGTGAGGGCGCCTTGGATCCATCGGGGGTCTCTGACGAGACTCTTCAAATGGAGGCGGAGCTCTTAACCGATGTCCCGCCGAGCCAGTCGGCGTCACACCGCCCTCTAGTGTCTGATTCTGCCATCATGATGCCGGCGATATCCAGCGGTAGCGACGCGGATTTTGCTGAGTTTTCACACAGCAGCAGCAGCCTGTCTGGTGTGGATAGCGTAGTGACGACGACGGTGTCTAGTAGCTACAGTGAGTTGAGCAGTGAGAGTATTGACGTGCACCAGACTAGCAGCTCGGCCTCCTCCTATGCACCTTTCACCTCCTCCTACCCGTCTTTCTCGTCCTACACCTCTGGCAGTGTCTCCAATTCAATGCAGTCGTCCGAGCAAAGAGTCGTACCGCTTGCCGTCAGCAACATGGCCAACAAGAATTCCTTCATGTACGCTGCCATCCCGAATCAGACGATGGGGAACCAGACGATGAACACGCAGGCGTTGAATCCAACCACTCTGCTTTATTCAACCATGGTTGGACTGGACGGGAAAGTCACAGCGCCAGACCAGAATAAGATGCAGCAGTATGCGTTCGGTCGACCGGCCGTCCTTATTGCTCCAACTCAGACGGTTCAGGTCAGCAGTGCTCAGCCTCAGGGGCAAGGGGGTAGCGCCTCGCAGTCCATGTTCAGCGGGCAGTCGTCCAATCACATATTCTCAGCCTTTCCGATCGGCGACAATACACCACGGCTGATCCAGCCGCCGGCTGCCTACGCTCCTGCCCAGTATGGAGTGTCCGTGATCCAGCCTCCATCTGCAACGCTCCAGTACAATCTGAATCAGGCACCAAGTGTAGCGCCCTCACCCCCTGCCCCTGCTGCACAGCAGACCTTTGCACCCCTGAGCTTCTTACAGGCGGCTAATCTGACAGGTCCGGGTATCTCCTCGTCCCTCAGTCAGCCATCCCAAGGTTCTAACCAGCCGTACCTGTCGTATGGCACATCGTCGTTCACCCGACCAGATATCAACATGCAGAATAATACCATCAAACAGCAGAGTTCGTTTAACGGGCTGTCCACCATGACCAAGACTGTTGCTAGTCTACCGTTTGGCACGGTGCCGAGCATCAACATGCAGCAGCAGCCGATGTACGGACAGCAGCGTGCGACAACTCCGGTCGGCAGTCAGACTCGTCTTCTCGGCAATGCTCTGGTTACTCCAATCATGCAGTCCAACATCCACCAAGCTCCTCAGCCGACGTCGTTCTTCACTGCCAATAATTCCGGTCCCTCCCAACCAGCTGCCGTCGGCTCAGCTGGCTCAACCAACTTTTTCAACTCGCTACAGGGAAACCATGCTGCGGCGGCCGCTGCAGCTGCAGTGCAGCCACCCCAAGGTGCCCAACACATGCAATCATTGAACACCATTCAGATTCAGACAGCTGCGGCTGCTGCGGCGGCGGCAGCCGTTCAGCCTCCACCCCAGCCACAACACCTGCAGCAGCATCAGCAGCATCAGCAGCACCAGCAGCATCAGCAGCCTCACCCTCAGCCGGCGCCTATGCACTATCAAAGTCAAGGGACCATGCAATACTCCCAGTCTCGTCCTGTAGGCTTAGGAGGGCCCTATTCCGGCCAGCCTGGGACGACTCGTCACACTGCCCATAACGTGTCCGGTGGAGATGACAGGAAGACCATGCTTGATTTGTCTGCAACATCAACGAGTGTCATGAACGAGATGTCGTACATGGTTGCGCCGAGGAGCAGTGACATGCAGCAGCATGTTGACGCCAAGCCGTTCAGCCCTAATCGGGTATCAGGCTCATCCCAGCCACCAGAGCTTCATCGGTCCAGCTCTCATACAGACATGCCTGCACCATCAGTTGCTACAAGCAATCCACAGTTTGCCAGCGGAGGTCATCCAACCATAAAGGCGACATTCCCCAACGCACCCAATCATGCAGTGCGGCAACAGTATGGGCATCAAAACCAACAGTTTCAGCAGCAGCAGCAGCAGCAACAACAACAGCAACAGCAGCAGCAACAACAGCAGCAACAACAACAACAACAGCAGCAACAACAACAACAACAACAACAACAGCAGCAGCAGCAGACATCATTCATGCCGCGTGCACCATCAACCACACAGGCACCAGTGCGAGGGATAACTCTAAGACCTGGACCCCAGCTGCAGCAGTCTTCTCAGATCCAACCCCAGGGATTCCAAACCCAGCCTTTACCGCATCAGTTGATTCGCTTTCCTGCTGCAGCCGCTCAAGTCCGGTTCAGACCTCCCATGCCACAAGCTAACATCATGTCGGCGAGACTGCCCATATCCTCTGCATCATCTGCTGGACCAACGCAAAGATCTATCGACCATAACCCGCTCGGTCCAGCGATCACGCCGAGTAGCAGCTTCGCCAGGAAGCCGACTCCCTTAGGGGTCCCAAGTAAGGCTCCCCCAGCTCCTAGTGTCAAGCCCATCTCCAAACCAGCTCCCCAAGCCCCTGGTGAGTACAAGCCACCAAGCTCGGAAGGTCCTAAATCCTCCAAGTCCACAGAGAAGGAGGCCTTAATTGCGTCGACAAAGGCCTTCTTCACCAACCTAAAGAATCAAAGTGGAAGCGGCAAACCTGGTGACAAGGCTCCAACAGCTAGCAGTGGTGCTACCCAGTCTGAGAGCTCACACGGCAAAGGTACCTCAAACAATAACTAATTGGTGCTCTCTGTAAACCATCAAGTTTTGTTTCATTTGGAAGTTTAAAGATTATTTAATTAATGGTGAATCAGGATTTTATTTGTCCTCCAAATATTACATGTATGTAAAGGTAGTGTAAAGTGAAAGGTAGTGGTCTTGATGTAAGAAGATTCCGATGGGTGTTTTGTGGAAAGAAAATTGGTGTGGTCAAGTTGATGAGGTGTAAAATGAAAAGACGATGATAATTTTGATTTTTATTCTTAATTTTACCTCAATTCCTGACTAGTTCATGCATTGTACATAGATGTAAAGACTCAACACTATTGGCATGAGAGAGCTACTCCCGACCGTGGCATGATATCAGCGTATACCATTTCTCTTTATTTGGCCATAAAGTCGCTACGTTTGCCTTGCTCTCAATTTAAATTCTCCTGTGGGGAATTGAAATCTGTTTTTTTTTTGTGCGATCACATTTAATGTTTATAATCCATCGGCCTTGCAGTTTGCTTTAAGAGGTAAACTCCAGGACGTTTAAATGCTGTCATTCAATTATTGTTTGATACAAAGTACAAGAGCTTGGTGTCTTTATCTCTGGCCAAGTGCTTCAGAAAACTGTCTTCTCTTGACAGATGACTATTTGTGTGTGATAAAAAATGTTTTCCTCTTTGCGAAATGAATTAGTTTTGAGGTAAATACGCGCGCTGCACATTGTTTTGAAAAAAAATTGGTTGAACATAGTTGGTGATCTTGGCTTAATGCTTAAGGATTGAAAGCTAATTAATTATTTAAAGTCACAATTGGAGCTTTTTCCCTAGTCATTTGACATAGTATAAATTTAGTTTGGATTTGTGTTTTTAGGGGGTCAAGTGCTAACATGATTTTAAAGGGATTCCTTTGATCCTGGTTCCTTTTTCCAGTTACCACCAAAGACGGTGTTGTTTAAGTTTACGATATATAAAAAGTCACCTTTCTTCATATGCAATTTTTTTTCTTTTTTAAATAGTAGGATGAAGGCAGATGGTTAGTTTAACCTTTACTGCCTCTTTGAGTGTAGCTTAAATACACAGATTTTGTTTAGAACAAGAGAAACAATACACCTGAACAGCAGGATTGTAGGGCAGGCCCAATGCTTCATTTTTGAAAGGGCAACAGCACCAAGGTGTTTTTCTTTCTTGGTAAATGGCACCTCTATGAGGAAATTGTAAATTTCTATTTGAACATTTCAAACGTCATTGACCATAATGCATTGAGGCAATTGCCTCTGTGAAGCACCATGCCAGGTAGGGCTAACATTTTAAGAGAATCTCTACTGTAACTGTAGCTCAGAATTTTTTTACTCAACCAGAAATACTTACTCAAGACGTAAATTTATCTTATGTTTACGTTGGGTGAACTTTTAGGAGGAGGTCTGGAATTGAAAAAAAAAAACTAGTGCACATTAGTCAAATTATGAACGTACGTGTTTGGTGGAAACAACACTAGACTGCAGGACTAGTTGGGTTTACTGGTCCATTGTTGAAATGACTGGACTCTGGCCAGTGGTCCATTTGGTATCTAGAACGAGTAACAGATGGGCGTGTCTGTGTATTGTACTCGCCCAATACGACAACAGTAGTCGTGTTACATGTACCTTTATTTGCCATAACATGTAGACTGTAGTTCAGTGGCACATTCAATTATTGACCCCCTCCTTGGCTCCAACGCCACAAGCGGCTACTGCCGTCACTCTCGCCATGGGGAGAGTCCACTCTCACCATGGGGAGAGTTCCACTCTCACCATGGGGAGAGTCCACTCTCACCATGGGCAGAGTCCACTCTCACCATGGGCAGAGTCCACTCTCCCCATGGGAGAGAGTCCACTCATAAACGCATGTCAACACCACATCGCTTTAAAATGACTCCCAAAATGGCACATCAAAAATTACTTTGGTGATGACGTCGGGCGAGTCGGTTCAATCGGTAATGATGTTTTCCAGGTGCCATGACTTTGATTGTTGTGGTCATGTGACTAGGGTGGAGGGCGGGCTTAGGTCTAAGCCCGTACCCACAGCTGATCAGGTGCACATTTATTGAGACCAAATGAAAATGATGAAAGAAAGTAGTTCAGTAGATGGCGTTGGAATAGTAACAATTCTTCTGTCCGTCAAGTTTTCTGCTGCCAGTTCCAGATACTGAGCGGGGGTAGAAATAGTGACCAGAAAGCCCAGTCATCATGGGTTACCAAGAAAGGGTACCAGCTATTGAAGGTGCAAATTGAATATGTCCAGATTTAAGATGCGCTAACTTAGCATTATTCACCAGCCTCAAACAGTGGCATTAATGTTCATGTTACTTTTTTAGTTGGTCACAGCGGACCACGGAGATAATGTAGGTTGTAGTCTTTGTAGGGCGAGAAGCCACGTTTAACTAAAACAACATACTCCAGTTTGAGACAAGGAGAACTTGTCTGGATTTGGTAAGTGGAAAATTTAATCTCATTGAATTGTTGTAAATGTATAGACTTGAAATTAGTATATCCAACTGGATCTTTCCAATAAAATGTAAATAACTGTTCTGACTTTTTCGTGAGGTACTTTTAATACCTTCCTGTTTGAGTCTGAATTGAAAATTCATCACTTTCTCTTTTCTTTTTTCTCGATTTGAGGACTTTGCTGGTTCTATAATTGACCAATGTTTAAATTGACTGTCTCGGATCGACAGGTGGCTGTGTCGTTATTATTGCAACGTTTCATAGCGAGTGCATGACAAGTATTAAATGAAATTTATATTGATACGATAGACGGCAATGTTTTATATTCCATTGATTGTACAGCCAAACTTAGGTTATTTCACCCGTCAACTTGTTGGTCATTGCTTACTATTCTGTGTGCTGAAAAAATATGTAACTCTCGTGTACACTATTTTACACTGAGACATTTTGCCTGCATATTTTAATAACGGTGTAAGCTGTACCCTGTTGGTTCAATGAGAAATTTTGGTAACAAAGTTTCCACGTTAATTGGAATGACTCTTTTGTTTGTTAGTTTATTTTCAATTCGTATATTATTAACAGTGCATAATTTATAGTATTTAAATGTATACATAGAAAGGTTCAATTTAAATGTAAGAAACATGTTAGTTTTGGTGTGATTTCAAAAAACTTTTTTGATGCTTTTTGTTTGTTTTTTGGTTTGAACGACCTTTATTTTCGATGATGTCTTTTGGTCCAGGACCAAACTGCATTGCTGCATGTATACAGTTTCAGCATTTTGTCCTTAGATCTACAAACTTTCAGAATAGTTTACGTTTAATAATAGTTTTTGTTTGTGTTAATACAACCGAGAGATCTAGTAGTAAATAGTAAAGTATTATAGGTCTTAACATGTTTATGCAGCGGAAAAAAACCCTTCGTATTTGGCTGTTTGTATTAATCAAGACATCTTGTCACACTTGTCCTCAATTATTTTGTAAAAATTGTAGGAATTTTCTGATTTCTACACCTGTATAACTAGCAATTTGTTGGACACAAAGTGTGATACTGTATTGGGTTGATAAACTGTCATGCTCGTTGATGCTGTGGCGTGACGATCAACCTTTTACTGTGTTTTGTGAACACAGTTCACAAGCTCTATATTGAAGGTATTATTGAATTAACTGGTAGAATCAAATAAAACAATGCTATGTTGCAATTTAATAAATATGTACAATTTTCTTAGCGAGTGTTACCCTTGTAGATAACTTTTCAAGGTCAAAAAGGTCAAGCATTGCAGTTTTCATCAGAATTATAAGGAAAGCGTTATTACTATAAGGGGTATTGCAGTTTTCATCAAAATCACAAGGGGTAAGCCTTGCAGTTTTTTATCAAAATTTTAAGGTGTAAGCCTTGCAGTTTTCATCAAAATCATAAGGGGTAAGCCTTGCAGTTTTCACCTAAAATCACAAGGGGTAGGCCTTGCAGTTTTCACCAAAATCACAATGGGTAAGGCTTGCGTTTTCATCAAAATCACAAGGGTAAGTCTGCAGTTTTCACCAAAATCACAAGGGGTAAGTCTTGCAGTTTTCATCAAAATCGAAAAAGGGTAAGCTTGCAGTTTTCATCAAAATCACAAGGGGTAAGTCCTTGCAGTTTTTCACTCAAAATCACAAGGGGTAAGCCTTGCAGTTTTTCATCAAAATCACAAGGGGTAAGTCTTGCAGTTTTCATCAAAATCATCAAGGGGTAAGCTTGCAGTTTTCATCAAAATCACAAGGGGTAAGCCTTGCAGTTTATCAAAATCACAAGGGGTAAGCCTTGCAGTTTTCATCAAAATCACAAGGGGTAAGCCTTGCAGTTTTCATCAAAATCACAAGGGGTAAGCCTTGCAGTTTTCATCAAAATCACAAGGGGTAAGCCTTGCAGTTTTTCATCAAAATCACAAGGGGTAAGTCTCGCTGTTTTCATCAAAATCACAAGGGGTAAGTCTCGCTGTTTTTATCAAAATCACAATGGGTAAGTCTGCGTTTTCATCAAAATCAAAGGGGTAAGCCTTGCTGTTTTATCAAAATCACAAGGGGTAAGCCTTGCAGTTTTTCATCAAAATCACAAGGGGTAAGCCTTGCAGTTTTCATCAAAATCACAAGGGGTAAGTTGCAGTTTTCATCAAAATCACAAGGGGTAAGCCTTGCAGTTTTTCATCAAAATCACAAGGGGTAAGTCCGCTGTTTTCATCAAAATCACAAGGGGTAAGCCGCTGTTTTCATCAAAATCACAAGGGGTAAGTCTTGCAGTTTTCATCAAAATCATAAGGGGTAAGCCTTGCAGTTTTCACAAAATCACAAGGGGTAAGCCTTGCAATTTTCATCAAAATCACAAGGGGTAAGCCTTGCAGTTTTCATCAAAATCACAAGGGGTAAGCCTTGCAGTTTTCACCAAAATCAAAGGGGTAAGCCTTGCAGTTTTTCATCAAAATCACAAGGGGTAAGCCTTGCAGTGTTCACCAAAATCACAAGGGGTAAGCCTTGCAGTTTTCACCAAAATCACAAGGGGTAAGTCTTGCAGTTTTCACCAAAATCACAAGGGGTAAGCCTTGCAGTTTTCATCAAAATCATAAGGGGCAAGTCTTGCAGTTTCATCAAAATCATAAGGGGTAAGCCTTGCAGTTTTCATCAAAATCACAAGGGGTAAGCCTTGCAGTTTTCATCAAAATCACAAGGGGTAAGTCTTGCAGTTTTCATCAAAATCAAAGGGTAAGCTTTCATTTCATCAATCATAAGGTAAGCCTTGCAGTTTTCATCAAAATCACAAGGGGTAAGCCTTGCAGTTTTCACAAAATCACAAGGGGTAAGCCTTGCAGTTTTCTCAATCAAAAATTGCACCATCAAACCAAGGGGTAAGCCTTGCAGTTTTCACCAAAATCATAAGGGGTAAGCCTTGCAGTTTTTCATCAAAATCACAAGGGGTAAGCCTTGCAGTGTTCACCAAAATCACAAGGGGTAAGCCTTGCAGTTTTCATCAAAATCACAAGGGGTAAGTCTTGCAGCTGTTCATCAAAATCCTAAGGGGTAAGTCTTGCAGTTTTTCATCAAAATCACAAGGGGTAAGCCTTGCAGTGTTCACCAAAATCACAAGGGGTAAGCCTTGCAGTTTTCATCAAAATCACAAGGGGTAAGTCTTGCAGCTGTTCATCAAAATCCTAAGGGGTAAGCCTTGCAGTTTTTCATCAAAATCACAAGGGGTAAGTAAGCCTTGCAGTTTTTCATCAAAATCACAAGCAGTTTTCATAAAAATTCACAGTGGGAAATTTACAAGAAATGAAATGCAATTAGACGAAAATAAAACAACAGACAAGCTTAATTTTAATTCTGAACTTATTTTACACCAATGTACTCAACAAGTGGTAAGCTTTGCAGACTTTGTCAAAAATATCACAATATTGCAGTTGCCCAAAGTAAGAATTTGACAAAAGCTGCAATCTTCACCTAAAAAAACCATCAGCCCTTCGTTTTTCTTTCCTCTTCTTGATTAGCGGAATAGGTCTTTGTAAGCACACATAAACAATTTTGGAAAAAAATGTACTAAATTTAAAAGGGAATACAACAGGAGTCTAATGACAAAGATAATCACTTGAGCTGAATGACAGGTTATCTATGTATAAAACAGAAAATCTTGAATCGCTTTTTCATGTTTATGTCTCTGGTTTCAAGACAAGAAGCACAAACACGAACACGGGCAACAAATGATTGGTAACCAATGTAAAAATCAAGTGTGGCATAACTAGGCGTTTAAACATGATCTGTTGAAGGCACGGCTTCTGGCGACCATTTTGAAAGACCACACATTAATTTTTCGATTGACTTTTGGACCTTTTGTAACACGCAAGAGGGCATCGAGTATAAAAGATGGCACGGACCAGACACGTGTGACTTTGTCATCGCAAAGGAAAACGATAGTCTGTGCAGTGCTTGCTCGTCACTTTTCTACGGCACTGTTAAATCAGCTGATCGGCAAAAAAGGATGCATGTCTGACAGGCAAGATACCGTACATAATTTACAAAGTGGAAATCCTGCAGAGAAACCTGAATGAACGTACCAAAGCCATAAGTCTCTTCAGAGAGTTCACAGGGACATGTTAGCTCCAATTGGGAGATTTGGGCTATAAAAAGTGTTTGAAAGCGTTCGCTACGAAATGAATTTGGTCGGAAAGATGTTTCAAACGTAAAGCATAATGACGCACACAAATGTGCCTCAAATTGCGTGGTTTTTCCTTTACATTTGTACGGTCCGCCATTTTGTGGAGTAAACAATTTGGTTCTACAAAATAGCACAATGCAAGGGAACATGTCTCTTTAAACATTCTGGTGATACAAAAACCCTAAAATAACGTCTGTTCGAAGAAAAAAAAACTGAAGTGGTTCGGGGATGTGACAATTTGACGTCTTGACCCCCTAAAACAATGATCATATCGACCATGAAAAAGTTAGAAATCTGAATAAGTTTAAACTTTGATATTAAAGTGTCTCTCAGCAGACTACTTGAAGTACAACACTGAAAAATGACAAGTGATAATTAGAACTAAAGGCACAAATAAAATGAAAAACATCCACCAAAAACCTACTACATTAAAGAGGTTGGGCCACGCTAGAGGTCACTCTTAATTTTTTTTGTATACATCCCTAAATACACCTATATCTACCAAGAAAACACTGTGACAGAGTTATAGAATGAATGGTTTTCGTTTACAACGAAGTTTCCAAGCCTCTTTTCACCCCCGCCTTCAGGCAAAATCGGAACAACAGCAGTCGGTGCCAGAAAGCTGTCTCCAAAAATTCAAAAGAATAGCGACGTCGCAGTACGTACCCCTCTGTCAAACGGCTGTTTGTTGTTACTCATTGAGCATTGCTCAGTACAGACCATCCGGGCATTAAATACGTAAAGTGATGTCATGTTTATTTGCTGCCCTCATTTACGGGATTTTGATAAAATAATTTAGGCGGCGGGCTAGTGAACGGAGTAAAAACTCCCTGCAAATATCACTTCTTTTGTTAATGTAATGTTACAAAAGATGCAACAAATTATAGAAAGCAGAAAACTAAAAAAAAAACCGTCAACTTCAATCACCATGGCCCATCCTCTTTAATGCAGTAATATTACATGTTCATAAATGTTTCTGAGTATTTGAATATAACCAAAGTTAACAAACTAAATGGATATAGAAACATCATCTGGTTTTGAAGAGACATGTTAGTACACGTCCACACATAAGTGGCTCATACCAAAATGCCAAAAGATTTGGCCTATTTAAGCTCAACCAAAAAGGTCAACGTAAAGGTCATGTCCCAAATTTTTATTTTAAAATTGTTTTTCATGTTAACAAGGACATAACAAAAGTCTACCGAGCTCAAGTGTGCCCCACAGATGGACGTAACGAAAGTGTGCCCCACAGATGGACGTAACGAAAGTGTGCCCCACAGATGGACGTAACGAAAGTGTGCCCCACAGATGGACGTAACGAAAGTGTGCCCCACAGATGGACGTAACGAAAGTGTGCCCCACAGATGGACGTAACGAAAGTGTGCCCGCAGATGGACGTAACGAAAGTGTGCCCCGCAGATGGACGTAACGAAAGTGTGCCCCGCAGATGGACGTAACGAAAGTGTGCCCCGCAGATGGGCGTAACGAAAGTGTGCCCTGCAGATGGACGTAACTTAAGTGTGCCCCACAGATGGGCGTAACAAAAGTGTGCCCCACAGATGGGCGTAACAAAAGTGTGCCCCGCAGATGGGGTAAAAGTGTGCCCAGATGGGGTAAAAATGTGCCCCAGATGATGTAACGAAAGAGCGCACGGGAAGGGGTGGTAGGCAAAACTCAAGAAGTGTGAGGGATTTTCTGTCCCTTCAAAACTGATTATAGAAAGTTAAAATCTGCGTAAAAAAATGGACAAGACTCTGACTGGGTCGAAAGATCAGGCCACTTACTATTTGTTTGCATTTATACCATACATGCCGTGGTCCTTTTGGTTGGTAAGCAGTTTGCAACAGCTAATTCTATTTTCTTGTGAAAATTTGGAAAGCATGACTTGTGAGCCATGCTCATGGTAAAAAAGGTAGCCACGAGTTTCTCTAAAACCTTCTGCCGGGATCGATACTGCACTAAAGGATCATGTGACACGGGGGCAATTTACAGGCAACCAGTTCCAGGCAATCTCCAAGACGAAAAAGCATTCAAATGTTAATTTCCCACATAATTTTCTTTGGGGTCAGTAACGTAATGTTAGAAAAATATGTTGTACTACCAAGAAGGGTCTTCGTTTGCATGTTGGTTGCCTTCAAAGTTGCCCTGTGTGGCATGGCCTTAAGTGTGAGTAGTAGATGATTGTCAAGCCTTAAGTCCCTGTGCCGAACCCCTGATAACTTCTTCGGTCGCTGCAAAGTTAGAATTCTGTCAATGATGCTTAAAAAATAAAAAAAACAGTACAATATTAGTGTGTACAAAATTAATTAAAACAATAAAAAACACAATTACTCTGAGTATCGGTTCCATCTTACATTGGTCCGTGGTTCTCCTCTCTCCTGGAGCGAACCATCTTGTTTGTCTGTTCAACCAAACTGAGGCTGAGATTAGTCTCTCCTTCTTTGTAACGGAGATCCCATGATCTACAGTCGCTGCCTACAGGGAACACGAAATCAAGAAACGAACAGCGGCAGGATGATGAGAAATGTTCCCCTTCTCTACTTCCATGCTGTAGTCTGCTGCCCTCAATGGCCAGTTGTTCCAAATTGTCCTTGATCTTTCTGCTGTTGGCAAGGTGCTCATCACATACACTCTATAACGATGACAGTCAACCTGCGTGAAACAGTCACAATAGGTTTTTAATGTAAGAAAAAAAAGAGCTTCAAAATACAAAACACTTAAAGGGAGAGTAATAGATTGTAACTACTAAATACTCCAAAAGTTAATGACCATAAAAACTTACTTGGTGAGAAGCACGGCAGCAGTATAAAAATATAAAATGCTAAAAGGATTCCCTTTCAAAGTAATCTGGTTTGGAAAAATTTTCACCAAAAATCATTTGAGTCTGAGAAACGATTCATGCGTGAATCATTTGTCAGATTTCTGAGGGTCAGTTCACGAATGCTGTGGCCCAAGATGCGGTTGGTACCCGCTGTCGCCTCGTGGATGGATTCGACGTTCTTTGTGAAAATACTGTGACTTTTTTTTTGCTGTCTTCTCAGCAAGTAGACACTGTATTCAGCAGGAAAACTTTCGCACGTGACTTTTACTGTATCTTTCTTAACAGATTTACCTATAAATCAGCATCATGTTGCCAGAAACCAATCTATGACCCGACCTTTACACTGTTTCAAGTCTTTTCCGAAACCACGACCTTCAGCTTTAGGCTCCGGCTTAGACTTTGTCAGCAGTTTTGAAAATGTATATTCTTGGTCTTGGACTTGAAACAGGCAGATGGTGCTCCAGCTCGATCTCAAGCCTAATCCCCGGTTTCAAAAAAATGGCAGGGGGGGGGGGGGGGGGAGGGAGGTGAGGTTGCCATCATTGATCTTTGACCTACCTTGGGCTGTATGTCCACCGCTTATGGATTGGACACTGGGTCCGAGTCGTCTGCCGAGTCTTCTTTCCTCTTCAGCTCCTCCTACAATCAGTACAACACCAAAGGAAATACAACACAAATACTTAAACTATCATTTACAAAGAAACAAATCACCATGATGTAACAATGTATCCTGACATAAGACAAACGCACTGCAGTGAAGAAAATAAAAAAAACTGTTACAAGGGTTACAACCCCTATGTTCCGACGCCCCTAGTGTAGTTTCCTAATCCTTATCCTAAACCTAACAAGTTTGTTGCGTGTCGTGGCAAAGCGTTTACGTTCACCGGACCCAAGCTCTGGTGTTGTCAGCAGCAGAGTGTGGGTTTCAAATCCCACTTGCTTTGTCCTTCAGATGGGACCGTAGGTCCATGTACTAAGATTTGTAGTGCACACAAAAGAACCAAGAACAGGGGTTCTGTAGAGTAGGGGTTACCCTGGTGTTTCTGGTTCACATAACAAGCACCTCGTCTACAGGTGTCCTCAGGCTTGCGAAGCTACAGGGTTAAGTTTATTTATGAGGCAACCTTGGTTTCAAAACAAGAAATATATAATACAAATAATACTATCGATATATACGCAGTGATGGAAAACAGTGAACAGTTTTCATTGAGTAGTTTAACCGTGTAAATGTGAGTTGTGTACTGGAGGCCTAAAACCATCTACTCTAGGGTCAAACTAACACTCGTAAATCAACACTTCTTGATCAAAGAACCGCCAGGCTTTGAAAAAAACTTGACCTACCTTAAATGCTTTGAAGTGAAGCTTCCCCTTGCAGTGAGCACGGCTAGCCTTATCCGACGTAAGGAACTTGTGACACAGCTTGCAGAAAAACCCAGTCACTGGTATCAGGTAGGCCTCTCCTACTCAGCGGGTCAAAGGTCAAATGTCAGGTCATATAAAGCATGTTGTGTTTTTTTTAAATAAAATCTAGCAATCAATTCTCAATAAGTGGTTGTGATAGTCTACAAATCAGACGTTTGTTAAGGCGTGATCGTGTCCTGCAGTACCACGAGCTATGGCAACGTGACAGAAATTCAACAGAACTCTTTGACACAAGACCACAGTAGCCGGGTGGGTTACACTGAAGGGCAAGTAGAGGGGTCTATACTGAGAAATATGACATCAAGAATGACTGAGCTTTTAAGGAACGAGAGAGAGAAATAAAGGAAGGAGGAAGAGGAAAGTAGAAGAAGAAACAAGTTTTCTGATGAGGTGGGTTATTCAAGCTGGATGTACCAAGAGAAAAGCCGTACAGAGCAACAGAACTCCTCAGGGCACTGAGTGGCGAGGGGGGGGGGTCTGGGTGGAGGTGGAGAGCCATTTTGCACCCCGGGTCATTTTTCTGCTAAGACCATAAAGCGTCTACACATCGGGTGAAAATCACACTAAGTTAAGGCAGGCTTGAATGATTGCACATTATCTGATGTAGAGTTTGGCACATACAAAAAATATATCCGTCATTAAACCTGTATGTTTGAAGCCGCAGACGAGAGTGTGAAAAGTTTTTGCAGAAGAACTTGGAACGACAAAAAAAAACATTTTAAAAACAAAAATAAGGAGAGACTTTGGAGGTTGAAAAAAAAGAACAATTTTTTTTAGGAAACATCACCAGCTGTCTTAATAACCACAAAATAACAAAGTCCTCCAACACCAACAGCCATGAAAAGTAGCGTTTTAAAATCGATCAACTTCACTTATTTTGAAGAGAAAACCACAGATGGGTGTTGTGAGAAAGATTTTTAAATGCATGTAGCCGCTAAGAAATGAGGGAAAAACACAGGAAATGAAAAGTTTGACATGGAAAGAAACAAACTTGAACGGATGAGGGAAGTTATGAGAGAAAGCACCTACCAACAGGCTTGTTGGGATCAAACACAAGCACTGTAGTTTCTTCTTGCTGCAGCGGCTCATTCTCTTGCTGTTGGGTCACCTGTTGTTGGTTAGTTGCACCTCGCTGAGGGTCACTAACAGCAGAAACTGTGGAAATGGGATCGACATCCATGTTGCTTGACTCTTTCCCTTCACTTCGACCGCTATTCACAAAACCAGACCCAGCCTGATCGTCTTGGACCTGCTCTTGGTAAGCCACTGCCGGGCCTTCTCCGTCTGAATTCTCAGATTCTAATTGGTTGGAAACCGCCATATCCGATGAAGCTGAATTTCCATCGGTGGCCGACTCTAAGTCAGGTACCAACGGCTTCTCGGTGTCAAAGGTCACTTCAACCTTTGTGTCATCATCGACGAGCTTTAACTTCGTGTCAGGCCCCTCTTGGAGTTTCACATAATCGATGGCTTCCTCCACTGCGAGGACAGCGTGTCCAGCAGAAGGCTCGTCAACAGGCTTATCAGAAGGGTCCTCAACAGGCTCTGACACTAAAACCTGGTCACTAACTTCTTGGACCTCTGGCTCAGACCCCGACTGACCTTTTGATTTATCAAATTCCGGATCGACAGACGAATCGTCTTCAACAACTACAACAGAATCAGTGTCTGCACTGTCTTCAGGTTCCTTCTCATCTCCGCTGATGACAACAACGTCTTCTTCCTCCTTCTCTTGTTCTCTTTCCTAGAGAATGCAGGAAGAAAAACTCATAGAAATATATGACTTTATCAGAGGGGGCAACCTGATTGGCCTCAAGACCAATCAGCAATTCCCGTATACAAATATCCGTATATAATGAACTCGTATTATAGATTACGTAAACCAGACGAACGAAAGCCAGTTGTAAAACGGGTATGACATAAACATTGGAAGGGAACAAATATATATTTTTTTACGAAAGAAAATCTGGAAAGATTTGTAAATGCTGCGAAGGCCAAGCTTTGCGGAGCCAAAATGAAGGATAAAGAGACGGGGTTCTGTTCATTTTGATGGAAGTGTGCACAGAGGTGACACTTTGGGTTGACCTCAACTCAGCATCACAGTAAGTACTGTGGACGAAATCTTCATGGTGACCCTCGAAAGTCTACACTTCTCCATTTAATCAGGAATTTTTGTTTGACTCGAGAAGGATCAAGGGATCTGAAAGAAGATTCAATAAGCAAATCAGAACTGGCCACAACCCTGCAGCTTAAGATATTCAACAAAGACATGGTAACGTTGATCCCAATATAATATTTACATCGAGGGAAATACCCCCCCCCCTCCCCAAAAGAGGATAGAACAATGGAACTGGGCAGAAAAACAACATTATTCCCAACATTTTTACAGATTGTAATCAGAACGCCCTCCAGATTGTTGAATGCCAAAGTCCGTAGGATGGCGTACCTTAGAAAAGGTAGAAAAAGTTACTAGAATTTGAATTCAAAAATTAGATAATGGCGTGATGTTTTCGATCCTAGCAGAGTCTTTCTTGAAAGCTCAGAATTGTAATTCACTGGACCATCACTGATCCTAAGGAACTGGTGTTTGGAAAGAAGTACGGACGATAAAACAAAAAAGGCCGATCTGCACGATTTAGTGTCCGCGTATATTTCAAACATTTTGGTTCCAGTCAGGAAAAAAAGAAACTCTATTTTTTTTTTCTCACTGCACAAGGGACGAATAAAGTGACGAATAATCCTCTTGAAAAAACACTGTCGAAAGAAACATTTTTGAAATTAGTCTCAAGTCCGATTAAAGTCACAGCACGGCCATTTCTTGCCTTGACCTGTTGGTTTTCCCTACACATCCTAAAGCATTGGTTGATCGGTGCCAGCTGTTTTAAGGAACACTGCCTCACTCTGGACATCACACGCTTCAATTATGAGGGGGAAAAAAATTTAAAGATTGCTGCCGAGAACAGAGAAAGAGGAGGCAATGATAAAGACCAAGTACAATACTGAAATGAGTTTATTGGATAGGAGTGGGTGGAGTGGGTGGAACGGGTGGGGGCCGGGGGTTGCCCAAGAGCAGGCGTCTCATTCGGGTTCCTCCCGAGGCGATCCTTACTTTCTTGGGCGACACCGGGTACCTGCTCAAGAGCAACTGCTCGAATGATGAGCCAATGACGTCATTACTGACTTCAGTAACGAGTGCGCTTTTAGCACTGGCCTTTGGTTAGGAAACTATTTCTTGTACATGCATGATAAGGGTTGGCTCGTCTGGAGCAAGTGTGGACCCCTTCAAGGTTTAAAGTTGGTGGGGTGTATGTTAATATTATCTGGTTTTGCCATTACACCGATGTGTATTAAGCACTGTATACTCAAACCTCCCCCCGCCCCCCGGAGTCCTGTGAAAAAAAATCCAAAGGCATATTACTCGGTTGGGATTCAAACCCATGACCTTCGCCACTCTAGAGCGGAGATGTCTTTTCACTTGACCACTGAGCTAGCCCGGTGGCTAGAAGCAGTTCGAATCCTATAATTTATCTACCAGGGGTGTGAATGTTTTTTCTACAGGGCGTTTGTCGATGAACGTAACAGACACTGAGAAGGAGAAGGGGTTTGCACCTGTGTAATGAGTTTTTTTCAGGACTGTTTAGTACGTTTGTAATGTCCATTAAGGAACACTAATTGAAGGTCGTTCCATGCTGCAAATATTTTGGCCAGAGGTTCCAGAGGGTGTATATGGTTGATGAAGATATTGTGAGTGTCCCAACTTAGCATGGAGGAAATGTGAGTCCCGCTACTGCATTTACAGTAGCACCCTTTACACAAAGCATGCAGTACTTTCAGGAATAAAGTACATTCTGAACATTCTACTGCAGCCGATTTCATGAAACTTTATGCAACTGCTTAAGTTCATTTGCACAGCATTCATTGCGGAAAGGTGGGCCACTTGTGCAAATAAAAATATGGTGAAAGTGGACATCTGTAGTTGTGTAAAGTTTCGTTGGTTAGTAAATCAAGATGGTAAGCCAGCTTCATCCTTTGCTTAATAGCAGAGACAGACTACCAGCGAAAAGTCATGTGGTTAATACTGCTCGAAAATGGTTCCCTGCGAAAATTTTGCCTTTGCTAAGCATTATTTTTTCAAGCGAGAAGTAGCTTGCAGTTTTGATCCCAGCCCCTTTCAGAGGTCAAATGGCGCCATTTTCCACTTTCTTGCTCTTCCACATTGGAGTACTGACCCAGTTGGAATAGTTACCCAATTGGAGTACTGACCCAATTGGAATAGTTACCCAATTGGGAGTATTGACCCAATTGGAATAGTTACCCAATTGGGAGTACTCCCAATTGGAATAGTTACCCAATTGGGAGTATTGACCCAATTGGAATAGTCACCCAATTGGGAGTACTGACCCAATTGGAATAGTTACCCAATTGGGAGTATTGACCCGTTTGGAGTATTGACCCGTTTCACCTGCTTTCATCTTCACAATAATCTTGGTGGCGCCATTTCAGGAGGGTCAATGTCTCCGTCAAGGGTGACATTGTATGAAAATTAAGCTTGGGCGATATCGCTTTTTCTCAGCCACGATATATCATTGAGAATATATCGCGATATTCGATATAATCGCGATTATTTCTTTATGCCGTCAATCTACTACAATTCTCACGTTGTGAGTTGTGGCTATGATTGACTGATCATTTCTGCCGTTGTTCCAATCACCTATTCTTCGGGTTTTACTCTAAACCTATGGTATGAAAACCTGGGCCTATTACTTACACACATTTAATGTGTTAACTGCGCATGGCAGACTGTTCTTTATGTGTGCATAACTAATTAGATCACGCTACTCGCACGTCCGCAACACGCACGGGAACGCACGTGATAACACCCGTCTGCGTGAGACCGCCTGATCGCTAAGGCTTTGATGTTAGTTTTTTCGAAGACCAAACCCCGTCGGATCGGATCTGTTGGGGAATCTTGCGGTTGCGGTCTGTGACTTGCAACTCTTTGACAGCTCTTTGATGCAGCAAATCGTCTCAACTAGGAGATTTATTGTTGCAATATCGTCTTGACGAGGAGATTTATTGTTGCAAGATCGTCTCGGCTAGGAAATACATCGCGATACTTAACGATATCGCGATTTACCGATATCACGATTAAAAAAAATGTGACCCGATATCATAATCGTTTCAGAACTAGTATCGCGATATTCGATAATATCGTGGTATCGCCCAAGCTTAATGAAAATAAACAAATCCTAAATATTGTGGAGATGAAGCCGTCTGAACTTACAGGATGGTACATCTGAGAGGTTTACAGACTCGCTAACGTCATTTCAAATAGATATCTAATAGTTTGGGGCATGACAAGAGCCCAGTCTTGCAGTTGTTCCCTTTTTTCCCCCCCAAGAAAACCCAAAGGTGAAGGAGAGATCCAAACAAAAATCAAGAATAACAGGAAAAAAAAATCCCGACCAATCTCTTGCCAACCCTGTGTCATATATAAAGAAGTGAGAATATTAGGCAATACAGCATTATTCTTAAAAAAACCCCACTTTTCTGTGCAATTTGACTCCCCCAAAAATGGAGAGCGTGGTAGACGGTAGCAAGAGGGGCAACAGATGTTATGTACATTTCAAGTTGACAAAATGAAGGCTGGGGGACCTCCATGGCGACTGCCGAATCACCCAAACAGAAAACAAAAAACGAGGGGAGGTTAAATCCTTTCAAAAATAGAGAAAGGCTTCTCCAAGTCGTGTTTGCAGTTATTTAAAAGAGCCTGTCCAATAGTTGTGAATAGAGTGGGGTTATTTTGGGGTAACTCACTGGACTGTCGTCACCCGCCCCGAGTTCCATCTCGATGAAGTCGGCGCCGAATTCCATGTCGTCGTCGAAGCCGACGGCGTCCACGGTGACGTAGTTCCCGTCGTCGACGGCTTCGTCTTTCTCTTTCAGCTGCTGGTCTCGCTTCTGTAGATTAGCAGACAAAAAAATAACATGAAAACAGAAAGAAAAAAACGTGATAAATGGACTCCTGTTTCAAGGCTTTTTTTTCCATTTTTCACTTTGCCTCCGAGAACGATTTTGCAAAGGTTGAAACCCGATGCCCTTACTACTTTTCTGAATTCATGTCACAGTTGGTAAGGGGGTCTTGTCAAAACTAATCCAGGACAGGTAGTCGAACAACAAATCTACGAAGTCAAACATTTGTTTGATTTCCGTCGTACCGTATTTCTTTGAGAGATATGGTTTTTCACTAAGAGGTACACAGTTCTGCGATGCACTAAAAACATGTCCTAACAAACCAAAGTTAAGTGATGTTTTAAATTGGGATATAAGTGCTTTGATACTTAGCGCAAACAGACCTTGTGTCGCGTGGATTTTTGTTGTAAAACACAAGACCACAGGACTTAACAGGTCTTGAGTTTACCGGCCCGAAGATAAAATCACTCAGCCTCGCTACCATGGGCAGCGCGCCGTATCGATACCCCTCATCACTAACCCCTGGTAGGGATGTACTGAAAAACAACGCTGATTGGCTCCAAAAATTGAGTACTTTGCGTGCACGCTTGTTTAAAAATTCTGAGCGCTTGTATGGGGCTTGTAGGACGCTTAGTACGCGCATGGAGGAAGGAACATTCTCCATGATACGCGCGTGTGAAAATGCAAGTATTTCGACGCGCTTCCATTTCAAATGAATCATGTTTTTACACTGTCTCTCTAAACTGCATAGAGTTAGACATATCACAAGATCAAAGAAGAATGAAAGGGGACAAATTGCTCTTTCACTTCAGGCCTCATTTGCGGGTTACTATACTTATTACTATAGTGGATCGGCCACAGGCCTATTTAAAATGTGCAGTATCTGAGCACATTTTAATGAACCAATTCTAGGGGTTATGAGCGAGCAAGGCATGCTGGACAAAATGGCGCGGCGAGATCGATCACCCCTGGGAACGAGGTTGAAAATCACTGGCCTCGGGATCTGAGGGGCCCCCAGTTGTTTCTACTTTCACAATACAGGGTTCTACAGTATTAAAGGCAGTGGACACTATTGGTAATTACTCAAAATAATCATTAGCATAAAACCTTACTTGGTAACGAGTAATGGGGAGAGGTTGACAGTATAAAACATTGTGAGAAACGGCTCCCTCTGATGTGACATAGTTTTCGAGAAAGAAGTAATTTTCCACGAATTTGATTTCGAGACCTCAGAATTAGAATTTGAGGTCTCGAAATCAACCATCTGAAAGCACACAACTTCGTGTGACAAGGGTGTTTTTTCTTTCATAGTTATCTCGGAACTTCGACGACCAATTGAGCTCAAGTTTTTACAGGTTTGTTATTTTATCCATATGTTGAGATACACCAAGTGAGAAGACTGGTCTTTGACAATTACCAATAGTGTCCAGTGTCTTTAAACAACCCTAAACCCATCTTAATCATGTTGTGTATTTTGTTTGATTCTGTTTGTACTTCACTGCCAAACTGACTATGCTTTACATGGGTGTCGGACACACCACAATGAGTCTCCCAGTTTGACTTTTTCAGTTGAGATGCTGGATTTGAATAGAGTAGGAAAAGTTCCCCAGCATTGCTGAGAGGTCAAAGTGCACCGGACTCCAAGCTCTGGTGTTTCTGATTAGCAGGGTGTGTGTGTTTCGAGTTCCGGTCTTAACACTTGTGTCCTAAAGCAAGACACTTCACCATTATTGCTTTGTCCTTGGGATGGGAAGTAAAGCTGTACATGTAGATGTTGTGTAATGTACGTGAAAGAACACTTGTTGCTAAGAGAGGGGGGGGGTTTGCCCCAGCGTGTCATGCAGTGACTGGCGAGTGCGCTGCAGTACTTTGTAAACCCTTAAAAGGTGCAACATAAACAGATCTCATAATTCATTAACTTCAAAACCTTGTCTTAACAAGTATTTCTCTTTGTTCAAACGCCTTGAGCACCTAATTGGCCTTTTTGAGGTATGGTGGACACTGTATGAGTGCACTGTTGGGTGTGGGTGTATACACACAGATATGCCCAAGCCAAATAGTGTCATAGTATGGTATCCGCCATATCTCAAAATGGCTTATTGGTGGATACATACGCTATATAAGACTCCAATATTATTGTTTTATTATGAATATAACCCCCAACCAAAACCCCCCCACCCTCCCCGGTCACCAAGAGGGATAATTCGGTTGAAGGAATGACTTACAAGCTTGTGCATGTCTCCTTTGCAGTGTTGTACGTACTTCTGGGATGTCTTGAAGGTCATGTTACAGGCACTGCAACGCGGGATAGACTGCTTCTTAGCTTCCTGTCAACAAGAAGACAACAAGGTTACTCAAAGGTAGGGGTCATAGATTGGTAAATACTCCAAACATTATTGACCATAAACAACTTACTTGGTGAGAAGTGCTAGAGCTGTTGACAGTGTACACTATTTTGAGAAAGTATTCCCTTCAAAGTAAAATGGTTTTGGATAGTTATTCACCCAAAAACATTTGAATCTGAGAAACGATTCATGCACGGATTGTTTCTCAGATATCCAAAGGGCTGGTGTCCGTTCGCGAATGTCCCGGCCTCAGATGCCCACTGTCGGCTTGCTGAACATGATGGACTCTATGTTTGTGTGAAAATGCTGACAGTTTTTTGCTGTTTTCTCAGCAAGTAGACACTATATTCAGCTGAAACTTTCACATGTGACTTTTATTGTATCTTTCTTTAAAAGTGTGCCTATAAATCAGCATTACTTTGAAAAAAAAATCAAAAACCAAGACCATAACTTTATAGAAACTTCATCAATCGGGCATAAAAATCAAAAAATTTGTTTTGACTTAAAAATAAAACAAATTTTTACGGACGACAATTTTCACAAATTCTGAATTCCAGTAATAAGAAAAAGTTTGTTTCAATTAATTTGTTTTCCATCAATCGACTGACTGGCACCCTGAACATTGATATTGACAAAATAGGGAGACCACCAATATAGGTTAGCAATATAGGTTAGCAATTTGGCTGCAAACAAGAAACAAAAACAGTTTCCAATTTGCCTTTACAGCTCAACGAAACCAACAAGAAAAAACAAAAACCCCAAAACAAAACAACCGAAACCGACAGAAAAACAAGCTATTTATATATATTTTGACCTTCCTTTTCTTGAAAATGTTAGCACCGGATGCTACCCAGGAAATGATTGATGTCCCTTTTTGTCGGTGGAACTGAATGATTTATTTTCAATCCACTACAATGAACATTTTTCATTGTCCACCCCCACACCAGTGGTGTGTGGTTTTGTGACTGTGAAGACCGGCTATAGAGTTCTATTTTCTAAGAAGAACGGAAGTCACAAATTCCATTTAATCGTTCAGGAAAAAAATAACAGCAGCTGCACAACGGTACCGTATGTGGAGGAAGACAATCACCCCCTCACGCATGCGGCGTGCAAACCAAACTTAATTACCCAAGTTGGTGTGATGTTTGCATTAGGCCAAATGAAAAAAAATACCAGGTGATCGTCCCCTCCCTCATCCTTTTTTGAGGCCACATCCTTTTTATTATTATTTTTTATTTTACTTTTTTGTCTTCAAAAAGACACATTTTCTGTGTATTTTTCATTAAACTTATCAATCTTTTGGAACTTATAACTACAGAAAGTAAGTGGTGACGTTAAACTGAAGAATTGGTGGGCAGTTTGAATTAAAATGATTGGCGGCCACCTTCGAAAGAAATAAAAAATAAAAAGGCCCTCATCCTACTCTTTTTGAAAAAACCTGGACGATCAACTGGTATTCTTTTTTACTTGGCCTTAGGATGCTTAGCAGACTATATTAATTCAGAATCACATCCAGATTGATTACAAGGGGCAGAAATTCTGAACTTGGAATTTAACAAGATGCCACATACTGCTAAGGGGCCAGTCAGAATAATCAATGTTTAAACATTTTAACATTTTTTTTCGAAATTGTGGGTGGGTGGGTCAAAAGAGCTCACTGAAAAATCGAAATTCAGTTTTCAATTGAAATAATAGTAGGGAACTGTCTGTGCAGTTCCGTTCTTAATGGTCAACCTTGTTTCAATAGTCGCTCTCCGCGCCCGATGGGGGAGATGGCAAGGATTTTCTCTTCAGTTTCAACTAAAAAAATTGCATGCTGGAAGCCAGGACAAGCCACTGACAACTCCTGAGCTAGGAGAACATTTGTTTAAAAAAATATCTGCTTCATTTGGGGCATTACTTTGTTCTTCAGCGTATAGGGTACATTATACAGCCAGTCAGTATTTAAAAATCGAAATTTGGGGTGGGTGGGTGGATTCAAAACAGTTTCAAAAAAAGATCAAAATTTGTAAGCGTTGATCATTCTGAGAGGCCCCTAAATACTGAAATATGCTTAAAGGCACTGGACACTATTGGTAATTACTCAAAATAATTGTTAGCATAAAAACTTACTTGGTAACGAGCAATGGAGAGCTGTTGATAGTATAAAACATTGTGAGAAACGGCTCCCTCTGAAGTAACGTAGTTTTTGAGAAAGAAGTAAAATATTTGAGTTGATTTCGAGACCTCACGCGTGAGGTCTCGAAATCAAGCAATCAAGCATCTGAAAGCACACAACTGTGTGTGACAAGGTGTTTTTTCTTCCATTATTATCTTGCAACTTCGACATCCAATTGAGTTCAAATTTTCACAGGTTTTGTTTTTTTGTGCATATGTTGAGATACACCAAGTGAGAAGACTGGTCTTTGACAATTACCAAAGGTGTCCAGTGTCTTTAACAGTTTTAAGTTTGGATTTTTACAACTACTGCGAATGAAATCCTTGGGGATTCATTCGATGGTTTCCTACCTTGTGAGCATCTGACTTGAGGTGGTCAAAACGATCTCCTCTGAAATACTTGTGACAATCTCGGCAATACTTCTGCCTGTCTGATCTACAGTGATGGAGAGAAAACATATCAACCTTTAAAAAAAAATTAGTGCAACACTGTCTGAATTTATTATATTCTGTCAACGTAAAGGTCAAATTTAAATCAGTGCCTTTTGGAAGAGTAGATTCATTTTTATCTTCCAGTCCTTCAATAAACACACCGTTCACGAGAGGCTTTCATCTTTAATTCAAGTCATCCGGATTTTGTGAAAACAGCAATTAAGGGTTAACGTTTTACCAGGGACTTTGAACGCATTCGCATCGAAGCTTATTTCGATTGCATCAATCAAAATAACAGATGAGGATTCAAATACCTTGAACCCCACTTTGACAAGATTTCACACAAAAAAATGTTTCTCTGGGTGACTGGTACTGGTACAGACTTGATAATCAGCGAACTTCCTGATCGAAAGTAATCGGGTTTAATTTCAACAACTACCAGCTAGAGGTTGAAGAACTGTAGTAATGGTCAAATTTGCACGACGCCATTACCCAACATCTAGCTTGCACCACTTTGGGAGTTAGAATTCTTGTTTGTTATGCGCAGTGCGCATTTTAGGCGATGCACGCGTGGTTGGACCCGCACCCTATCTTCACATGCTATGCGACTCCGAAATGGCAGGCCGTTCAGGGTAGGCCCTTTCACTTTTTGAGTGGCTGGCCGGCAGGACCAGCTAGCTTGTCATTTCGCTAGTCCGTCACTGGTCCGTATTTCACATGCTTTCCAACGCTGAACTAAGCCAGCCGGACCACTTTGGAGTAAAGTACGACTGGTCCTAGGGTGTTTTAACTGGCATCTGGCCAGCAGATCACTGGTAAGGGAGAGCGCTGCCATTGGCAGACCGTAGCCACAGATGACAACAGTGCAAGGGGGTCCAATGTAGGGCGTCATGGCCAAGCGGTTTAGAGCATCGGGTTCAAGTTCTGTTGGTTGAGTCATCGGGGGTGTGGGTTTCGAATCCCGGTCGTGTCCTTGAGCAAAATGCTTTACTATAATTGCTTCTCTTCACCCTGGGGTATAAGTGGGTACCTGCGAGGGTAGAGGTTGATATTTTGTTTGAAAAAAGCCCTCAGAGCGCCATGGGGGCTGTATACTCCCCAGGAATGCTATTGGTCCAATGACCAGGGCACTAATGTAAAGCGCATTGATACGCTATAGATAGGTTGCAGTATGACATAAATCGGCCATCTTTACGGGCAGTTTAGAACAAACAGTCGTGCGTTTCGTGTGAGAACGACTTGCGACACGTGCGCATTTCACGAAACTCATTGCAGGATTGGATAGTGAACAACGCGGCTGCGTTAATAAGTTGAGCGCTTGACGCATCTGCAAGCCAAAATGCAATTTGCCCGTACAGATGGCATCTACTGGGAACTATCTATTGTAAAATGCACTATATAAGACCTAGTTATTCAATAACACAAACACAATAAATCACCTGTTGTTTCCAGAATTGTTCGCCCCACCACTTGCGGACACTCCTCCACTGGGACCACCTTCAAGATTACGGAGGTACTGCTGAGCTTCGAGACGTTTCCTTGCTTGTCCGCTCTGGAATGTCGCCACCTCCGTGATCTTCTCCATGGCTGAGAGATGTTTCTTACTCTTCATGTGGATCTGGTACACCTGGGCCAGAAAAAGAGGAGTTCATTATTTAAAGGAACATTACAGAACTGGTTGTTGCTAACAAAACAGTTGCCGGCAGTGTAAGCACTTTATGTAATTCACCATATACATAAACTGACAAACCTGTAGAAGTTTGAGATTGATTGGCCATCTGGGTCACGAGAAAATAGTGAAAAACCGATTACACATTTGCATGAAATCATATAGATTTAACAAATGAATAAAACGCTCACTGAGCAATAAACTCCAATCGGAAAATTAGTTTATTCATTTCTCATCAAATATGACATTTTAGACAGAAATATTTCAAGGGATGTTTTCTACTTTCGTCATCATTAGACCGTGTAAGTTTTGTGTAAATCTGAGATCAAAAAGTATATTTTACAAGTTTTTTTCTTACCAATTCTGTAATGTTCCTTAAATTATTAATTCATTTATTTCGGTTTAAAAACACAAAACATGGTCCCTAGTATCACAACGTAAGACTAAAAATGACATGCTTACAAAATAAAACACTGAGCATTACAAAGACAACCAAAAACCACAAATCCGGACCTGCCAGATATAAGAAATAATCCAGAAATTTAGTATTTTGGAGTAATCCAACTGTTTGTACTCAGCAATTTATGGCATATTTTAATATAATCTTTTGGAGTGTGATCTATGTGTCTGACATTTTCACCCTGTATACTTCCATTTATCTGACCATCTTTTCAAGAAATATGGTCTTCTGTAAATGGTCACTGTTTTTTCACTTACTCTGCTTTAAAACAATATCTTCAAGGAGATAATAGAGTTTGTAAAAATGGCCTTTGACCGAAAGCTTTCTGTTGTGCAAGATTGTGTGCTTCACGCTCGAGTGGTCAAACAATGCGGTCACCAGCAGTTGTTGATGTCCAAACAATTCGGTAACGAAAGGGATAAAGCAATAAGGAGCCCATGCCCACACCACTCCACAAACTTTACCTTGATGTTGTGACAGCTGACTCTGCAGACGTGACAGAACCAGCCTGACTTGTTGCTATCGTTCTCCATGCTGGTCTGCTGAGTGGGCTGTACAGTCAGGAAAATGAGAAGAATAATCAGAATTAGTGAAGCATTTCAGAGGATTCAGAAGGGTCTCTAACCCCAAAACACTGTAGCCTTTTGTCAAGGCCTTCGTGTCTTGGAGCTGCGATGCCAAGCGACTGAAATGGGAGACCACGCACGCGAGTGGCGCAGCCACGAGGGCCTTTTCCAACTTGTTTGCGGTTTCTTATGTGTTTCATTATAATCTCGACTTTTGCTACCCGAAACGGTAGCAAAAGTCCAAACCGGGTAGCAAAAGTCCAAACCAATGCATAACGCACTTTTCATACTTCATGAATAATTCATTACAAAAACCGCAAACAAGTTGGAAAAGGCCCTCGTGGCTTTGCCACTCGGCTCGCGCGCGTGGTCTCTCGTTCCAGTCGCTCCACTGTTTACAAAGCTGTCCAAGCCACGATGGCCTAGACAAAAGGCTACAAACACTGAGGATTAAAGGTAGGGTCATTTATTGGCAAATATCCCCCCCAAAAATTAAAGACCATAAAAACTTACTTGTTGAGAAGCACTGCAGCTGTTGACAAACTATTTTGACAAAGGATTCCCTTCGAAGTAATATGATTTGGATAATTTTTCACTAAAAAAAAAACATTTGAATCTGAGAAACGATTCATGCCACACGTTTTTCGCACGGAGCATTTTTAATGTGAGATACAACGATATGATACCTATCAAAACAGTCACCATGGTCAAGTGGTTAGACTGCAGGACTTGCAATCACAAGGTTGAGGGTTCGCTAATCTGGCCAAGCTAAACCGCTGATTTCACAATGACTAGAATGAGTATTGCCGTCTAGTTTACTGATTCACAATTTATTGAATTGTACAATTTATAATCATAGATGTTAAAACCAATGTCTGTATGATAGAGATTGGCTGTTGCCAGCTTGGCGTTTAAAATTCCTCTGTTTTTGAGGCATTGCCATGGTGAGGTATCAATGTATATTCGGTTTGCGGTAACACCATGTGTAATCTACTTTGCTGTGTAGATTTTGTTCTTTAGAGAACTTGTCTTGCTATTTGTTCTACTACCGCGGAGTAGATTTTCTGGAGACATCTCCATTCTGAAAAGAAGTGTCCTGCTTATTAACTACTACCTGGGCGAAAGGTAGGGAATCGGCCGGGACTACTACTTTCACTTAGTGGATCGAGGAAACTAACTTGCTCTAGTCATCGTCAGGAGACCTCTGCGGTGTTTTGCCGAGTTCCAGGCCTTGCGCTTTAGCTTTTTGTAAAGTAGCCCGCCGGGCCAGTAAACTGTGCATTTTACTTGCCCCCAGGAAGTTTTAGTAGCCCAGATTTTAAACAGGAATTGCCATAAATGTAATGTTCTGATGTGTTTAACGATCAAATGAAGTTATATTCACACACTCAATAACGATTAACACATTTTATACATTAATTATTCACATCTGAAAAGGAAGAAATGAGCATTTTAAACAAGTAGGTTGCACAGTTTTTAGTAGCCCACAGGGCAAGTTGAGAAGTGGCGTTTACTAGCTCATAGCATTTTTTACTAGACAATGTACGCCGGGCTAGTGTTAAGGGCGAGCCCTGCGAGTTCCCTTGTTGGGAAGATCGTCTAAACAAAGAAACAAAGCCTACCTTGAATCCTGATCGAGGAGCCTGCATGGGTTTCTTTCTTGCCGGTTCGTCGACGACTGCCCTGCCTCTAGACTGTTGCTTAATGGTCACTTGAAGATCGTCAACTGGTCTTCCGATACTTGTAACTGTTCAAATCAAACAATAATGGTAATAATAATTTGGGAGGCTTTTTCATCCTTACTTGCAGCTGAGAAGCTGAATTGTGGAAGGATGCGGCTACAACATGTTCGAAAAAGCAGGCATGCGAGGGCACCTTTGGCAGCAAGCCACATCAACCCATGTATGACCACGGAGCACAGTCAGAGATCGAAAGTGTTTGATTTTTTTCTCCAAGGGGGGGGGGGGGCGGAGAAAAACCCTTGTGGCATAGGCACAACTCTACTCACAAATGGCCCTAGCCGGGAATTGAACCAGGGCCACACACTAGCCACCCATGCCACACAAGAGGTATCAAACATGACTCTGAAGGGGATCGGGGAAGATTACCGTTTCATTGCCTTGGAGGGGGAAGAATGTAAATCACAAAACGATGACTTTAGAAGTGTGTCCAATAACCAATGCTGTCACTACAACTCTCTTTTCATTTCCTATTGCCTGATCATTCAATATCTACTGTGGTTTTGAATGATAGATATGGTGGTTGCATCTAGCCAGTACACAGTCAACCCTCCTACTGTCTGACCATTAAATATCTACTATGGTTTTTGAATGATAGATAAACTAAGCCAGCCTGCAATTTTATATCATGTGGTGGATGCATCAACCCTCCTACAGTCTGACCATTCAGTATCTACTGTGGTTTTGAATGATATATGAACTATGTGGTTTTTAATGATAGATATGGTGGATGCATCTAGCTAGTACACAGTCAACCCTCCTACTGTCTGACCATTCAATATCTACTATGGTTTTTGAATGATAGATAAACTATGCCAGCCTGCAATTTTGATATCATGCGGTGGATGCATCAATCCTCCTACAGCCTGACCATTCAGTTTCTACTGTGGTCTTGAATGATATATAAACTATGCTAGCCTGCAACATGACTAAGGTAGATGCACCTAGCCAGTACACAATCAACCCTCCTACTGTCTGACCATTCAACATCTCCCTGTGGTTTTGAATGATAGATAAACTATGCCAGCTTGCAATATTATATCATGTGGTTGATGCATCTAACCAATACAAAGTCAACCCTCCTACTGTCTGACCATTCAATATCTACTGTGGTTTTGAATGATATTTGAACTATGCCGTGACAGTTGGGCCACCATACACAACCCGCGCAGTTGAAAGGTTGAAAACGGTTTTCACCTTATTGGAAAACATTATTAAGAGTAGGAGGGGTGAGACTACACCCAGCCTACAGTAAAGAGGGTAAGACTTACACCCACGGTCATCTTCGGTTGGTCTGGCTGGATCGTACGCTTCAGAGCTATTTCTCCTCTTCCTGGCAGAGCTCGGTCCTCTGTTCTGACCAACTACGCTACCTCTGTTATCCCTCCCACCACTTCCTGGGCCACTTCTCCGCCCATCGCTTCCTCCCCGTGCTCCGCCTCCGCCTCCTCCACCTCCTCCTGAATTCCTTCCCGTCTGCCCGCCGGATCTTCTTTTATCTTGATATTGCGGCGATGTCTGCTGGCGCCATTGATTCTGCTGCTGTCTGTTCGGTGTTGACTGGGGTCCGCTGTGCTGCTGAAAACCTGCGATTAGAAACATTACCATCAATCATAAATCTATTTTGTTCTACTCTATGTAACCCTTACACCAACTCTGAAAAAGGATCAAACTACCTCGGCAAACAACTCGTTGTGGCAACATCTCACTGCAGTCATTGTTAACCCTCCTACTCTTGGTACCATTGTCCGAGTTGTTCCACTATTTGAAAACACTCAACTGCATGGGATGTGTTTGCTGGTAGGACTGTATACAGAGCTAACTATGTACAATTGTGCACTGTAAACTCGGCCTGGGCGACTAGTGCCGAAGTCTGCTATGTCTAGTAACGACTGCCGCTTTTCAACTACCTGCTTAACTGCGCCGCCACGACTACTAAAACAGTAGTCACAAATTATTTGCCTCATGTACTGAATGTGTCATTCACAACGACCTAATGCACTTACGAAACAAAATCCTTCAAGGCGAAACTATTAGTGCACACAGTCAACAGATTTACGTTAACCTGCTGTATTTTCCATACCTCCAAGGTTTGTTTGGCGCCGCAAGGCACAAGGTGGGGGTGGATGACATGTTGGTAAGCAAATGTTTTGCAATAAATTTGATACAAATAATAGCTTAATTGTCAATGTTTAATCTGATATTTTGATGCATCAAAAGAGTTGCTTATATATTACTGCAATGCATACTTCACAAGTTCAGCCTGAATTTTATCATCTTGCTGCGGCGATCCACAATAAAAAAAATATATACGCTGTAATGCATCTTGGAAAAAACAAAAAATAGTCTGGACTTGTGTTGAAGTCGCGACTAATTCAAGCGCGACTAGTCAGCTAGTGAATTTCACTTGTCGCCCAGCACTACTGTAAACCACATGATATATCATATTGCAGGCTAGCATTGTTTATCTATCATTCCATAGAGAGTTTGAGTGTGACTAAGCACAGGGCCCAATTTCATAGAGCTGCTAAGCACAACATTTTGCTTAGCATGAAATTTCTTCGTTGATAAAAACAGGGTTACCAACCAAATTTCCACGTGATTTTCAGGATAAGCAAACAACAGCTGAATACCAGTAACAAGCAATATGCAACACATGGAAATTTGACTGGTAACCCTGTTTTTTATCGAGGAAGAAATTTCATGCTAAGCAAATTGTTGGGCTTAGCAGCTCTATGAAATTGGGCCCTGGTCAAAGCCAATCGATGCTATAACACACTAGGTGAATAAGTTTAACCCATTTCTCTAACCCTTACCTGGTGACGTTTGTGTCTGTTGGCCAAATCCATCGGGGCTCACTGCCAGCATGGCTTGCTGTAGACGTACTTTGGCTGCGACTAACTCATCAATACCAGAATCCAGCTGTCCAAGCATGTCCTGTTGGTTCTTCTGATACGCCATGGGTGGACTCTCCAGCAGTCCAGTGCTCCGACTGGGGCCTCTGTTGCCATATTCAGGCGTTCTTAGAAGCGGTTCGGATCTCCTGAACAGGAAGGATGTATTCATGTGATTAGTATATTCTGGTTAACACTTTTGACTGCTGCTCATTATATTCGTAGTGCGTTCCCATTAGCTGACAGTTGGAGATCCTTTTCTTTAATGTAGCCCAGACGCCATCCAGGCCGCACCTCGGAGAATGATTGACACTCCTATTGAGACCCAATTACTCTTATCTTAATCCTCAACAGTTTGTTATACAATTGTTTTAGTTTGTAATACTCTTGCTTCACTCAAAAGACAAGTGCCTGTGCGAGGTATCTTTGTGGTTAATCCTCTACAGTTTGTTATACAATTGTTTTAGTTTGTAATACTCTTGCTTCACTCAAAAGACAAGCTGCCTGTGCCAGGTATCTTTGTGGTTAATCCTCTACAGTTTGTTATACAATTGTTTGAGTTTGTAATACTCTTGCTCCACTCAAAAGACAATCCTGTGCGAGGTGTCTTTGTGGTTAATCCTCTACAGTTTGTTATACAATTGTTTTAGCTTGTAATACTCTTGCTTCACTCAAAAGACAAGCTGCCTGCACTCGGTTCCTTTGTGGTTTAGTGACTAGGTTGTGTGACTCTTAGGAGTGGGTGTTGTGTTCTTTTAACACGTTGACTGACGCCTACGAGTATATTCGTAGTAACAGGTGTAACGGATTCTGCCACTACGAGTATACTCGTAGAGAATGAAAGGCTTTTGTATAGTGAATTGAATACACTGGCATCACTGAGAACGCAACGTATACGCTTCTGGCAGTGGTGAGCACACATCGTTAAAATTTGTATGCTACAACATGTTGACAAAAAAAAAAGTACTTATTTGGTATGCACGCATGCGCACCAGACTGGGATGCTTGGCAAATGGGAACGCCCCTTCAAATTTATGACCGGCAGTCAACGTGTTAAACCTGGAAAGTGTGTTGACATCTGGTGTCTTACAGTTTTATGGTTTGTTTATGAATAAGATTTGATTTATCAATATTTTGTTCATGCAAATTGTTTCATCGGGTTAACCACCCATAGGGGGTTAACCCCCCATAGGGGGGTTAACCACCCATAGGGGGGTTAACTACCCATAGGGGGGTTAACTACCCATAGGGGGGTTAACTACCCATAGGGGGGTTAACTACCCATAGGGGGGTTAACTACCCATAGGGGGTTAACCACCCATAGGGGGGTTAACCACCCATAGGGGGTTAACCACCCATAGGGGGGTTAACCACCCATAGGGGAACCTCTGGCCAATTTTCAAATTTATATATTTTTTTATTTTGTGTAATAAACTTTCAGGGTAACTATGGTGTTATTTCGATTTACAACTACTAGTTTATTAATGGCCTTCGTGCCTTTTAAAAAATGTCACTTTTGACCTTGGTGCCCAATCTACTGGCCTTGGTGCCCTCCAAAATTTGGCTTGCTCCAAGGCCAAAGTGGCCTTGCCCTAAAATGGTGAAATTTGAGGCCTGCAAGTCCACACATGTTGGTGTCGAATGACATGACAGTGGAGGATAGTGGAAGATTGAGGTCACAGGGGCACAATTTCATAGAGCCGCTTAAGCACACAAGCTAGCTAAGCACAACAAAATTATGCTGCCCCGAAACAATTTACCAGCTGAAATACCATTTCACATGTAAGATAAGATAAGATAAGAACTTTATTATCCCACACTGGGGAAATTAAAAAAATGTAGCATCTGTGACTGGTATCGTGCTTATTGTTGCTTAGCAGAAATTTTGTAGGCAACATTTTCTGCCTTAGCAGCTCTATGAAATTGGGCCCTGTTGGGAAGTGGGCCTAGGGAGTAAGGTTAAGGAAGACCTCTTCTTACCTGAGATTGCCGCTTATATCCAAGAGACTTGGAAGGTTACTGTTAGCGGGTGACCCCCATCCTGCCCCTGGGGGAGACTGCTGCATGTTATTACCAGACCTTCCAAACCTGCTGCCTTGCTGCTGCTGCTGCGGCGACTGCCGCTGTTGTTGCTGCCAATACATATTGTTTCTCTCAGGAAAAGATGCTAAAATTAATAATAATAAATAGTTCTTATATAGCGCATTTCACAATAAAGTATCAATGCGCTTTACATTAGTGCCCTGGTCATTGGGCCAATAGCATTCCTGTAATCTTTCTCAGCTCCCTGGGGAGTATACAGCCCCGTGCTGCCGTGGTGCACCGAAGGCTTTTTCGTACACAATATCAACCAAAAAAAAAATTAAGAATAAGAAACTTCTTTAGTGATTGATGTAACAGTCGATGGTCTCCATCCCCAGTCAATATTAATGGAGATCAATGATGTAAACCAACGACTGTTTTACATCCACAACCCACAAATGCATCATCAGCAAACCGGACATGTGACCACATGAAGGTCGGTGGGGCACCCGTCTATTCTGAAAGTCTGATAAAGTCGGATGTGATTGACAGTCCTACTAAAAGCCAACAACAAAGTCTGAATTAAAAAAATTCAAAAAATGGTATGGTCTTTTTGTCATTTTGGGAATTTTTTTGTGGCTGGGTGTTCAGAAAATCATAGCACTAGCTAAATCTCAATTTACACTCTGCTGTCAACGGTCAATACTCATTGATTTCCTGGGCTGGGGCGTAGTAGTAGTACAACCGCAGATGATAACATTAATTTTCAAAAAAGGAGTACAGAGCCCCAGTTATTGGGTCGATCACCTACAACAAACTTTTCTTTTTCTGATTTGTGGCTCCCAAGCAAGTTAGGTCCAGGATTTTTTAAAGGAATTACAATTACAGTAAAAAACACACAAATGGTACCCCAGGCCCAATTAAGTAACAAAAGTCCACCAACACTCAACAGTCACTGCGCATGTTAAGTGCCGGCACAATATAAACTGCGAAAAAAAGGAAAAAAGACATGATTAGCGTTTAGCCCTTCACACTGTAACTTTCTTTTCACGTTTCACAGTTTTCACGTGTACGGTCGAGTTGACTAACAAGTTTGCGCTACCACGGGAAGTTCCCCCAACAACGTCATGCGTGCGTGACGTTAAAATAATAAATTTACCTTTAACAGTTAGGCCCTACAAGGAAATGTACCGCTTTACATCTACAGGTTTCAAAAATTGGCACTTTGTATTTCAAAGCTTTTACAAATAAACAAATAACATTGAAACTCACCTTCCTAACTTCAAAGAAATACACCTAAATCGGCAGAGCTTTTAAGGAAATATCGGCGCAGCCGGCGTGAGAAAGCGTAGTCGGACTGTACTTCGAGTTAAACAAAATCATATTCATTTATAATGCGGAGGAGGTTGGGATACAGACCATGGATTAAAGTTAGCCAAAATCTTGAAGCGCGCCCTCACTCGTCAAATTTCACGAAAAGTTTATCACAGCTGGAGCATAGGGGCGGGGGAAGGGGGGGGGCTGCTGATTACGTGTTATACAAGTGGTTTATGTTCATTCCACGACATTTGTGTGTGCTTATGAAAAAAGTGATCTCCCCTCGTCAGTGGTTATTGCTGCTAACCCATTTTTTTTTTTAAAGTGTGTGCATTAAAATTATTTTTTAGAGTGAAAACATGTTCACAGTTTTGCGTTACTCACATGGTATAAATATGTTCATGGTGGGAAAACTTCCCTTAAATTGCTTTTGTTTGGAATGCTATAATTTTTAATAAAATTAGTAAAGCAATAAGTTTTGATCTTGTGCGTCAAAAACTAAATTTTTAGAAAATAGTTTCAGGTGATCCCTCTCCTACCACTTCTCAGGTTGTATCGTAAACTTTGGTGTGATCCCTAGTTTCATGACAGTTACAGGTTGAATGGCTTCTGACTGGTACCCCCCCAAAAAAATATATTCCCCAAGTTAGGGAGATTGCCAACATAAGGGCTAGTTGGATCAGCTGGTAGAGGCCTGCACGTTAATCCGGAGTTCGCAGGTGCTAGTCAATTTTAATTTGTTCAACCCAAAATTATTTGCATGCCACTTTGATGACAAACTTTTCACAGGTTTGTTTTTTCATGTATAATGTCGGGTCACGGTAAAGGCCAATGTATAAATACAGCATGCTGTGGCAATACTTTGCAACATCCTTTAGAGGGGCTCCAAGGTCAAAATATTAAGTGGTGTTTGAAGCTTCGCATGGTGTTGAAAGTAAGAAGAAACTATAACTATAAATAGTAGTAAACTTGCGGGTACAACCATGTGTAAAATCTCTTTTGGGAGGAGTGTTGGCTCTGAAAAAAAGAGCATCCCACAAGCTCTACTTAAGCTGCAACACCACCAGCAGTCCAGCATTCTCCTGAAGACGAGCAGAGTATACTGTTCGAAACGTCAGACCAAACCAGCTCTTTTCAGAGCCAACACTCCTCCCGAAAGAGATTTTACACATGGTTGTACCCGCAAGTTTACTACTATTTACAGTTATAGTTACTTCTTGTCAAAATATTAGTTTTGTCATGGACTCATTTACTAATAGATATAGTCATTAAGAAAGTGCAGAAAAAAAGTTACAAGTCTCTACCTCATGAATAGTGTAAAATATCATTTTATTTGATACTCTTTCAGAACAAAATTTGAAACATGACCTCATCTGACAGCGAAAAAACAAATTGATTTGTGCACTCCAAAGAGGAATTTCTGCCCCAGTCATAAACTCAGATTCAATGCTGTTTTGATTGAAGATCATCAAGATTCAGGAATGAACTGAAAACTCTCTGTACAAAAATGTACAGACAATATTTTTGAAATGTGAAGTCATCAAGCGTTTTTGGATTTTGACGAGAGATTCCACTTGAAGGGTATCAAACACAGTGGCATTTTACATCATTTTTAAACTGAGATTAAGACTTTTAACTTTTTACCCCATTTTCCTTAGGACTCTATCTATTACAAATTTGAGTGGATCACAAAACTAAACTTGACCTTGGAGCACCCCTTTAAATAGTCTTGGTTCCAAGACCATGGTGTTTGCTCGGGTGTATACACTGTGCACGTTTGTAATGAATAAACATAGAGGGCGCTGTGACTAGTGTTATTTTCCGGCTCACCGACATCTGGGCCCAATTTCATAGAGCTGCTTAAGCACAAAACCTAGCTAAGCACAACAAAAATATGCTTACGAGAATAAGGCTACCAGCCAAAACACCATGTCCATGTACAATTTGTGACTGGTATCCTGCTTATTTCTGCTTAGCAGACAATTGTTAAGCAATATTTTCCTTAAGCAGCTCTATGAAATTGGGCCCTGGTGAGATCCAGGGAACAAATAACAAGCGCCCTCTATGTTTATTCATTACAAATGTGCACAGTGTATACACCCAAACGTTGGTACTGATTGTGTGTACCGAGCAAACACCTGGCCTCGGAACTGAGACTATCCCTTTAAACATAAATCTGGGTAGAAGTTTGACAAACCAAAAAATAAAAAAAAAAACAGAGAAAGAAATCAAGGAATGGTTTGACAACAAGGAATGCCTTTATTTTAACACATAATAAGCATTTACCAACCCTGGTATATAATAAATGGTAGAACCTCAACCCACAGTGTACATCTTGAAGAGGGAATTATATCATTCCGAATACATCACCATAGAAACCAATTTCCCCCAAATTACCCAATGGATGGAGAAACTGGGATAAAACCTGAACAATGAGTAGGATAGACACTTTGAATACAAACACCTCATATTAAGCAGCATTTTTGCTATTTTGTGAGCAAACTCACACATCCAGAATTTTGTCCAACAATAAAGGCATATATTGACTTACAAAAAAAAAAAAAAACAAACAAAAAACCACAAGGGAAACTAACTGGGTAAACTAGAGCAGGATGTAGGGCTAGATAGCTCAGTTGTTAGAGCACCGGCACAATTCCGGAGGTCGTGGGACGTGGGTTCAAATCCCACATTTATTAATTTGTCTTTGTTCAACCCCAAATTAATTGAAATGAATTAATTGAAAAAAACATATATAATACAAAAATACAAAAAAAACACATAAAATGGGAGTAACACTAAACTCACTAACAACACAACTTAAAAATCATACTTTGTGAAAATCTTCTCTTTCCACCTTTTGTTTTGTTTTTCTACTCAAAGGTGGGTAGGGAGGGTGGTTTTACACCCACTGGACCCCCTTCCTATCATTATAAAATTATCTTTCAAAATCAATTTGTGAAAACAAAAAAAGACTTGGCTTTTGCAAACAGCTGCTTACCAACCAAAATGACCGATGGTATAATGCAAACACTTTATATTAATAGCCTCAGGTTATGACCCTAGCAGACAGTAGTAGAGAGCTTGAGTTCGATATCGGATTGAATCTGGTCTCAAGTTTCTACCCTGACAGACAGTGCTAGAGAGCTTGAGTCGATATCGGATTGAATCTGGTCTCAAGTTTCTACCCTGACAGACAGTGCTAGAGAGCTTGAGTCAGATATTAGATCAAGTCCGGTCTCAGTTTCACCCTAGCAGACACTGCTAGAGAGCTTGAGTCCGATATCGGATTGAAACTGGTCTCAAGTTTCGACCCTAGCAGACAGTGCTAGAGAGCTTTAGTCTGTCAGGTTTCAACCCAAGCAGACAGTGCTAGAGAGCTTGAGTCTGATATCGGACTTGAGACCGATCTCAGGGGTCTACCCTAGCAGACAATGCTGCTACAATGCTAGAGAGCTTGAGTCTAATATTTGACTCGAGTCCGGTCTCAGGTTTCGACCCAAGCAGACAGTGCTAGAGAGCTTGAGTCCGATATCTGACCCATACCGATCTCAGGGGTCTACCCATTGATCTACAAATACAATGGGTCTACCCTAGCAGACAGTGCTAGAGAGCTTTTAGTCCCGAGATCGGTACTTGAGACTCCGATCTCAGGTCTACCCTAGCAGACAGTGCTAGAGAGCTTGAGTCTGGTATCGAACTCGAGACCGATCTCAAGTTTCTACCCTAGCAGACAGTGCTAGAGAGCTTGAGTCTGATATTGGACTCGAGACCGATCTCAGGGGTCTACACTAGCAGACAGTGCTAGAGAGCTTTAGTCCGAGATCGGACTCAAGAAATCTCAAGTCCACTCGGACAACAGGGACTCAGACAACAGGGACTCGAGTACAGCACTGCTAGCAGAGTCTCTTAGCCTTTGACAAAGACTTTGCTGGGGTTGAAATGTGAGGCCATTAACAAAATGTTTGCAACAATAGTACTGTGTGGAGTTTTATTTCATGAGTTTCCAAAATGCAGGGCATAAAACCACTTATTTTAAAATTGCAAGAGCTCTTTTTTCAAAATCCTTCCTCTTCTTATAGACCATGGGAACGTTGTTTACAATAAGTGTGACCTTGTACATTCTTTGAGTATTCTGGCAGGCAAGCTACTACACTGGTCCTATGGGAAAGTTGACATTTTGTGTCATAATTTCCACATAAAACCAAGAGTTATGAAAGTAAAAGCTGGACAAGTTTTTAGATGTGCCCCCTTTCAACATATCACAAGTTGATAAGAATTAGACAGTGCAATCTCCATACAATATAAGATTTTATGCTTTCTTCCGTTGAGCTGTGTACAAATCGTGCCAGGCTCTGTGGCTCTTTTGTAAACATGTGATGTCACAGGTCACATCGTCTATACATCAGAGGCTAAAGGTTTTGAGTAACTTATTCCTATATTTATACATTCATTAAACAGTGAAAGACTGAAATGCATCTCTTCATGCATGGGTTAGTTGAAAGCCACCCCTTAGGCTCTTTTCCAGACTGGAGTTGCGTCAGTACTTTTGAATTTGTATGACAAATGTAATAAGTAGCATCAAAACTATCGGGGTGTTTCAGGCTTGAGCGAGAGACTAAGCTGCCCATTTTGAAAGTGATTAGCAATAAGTTAAAGAAAGGAGCGCATTTTGCAAGAGACATTGACAACCAAACAAGCCCCAGTAATTACCAATACCAGTACACCATGTCCTCATAAGAAAAATACAAAAATATTTGGAACAAAAATTACTCTCGAGACGTTTTTTTTGTAATATTTTACGTCATATTCCATAAAATTGAAGGACCTGGTAAAATATAAAAAACATTACTGAAACTTAAAAGCTCTGTATTAGTCAGGGATCTAGGGGAATATATTGTTATCTGTTGCAAACTGCTTACCAACCAAAAGGACCTATGGTATAAATGCAAAAAGTAGTTCATGGCCTGACGTTTCGATCCTAGCAGAGTCTTTCTCGAAGGAAGAGTCTGCTAGGGTCAAAACGTCAGGCCATTAACAACATTATTTTCTCGATGATTGGGAATTTTTTTTTTATTGTGTTGTAAAGACGATTTGAATGACATATCCGAAAAAAAACCCAATTTTGTTCTTCAGCATGTTACTTTAACTTTCCCTTCAAAAATGCCTCTGATAATTGTTTTCGTAAAATCATTTGAAAATTTTGATCAAATGCTGCTAAAAAAAAACACCCCAAAACCCTAATTCTGCAGGACCCCCCCCCCACTTAAACATCAATCAAACCTAGGATCTCAATAAATCCAAACTGTTATCTATATCATTTGACTATTTATATACTCAGGCCCTAAAATGTATAACAAAATATTAAATATATATATATATATATATTTGATATATCTTACAATAACATTGACAGCAATATAACCCTTTAATATTAAATATCATTCATTTCAACAAAGTAGTACTGTGTGCATATAAACAAATACGTCGATAAATATTATATACAATGTCATATTAATTTAGTCCATACCATAAATATGATGAAGATCAAGTTACCCTGTTAAGAACTAGACATGAATTTAAGAAAGAAAGAAAGAAATATGACTTGTCCGTCTATGTTCTCTAAATTTGCCAATTTGGTTCCTCCGTCATTACACCGTACATGTAAAAGAAGAGAGTTTTATCAGAGGCTGATCCTGGCCTGCTACCACCGTCATTGGTCATACTCCCTATTTGTGGGAGCAATAATGAATACAACTCTCATTCTATCAAATAGGGGACCAGACTGCTAAACCCTTCGAGCCTCACTTTGGTTACCTTGATTCTAATGGATGAAAAATACCATGTCTTTTTTAGGATACCTACCTACAGACCCTATGCACTGACCTCATCCCACCGCCATCTTAAGAGCCATTCAGAATCGTCAATATTGAAAAACTTAGATTTTTTGTTTATTGAAATTGTGGGCGGGTGGGTCAAAAGAAACAACTGAAAATCGAAATTCAATTTGTATTAAAAAAATATATATACAAAAAGTTACCCAGCTGGCCCAGATCGTTGTTTGTTTAAGCCAGGAAAAGCCATTGAAAACTACTGACGTTGGAGACCTTTGACCAAACATATCTGCGTCATTTGAGGTATTACTTTGTTCTTCAGTGTATAGGATATATCATTAAGTCATTCAATATTTAAAAATCGAAATTTGGGGTGGGTGGCTGGGTCAAAACAAAAATCGAATTTTTGTTAACATTGTTTTTTTTCTGAATGGCCCCCTAGAGGTAAGAGGATGACGAAACAGTTAAAGCGTGCATACGTGCAGCACACAGTATGGGCCAAAGAGCAACCTTCTCGTAACCTCTTTGCGAGGGCAGCAGATGACAGTGTCATCATACTATTATTGAGTAAGGATCAATCTAGAGATGGATTTGTGTCTGATACCCAAACCGTTACCCTGAGACTTCCCACGAGTCTCGATCATAATCCCTCATCCCGCAAGCCCTACGCTTGATTTCACAAAGTGTCAAGATTGATTTTAACCACCGATATTTATACAAACAATTCTGAGTGCACCCGCAGTATTATTTATGGGGGACTTTTTTGAGCTTCTTGAGTAATCGTACAAAATCAACAAAATATTGTTGCCACATTCAAGCATGATATTTGGTTTGGTCCTTGGAAAAACGTAGAAAACCTCTTTTTTTTAGCATAAGGGCTGACCTATATGTACTTGTTCATACGGTGTAGGGTTTTAAAAATGTTTCATTTACTCACAGTTTATCTGATTTTTCAAAGGGCAAACAAATCAGAAATCAGACCAAATTGCCTGCACAATGAAACCCTGACTTGACAATGGAAAGACAACAAAGGTTCTCGTAATTAGTTCCGGAACTGTTTGTTTTTTTCTTTCGGGCTTGGGGGGGGGAGGGGATGATTTTATCAGCTTATTTCAAACTGATTAACTTCAGTTTCTCTCTTTACAAACCAAGTGTACAATGAAAGTAAATCTTATGCATTGAAGGCGTGCTCCCTTAATTTAAAGTATGAAAGAAAAAAAAATTGTCTTTAAAATCCAACACCCTTAAAAATCCACCTGTATCGTGTTTATCTTCTGGCAAAATAAGGCTAAGATGCTTCCCCTTGATCTCTTCATAGAAGATGCTAAATATGTATAGAAATGAGAAGGAGGATGGTGAAAATGTCAATGTTTCTTCGGCATCACTTCAGCGGGAAGGTCCTCGTGGGCTTTCCTCACGGGCTCGACGACGGTCGTCTCGTCCAGCTCGCTCTGCCGCCGTTTGACGACCAGCTCCTGCATCGCCCGCAACGTATCGCTCTGATACTTGTCGGAGATACTGGTCGGGTTCCCACTCTGGAACACGCAGTCCTCATTGTCCATGCTGGACTGGCTGAGGCGGGACTCCATCTTGTTCATGCCGTCCTGGATCTGGGACACGGCCTCGCCCGTCTCGAAGCGTGCTTCCGAGACGTGCTGTCGCAGCTGGTGTAGCATCTGTCGTTGCTGCTGTCGTCGCTGCTGATCTGGGGAGCCACGCCCTACGTTGGTTTGACGACCCACAAGCTTTTGGACGACATCCTAGAACAAAGAAACCACAAGAAAAAACAGTTAACATTCCCTTCCTCCATTATGCTCAGATACAAAGTTTTAAACATCTGCACAGCTATTTAAATTCATGTTCTTCTAACGACCCACAAGCTTTTAGAAGACACCCTAACAGACAAACCACAAGAAAACAGTTAACATTCCCTTCCTCCATTATGCTCAGAAACAAAGTTTTAAACATGTTCACAGCATTTTAATTTCATGTTCTTCTGACAATCCGCAAGCTTTTGGGAAATATATCGACAAACAAAGTAGCCACAAGAAAACAGTATACAAATATTGACTGCTTCGAGTGCTATTGTTAAAACTACAACGCCCGAGGTGATCCTGGCACAATCTATTTTCCCTCGGCAACGCTCGAGGGCCTCAAGGTGATCCCCGGTGCATTCTATTTTCCCTAGGGCATCTTAGTTTTAACCTTAGCACGAGTAAAAGCAGTCAATATTTGTTTTATAACACCCTGTACATTTCTCAATACTGTATTATTGAGTTAAGAGACCTGCAATGCTACAATAAATCAAACCAACAGACGACTTTTTCTTAACTTCAACACTTTGCCATGGGTTACTACATCGGTTGCCATGAGATAGTACATCCGTTGCTACGGGTATAGTACCGCACGGTTTCTAGTACAAATTAGACATATCATGTGACATGCTCTAAACCAATCAAAAGGCAGAATATTTATAAAGGGTGTTATACTTAACACTATTTTTCTTACTTAAAAAAAAAACCCACCCAAACAAACACAACTTTGTATTCATAAATTTAAATTTGCTGTTAGAACAAAACCTTAGTGGTATGAGCAACAATACCAGCATGTACATTATTAATTGGTTTTTACCTATACACCGAACAGTGCTTTACACACATCGGCATACGGTAAAACCAAATAATGTTCTTTATCCCTGAAGCAGTTTAAAGGCACTGGACACCTTTGGTAATTGTCAAAAACCAGTATTCTCACTTGGTGTATCCCATCATAAGCATACGATAACAAATCTGTGAAAATTTGGGCTCAATTGGTCATCGCAGTTGCAAGAAACTAATGAAAGAAAGAACACCCTCGTTGCACAAATTCAAGTGCATAATAAAAGTCTTAAAGGCCCTGTACACTATTGGTAAGATCGAAAAACACAATGTTCACAGATTCACACATAACTTACATGACTTAAAGTAAGTAATGGTAGAAAGTGTTCCTTAAAAAATTCCTGCCTAAAATGCTATCGTTTCTGAGAAACGAGTAAAACAATAGTAATTATCGCGCGCGATAATTTGAAAAAACAGAAAACACATAAGATCTCTTTTCACTATTTTCTCGTGACCTCGATGACCAATTGAGCTTAAACTTTCACAGGTTTGTTTGTTCATGCATATGTTTAATCACACAAAATGTGGACACTGATTTTGAGCTGTTACCAAAAGTGTACAATACCTTTAAGTCTTTTATTATTTTGATGAGAAATTACCTCTTTCTCAAATACTACACAAAAATACTTCAGAGGGAGTCGTTTCCCACAATGTTTTATACTATCAACAGCTCTCCGTTGCTTGTTGCCAAGTAAGTTTTTGAAGCTAATATTTGTTTTGAGTAATCACCAAACGTGTCCAGTGCCTTTAACATCTATAAATTATACATATATACTTTGTTATTTTAGTGTTTCATTGGAAAAAAATATGCAATTACACGGTAACATGGTGTGTTTTGAAATATGAATTAAATACCTTCATCAGGATAAACAATTCTCACTAATGGCTTTCACTCTTGGAGTAGTCTTGGCCCAAGACGTCAGTGATCGGTAGCGGATATTCGTTGTACATGTAACTCGTTATTGGGCCGTAAGAGGGCGTGCTATAACGAGTTACAACGAATATCCGCTACAGGTCGGGGGGGGGGGGGTTGGGGGTTTGGACTGTTTCAGACTTTTAAAAAAAGGTTTTAAAAGGTTGACAATAGACCTTATGCACATGACGTCATTTGAGTAGGGCGCCCTCATCTAGAGGTCAAAAGAAGGTTGCTCATTGGCTCATTCTCGGCGCTGCGCGTGCTTTTTCCATTGTTTCGTCATCGTTTTACCTCTAAGATGGCGGCGTGATGACGTCAATGCATAAGGTCTATTCTGCAGTTTGAATAGATGTCAAACTTGAATCAGGGATAAAGGATAATTATTTGTGTTTTACCCATACACTAATTGTGTGTTGAGCACTGTACACTCAGTACTTTCCCCGAGTTCTGTGAAGAAGACAAAAAAATCCACAGGCATATTTACTTGGCTTGGATTCAAACCCATGACCTTTGCCATTCTAGAGCAGATGTCTTACCAACTAGACCACCGAGATTGCCTGGTAGCTAGAGGCAGTTTGAATCCTATAATTTTAGCAGCGGGCACTGCAACGAGTAAGTATGCCTGTAGACTTTTCATTATTTTCACAGGACTCGGGAAAAGTACTGAGTATACAGTTCATAAAAGGAAAGCATACCTTTGGTTTTTGGAACCGTTCGATTGTTTTAATCCTACATATAAATGTAGATATACAATAAAACTAAGCTGTAAAAATTTCATTTCAAAAGGTGGTCGCATTTTTCAGATATCGGCGAAAATCCGTAATTGGAATACACAATCTGAAAAGCGTATCTGACAGTAACATTTCTTAGATTCAAATTTTGGGGAAATAATATCTGATAACTTTTTCAATAACCACATTACTTCGAAGTGAAATGATTCTCACAATGCTTTATACTATCGAAAGCTTCTGTACTTATAACCAAGTAGGTTTTTATTGCCATGAATTTTAAAGGAACATTACAGAATTGGTAAGAAAAAAACTTGTAAAATATACTTTTGATCACAGATTTACACAAAACTTACACGGTCTAATGATGACGATAGTAGAAAACATCCCTTGAAATATTTCTGTCTAAAATGTCATATTTGATGAGAAATGAATAAACTAATTTTCCGATTGGAGTTTATTGCTCAGTGAGCGTTTTATTCGTTTGTTGAATCTATATGATTTCATGCAAAATGTGTAATCGGTTTTTCCCTATTTTCTCGAGACCCAGATGGCCGATCGATCTCAAACTTCTGCAGGTATGTCAGTTTATGTATATGGTGGATTACATAAAGTGCTTACACTGCCAGCAACTGTTTTATTAGCAAAAACCAATTCTGTAATGTTCCTTTAAGAGTGATTACCAAATGATACCTTCTCTTTAACACACATCAGTGTAGGGTAAAAACACAAACAATATTCTGTAGTTAGAATCAACAGAGGGGAACACATTAGTTGAGGACAAAAGAATTACTAAAAAATCTAGAGGTGGGGGGGGGGGGGGGGGGGGTGGGGAAGGGGGCGGGGAAGTTACAGCATGTACGCGTATGAACATTAAAGTACAGCATATTGATTGATATGCACAGAGAAGGCTGCTAAGAACTGCCTGCTGTGGTGGGAGATGGCAGGGCTCGAATTTAGAGGGAAAAAAAAAAACCTCCAGACCGCAGGGCTTGTACATGTAGGTTAACATTTTTACTGGATCAGAATTGATTTAACAAGACCGGAACCTAATGAGAAAGAACTTTCGTCACAGTTTAACATGAAGTAAACTGTTTATTTGAACAAATACTACAAGAATTCCTCATAAGGTATTAAAGGCACTGGACACTATTGGTAATTACTCATAATAATTGTTAGCATAAAAACTTACTTGGTAACGAGCAATGGAGAGCTGTTGATAGTATAAAACATTGTGAGAAACGGCTCCCTCTGAAGTAACATAGTTTTTGAGAAAGAAGTAATTTCTCAGTAGAAATCAAGCATCTGAAAGCACACAACTTCGTGTGACAAGGGTATTTTTTCTTCCATTATTATCTCGCAACTTCGACGACCAGTTATTATTTTGTTATTTTGTGCATATGTTGAGATACACCAAGTGAGAAGACTGGTCTTTGACAATTACCAAAGGTGTCCAGTGTCTTTAAGGTATTACATGTATATGCTTCGATACTCAACAGAACAATTTAAAGATGTTTATGAGACTCAAAATCATCACTTGAACCTCATTTAAATTTTTTATTACACAGCAAGGTACTTTTAGTCAACTGAAAAACACAAGTTCACCCGGAGTTGTCCAGTCCTGAGTTTACTGGCCTGAGGCTTAAAATCACTGGCCTTGGGCCTGCAGTCAAGTGTTAACTTCGAGCTCTGGATGGAGCAGGCCTTCCTGTACTCTAGCAGTACTCCCTGTACATCTTCTAAAATGCGAAAAAAAAATTCATCCGATCCTTTAGTGAGTTTTTTTTTTTTCTGGAGAGGTGCTGCCGATCAACTCATCTAACAGTTAACCCGAGCTGATTGATGGTGCGGGGGTATGAGCTGGTCGTTAAAATTTTCAAACAACGTCTCCTCCGTGTTCCTCCTCGTATGATTTTAACTAATACGGACGTGAATTCTAAGTAAATCTACACGGCTGAACGGTGCGAGTGGGATGTTAATTTCAAACAACAACACCCTCCCCCCGGATGATTCAACTATTATAGATCGTGACTGCTTCGTCAGCTCCCCCACTGCTTGATTAGCTTAATGGTAAACCCCTTCTTGATCCTGTACCCCCCCCCCTTCCTCCAACTTCCCCGCATCCGTATTCAAGGTCCATAAACACCCGAAGGCAATTACGCTTTAAGCGTCTCGTCAAAACACTGACAGTATGAATTAATACCCCATTACAGCGGCCAAGGTAGCGACGACCGTGATGAGCCCAGACTGCCGGGCTGAACACCATTAAAAATGCAGGCTTTGCATCACATGAATCAAATTCTCATTTCTTTTTCCTCTTGTTGTGGTCCGGGTAAAATCACTGTATTGTCTGATCCAAGGTAAACTGCAAATTACTCAGCAATAACGATGACAGTGACGGGTGAGGCATGACTGTCTACTAGACAATGCTTACATGCGTGATCCAAGGGGAAGTCATCTAGAATTTGGACACAGAGTTTTTTTGCATTAAACTGCCTCAGCATGTATATTCAAACACTTTTTGTTCAGGCAGACCTAGTTTCGCCATTGCTTAACCATATGGAAGAATCAAAATCGCACGAGTCACTGTCTAATACATGATGCAACACTTGCAAAGTCTATTGAAAAAAAACATGGCGTCTAAATTAATAATGGAAATAATGGATTTTTTTTTTGGAAGCGCTGATACCCGTGCAACAAGAAATAACAGGAAATGAATTGCCAACAAATTGCGAACTTGCTGCATGTAAATGGAGGACACTCATACCATTTGAAGTAAGGTGCCCAATTATTTTAAAACCTGTGCCCAATTTCTTGGAGCTGCTTACGCACAAAGAGTAGCTGAGCACAACAAAATTATGCTTACCAGAATAAGGTTACCAGCCCCCCAAAAACCATGTCAACACATGTATATGCACCATCTTTGACTAGTAAAATCCTGCAAATGTTTGCTTCACAAAAAATTGTTGAGCAAAAATTTCTGCTTAAGCAGCTTAGGGCCCAATTTCATAGAGCTGCTTAAGCACAAAAAGCAGCTAAGCACAACACAATTGTACTTACCAGAATAAGGTTACCAGCCAAACTACACATCACATGTACATTTTGTGACTGGTATCCTGCTCATTTCTGCTTAGCAGACACTTACTAAGCAATATTTTTTGCCTAAGTAAATTGAGCTGCTTTTAAGCACAAAAAGTAGCTAAGCACAACACAATTATACTTACCAGAATAAGGTTACCAGCCAAACTACCACATCACATGTACATTTTGTGACTGGTATCCTGCTCATTTCTGCTTAGCAGGCAATCGTTATGCAATATTTTCTGCTTTAAAGCAGCTCTATGAAATTGGGCCCCAGGTGTCAAGACGCCTTGTGGCTAATGACACGAGAACTACATGCTGCAGTCACAGGCTCACTGCATCCTTAACACTTAGCCCAGGCTTACAATGTCCAGTAAAAAAAGGATTCAGGTTTGCAAACACCACTTCTAAACTTGCCCGGTGTGACTACTAAAAACTGTGCAACCTACTTGTTTTTAATGCTCATATTTCTTCCTTTCCAGATTTGAATGATAAAAATTTCAAAAATGCGCTAATTCGACCATTAAACTGGTTGTGATCGCTACCATATGATTAATACATCAGAAACATACAGTTATGACAAAACATGTTTAAAATCTGGGCTACTAATTAAAACTTCCTGGGGCCAAGTAAGACCCACAGTTTCCTAGCCCGGTGGGCTACTTCTCAAAAAAAAAAAAAAAAACGTAAATGCAAGGCCTCTATAATTAGACGGGATTGAATTCGTTTGAAACATGAATTTCAAATTCTCCGCATTCCCAGAAACATGTCCAATTAATCTACATAAGGACTTGGGATTTGTGGCTTTGCATGGTGCAGATTGATGAGACCAGGCCTCGAATTACCCGGGGTGCACACATGCACCGGAGCATGTAACTTTTACAATGTGCACGATCAACAAATTACATACACGCCGTGCATGCAGATGTTTTAAGTGTTTTATTGATGGTGAATCAAGTGTGAACTTCGTCCAATTTACCTTTGCCGAAATTCCAGGTATTTTCCTCAAGTTATTTCCAACAAATTTTACAAGAATTGTATTACAGAGTGACAGGAGGATACGTGTACATGTATCATGCATGTACCGAGTCTTGTCTTTGCTGGTGTATATACTGTACATATACATTCGATACCGTGCTTTTTAAAAAGGTAATTCACTGAAACTTAATGGTGCATGTGACTTTTCAGAGGTGAATGTAAACTTTTCAAACTGAATGCACTGGTGCATCTGTAGTTTTACTTATTTTTTTATTTGAGGCCTGGATGTGAATATGAGATTTTAGTAATTATGGCTACACCATTCTGCTTACTATTATAACCAGAAGCCAGTGCTCACCATTCTGCTTACTAGTAGTACCAGAAGCCAGTGCTCACCATTCTGCTTACTATTATTACCAGAAGCCAGTGCTCACCATTCTGCTTACTAGTATTACCAGAAGCCAGTGCTCACCATTCTGCTTACTAGTAGTACTAGAAGCCAATGCTCACCATTCTGCTTACTAGTAGTACCAGAAGCCAGTGCTCACCATTCTGCTTACTATTATTACCAGAAGCCAGTGCTCACCATTCTGCTTACTAGTATTACCAGAAGCCAGTGCTCACCATTCTGCTTACTAGTATTACCAGAAGCCAATGCATTCTGCTTACTATTATTACCAGAAGCCAGTGCTCACCATTCTGCTTACTAGTATTACCAGAAGCCTGTGCTCACCATTCTGCTTACTAGTATTACCAGAAGCCAGTGCTCACCATTCTGCTTACTATTATTACCAGAAGCCAGTGCTCACCATTCTGCTTACTAGTATTACCAGAAGCCAGTGCTCACCATTCTGCTTACTAGTATTACCAGCAGCCAGGGCTCACCATTCTGCTCACTATTATTACCAGAAGCCAGTGCTCACCATTCTGCTTACTATCATTATTATTAATATATATTTCAGACAATTAAACCAAGGATGCCTCCTAAATGAGGACTGCACCAGTAAACTGATTATAGTGGGGTAAGGCATACAACCATAACCCAGAGTCCAACAGTTTGGGTGTGGTGTTACCATTACAGTGTTTGGATTATGCGAGGAAGACCCCCAATAAATCACTCAATAGAATTAGTGTTAGTTCATTTGAAAAGTGTCCTTAAAAGTATTGTACACTTTTGGTAACAGCTCAAAATCAGTGTCCACATTTTGTGTGATTAAACATATGCATGAACAAACAAACCTGTGAAAGTTTGAGCTCAGTTGGTCATCGAGGTCACGAGAAAATAGTGAAAAGAGAAATGTGTTTTCTGTTTTTTCAAATTATCGCGCGCGATAGTTACTATTGTTTTACTCGTTTCTCAGAAACGATAGCATTTTAGGCAGAAATATTTTAAGGAACCCTTTCTACCATTACTTTCTTTAAATCATGTAAGTTATGTGTGAATCTGTGAACATTTTGTTTTTCGATCTTACCAATAGTGTAAAGGGCCTTTAAAGGCAGGATACTTTTGGTAATTACTCAAGAAATACATTACCATAACTACTTACTTGGTAAGGAGCACCTGAGAGCTGCTGATATAGTATAAAACATTGTGAGAAGCGACTCCCTCTGAAGAAATGTAGTTTTTGAGAAAGAGGTACTTTCTCACTAAAACATTTGAAACTGAGAATGGCTTCAGGCATGAAGCCTTTCTCGAGCATTTGGAAGCATGCAATTCTATGCAACGAGGGTGTTTTTTCTTTCAACTTTGATGACCAATTGAGCCCAAATTTTCACAAGTTTGTTAATTTATGCATATGTTGGGGATACACCAAAAGAGGATACTGGTCTTTGACAATTACAAAAAGTATACCCTACCTTTAAAGCACATGTACAACATTGGTAATTTTCAAAGACTAGTATCTCTCTTTTTATGTGACCCAACATGTGTACATGAAACAACAAACCTGTGAAATGTTAAGCTCAATCGGTCTTCGTAGTCATGGAAAAATAGTGAAAAACCCTTTTATATGTTTTCACCCTCAGAAATCTGAGAACTGATTCATAATAATAATAATAATAGTGGCTTCTAATAGAGCGCTCATATCCGTCACTCAGTGACGCTCAAGGCGCTTCAACAGTCAGTATTTTCCTGCAAGGTATATGTGGAGCTACTTTTTGAAGTTTGAGACCTATTCCTTAACATAGCACAATGTAATGGTTTACAAGGTGCTGTGGCGCAATATGCTGCCAATCAAACCAGGAACACCGGGGCGAACCCCTTCTCTTTTCGATAAGTGCACTGGGTTCTTTTACGTGCATTACACAACACACGGGACCAACGGCTTTACGTCCCATCCGAAGGACGAAGCAGTAATGGTTAAGTGTCTTGCTTAAGGACACAAGTGTCACGACTGGGACTCGAACCCACACTCTGCTGAACAGAAACACCAGAGCTTGAGTCCGGTGCTCTTATCTGCTCGGCCACAACATTTTGCATGAATCGCTCCTCAGCTTCAAATGTTTTTGGGTGAAAAAAGTATCCATTCCATATTACTTCGAAGGGAATCCTCTCTTAAAATAATTCATACTATCAACAGCTGCAGTGCTTATTTCACTAAGTAAGTTTTTATGGTCGTTAATTTTGGAGTATTTACCAATCTATGACTTGACCTTTAAAAAGGTATTTGGTAAATAAATTGAAGTTCTTACTTTGTATTCCCGATTCCGCCTACTCATAGTTTCTTCAGGGAGGGTATTTGCCCGAAATCTGTAAAAAAGAAATATAAAAAATCATTGTGAGTATAAATAATAAAAGTATGATTTTTTTATATATTTTTGTAAATACAACTATCAATCTGTTTACTCTTGATCAGTACATTTGTATAATTATCCCCCAAAGTAAACTTTTGTTTGATATGAACTTGCAAATGCTGGCTCTCAAAGTACCATGAAAGCCAAGATAGCATTTGAAGAGCCCTGATCAAAAATCGCTGATTCCTATTTTTTTTTTTATTGCTGCAATTAAAATTGACCCAGTATAAACTTGCCATGCATGGACCGACAAATCTGATGAAATATTTATAATGCTGTTCACTCGATTCGTTGTTGAAAACAGATGATTCTTTTGGCAAAAAATATATGATACATATTCCTTTTCAATTTGAGAATATTGAATATATTTTTTTGTTTTTATTCAAATATTTAACACACATTTTCTATTGCGTGGTTGGCTGATAGGGGTGTATAATTTTGTCCATCTGTCCTAGTATGTAATTGTCCTAATTTATTTATATTTGTTTATTTATTTATTTATTTATTTATTGTATGAACCTTCTGCCAAAGTCTTGTCATTGTTAGTATTTTATCGTTGATATATATTTTTTGGAGAAAATAGAATTAGCTGTTGCAAACTGCTTACCAACCAAAAGGACCTGTAGTATAAATGCAAAAAATTAGTTAGTGGCCTGACGTTTCGAACCTAGCAGAGTCTTTCTCAAAGGCTATTTTTTTAATACAATATTTTTTATATAATATGAGGGCCCCAAAATATCAGCTGTGCTGGATTGGCCACCCTCCTTGATATGGTTTTTCAATAAATAAATAAATAAATAAATAAAATCCATGAACATGTGCAATGCCTCGCATTTCAATAATGACATTCATGTACTAAAATAGATTGGTCATAAAGAGACAACAATTTATGGGTCTGCGGAAAGAAAAGCTAAAAAAAGCCCCAGAGTACTACCCCCTGGCAGATTACAACCCCCCTCAGTGAAACGCTCTCAGCGTAGGGTCACCCCCAACAAGAGACGCTACTTCTGACATTCACCCTCCTCGCAGACCATCTTCCAAGAAAGGAGAGATGCACCTAATCAATCAGTGAGCAGTCCTGAGCAATGAAATAACCCGACTGGAATTACAACATGACTGATGCCTGGATGAGCGATGACCAAAAATAGCCAAATCAAATGAATAATAAAAAATAAAAAAAAACTGGATTCCTATTAAAGTGGAATGTAGCAGGTGCAGGGGGTTATTTATAGCTTGCACATCCCAGAAAAGCACAATGTTATGTTTTTTTTTAAGCACAAAACTAATTTACGGACAAAGGACAAGGTACAGGGGGTTATTTAAAGCTTGCACATCCCATAAAAGCACGATGTTATGGTTTTTGGGGGCACACGACTAATTTACGGACAAAGGAATAAAAAATATATAAAAAAAATGCCAACAAACCGTACCACGTGTGTGTACATTGTACACCACGCGTGAAAAATGTATGTGTGCACTAAGATTAACAAAAGCCAACTGTGTGTCACATTTGTATCTCAAGGACTTCCACTAAGAGATGGGTTTACGTTTGGATAATAATGCTGTTGGTTCGGCATAATTTTTTAACAGGCAACGCATACGCCGAAGTAAAACATTGATTGAGTGTGTGCCATCCCCCCTCAGCATAATACCAGCACGTACAGACCCAGTTGTGTTTTATTATTTGGCTTGTCCGAAAGCATATTTGTTTGTCCGGGATTCGTAATTTCTTTTGTATGCACGTCCACTATGTACTCGTCGTAACATGAACTAATGAATCACAAACCATTTCCATGGAAACCTAATAATATTACATTTATTATAGGGAAAACCAAGTCACTGCATCGGGGGATTGGAAAGCCACATGCGCACAATTTTTTTCTTCTTCTGCGAAGTCAACATTAAACTCGGCTGAAGAGAAGAGAGAGGTATCTATACGATAAATTGAGAACAATGGGTAATTAATGAAAGATTAACGAGGGATATGTTAATTTACATCATATCCATGAGATAACTTGTGTAAATCTGAATAAATTACAAAGCCACTGAGGATTTGTTATTTCATATCAGATACATTTTGTATTATTATGACAAGTATGTTTTTTAGGGACAGTTTTTTTTTTTTTCTGAAGAGTAAGTGAATTCTCATGCTCTTGTTCTAAAAATGTCATTAAATAATTAAACAATGAAAAACAGGTGCATGAAACTGTTTTGGAATGGATTTTGTGACTGTTGGCATTCAGGCTTATTTCAATCGCAACAATAAAAATTAAAAAAAATTTACTCTTCGAATGCTTTTTTTTCTCCACTTATTTGGGGTTAAACAAATAAAATTGACTAGAGCGGGATTTGGTTCATATCCTGCTCTAGTCAATTTTTCTTTGTTCAACCCCAAATTGTTCAAAGTTTACCCACAGTCGGTTTCCCTTGTGGTTTATCACTTGATCTTTCTTGACTTTGACATTATTTCAGATCGGATCAGGGCCCAATTTCTTTGGGTAAGCGTAATTTTGTTGTGCTTGAAGCTACGTTTTGTGCTTAATAAAGGAATATTACAGAATTGGTAAGAAACAAACTTGTAAAATATACTTTTGATCACAGATTTACATAAAACTTACACGGTCTAATGATGATTATAGTAGAAAACATCCCTTGAAACATTTCTGTCTGAAATGCCATATTTGATGAGAAATGAATAAACTAATTTTCCGATTGGAGTTTATCGCTAGTGAGCGTTTTATTCATTTGTTGAATCTATATGATTTCATGCAAATGTGTAATCGGTTTTCACTATTTTCTCTTGACTCAGATGGCCGATCGATCTCAAACTTCTACAGGTTTGTCAGTTTATGTACATGGTGGATTACATAAAGTGCTTACACTAGCACTAGCAAAAACCAATTCTGTAATGTTCCTTTAAGCAGCTCTATGAAATTGGGCCCATATCTCAGGAGGATTTGATGCTGGTATGAACTTCATACTCAGTCAGCCTTTTCGATTTAAACTGAACAATCCTTTTCTTCTCCCTACTTAACTATGCAGTCTACAATTGTTTACCATATTTTTTATTTGATAATATTTATTTCAATCTAATACTCAGTAATAATATAAACAGAACCATCCGAGAAGACCCTTTTCTCCATGTACGCTATAATAAATGAAATTAATAATACCTCACCCCCAACCCCCCCCCTCAACGTACATGGCGGTAAAATTTTAATATCGCCTTCAATAATGCAGTTGTTTTGATTTTTCTTGTCGTTATTGTATGCGGACATGTACAACAACATGGGAGCCACACATGCAGTCAGCAGTAACAACTTAATTCTCAAATTACAATATTGTTATCATTAATGGATAATTTTAACATGCTTACACAGGGCCAGTTTTGAGTGGAAAATTACATGACTGGTTATACACCTAATACGTATATAATATGATTTTGCAATATCCATGGTTACCCAGGACCTGAGTTTTGAGTGGAAAATTACATGACTGGTTATATACATAATACGTATACAATATGATTTTGCAATATCCATGGTTACCCAGGACCAGTTTTGAGTGGAAAATTATATAATTGGTAAATTTAATACAAAACGTACAATATGATTTTAAAATATCCATGGTTACACAGGGCCAGTTTTGAGTGGAAAATTTCATAATTGGTAAATACAAAACGTATAATATGATTTTGAAATATCCACGGTTTAAAGGGCCAGTTTTGAGTGGAAAATTACAGTAGGTGTATACAAAACACATAATACGATTGCTTTTAATCTAAAAGCTCATTGATTCAATCTTCCTGCTGTCCCGAGAAATACTTCTGCTACTCGAAATTGACACCTGGCCCACATGCCAGAGGCCAGTAATTTTAGCATCGGGCCAGTAAACATATGACCGCACAAGCCCGGCGGTCTAAGTGTTTTGGAATTATAATACCTCGCTGTGTATCTTTCTTCAGAGATAAATGTTCAAATGCGGACTTCAAGTCACATCAAATATCTTTGAATTCTGTTGAGTATTGAAGACAGAAAATATGAGATAATTCTTCTCTCTGTGTTTGTTCAAATGTGAAACTACATTTTTTTCTCATTTATTCTTATCTTATAATAATTTGGGGTTGAACACAAAAAAATTGGCCAGAGTGGGATGTGAACCAACGACCTCCGGATTAACGTGCCGGCGCTCTACCAACTGAGCACTTACCTATGTTGGCGGTCTCCCTATTGTGTTAAAATCTTTGTTTGGGGGGGGGGGGTGCCAGTCAGAAGCCATTACAACCGTTATATGCCAACGTGTAGCCAGGTTCACACCCAAGTTCACGACAACCTGGGAAGCGGTAGCCAGGGGATCACCTTCAGGGGATGCAACTTTTTTATTTCAAGTATCAAGTAATAAACCACAAGGGAAACTGTCCCTTGTGGTTTATTACTTTATTCTTATCGTGTAACAAATTTTGGGGTCCAGTAAAAAGTTTGAGCTGCAAGTCTTGTGGATTCCCCCCCCCCCAATTTAAGCCCTAATACCGGAAAGTCATAAAAATAGCATTAGAATTTCCACAAATCACCATGAGCCAAATACAAATTTGCACAAAAGTCTGTAACAAAACCTTACCCATTGTTCATCACTGTTTCAATTCAAACAGAATTTAAAAGAAACTGTCAAAGGTTCTTCGTAGTGTTTTTATTGAAAACTAGAGGATGGGAAATAAACTAACTCTTAGAAAAAAACAATAACGTACACTTGAAGATTTTTGATACCAGAAAATTGAATTTCAGACAGCCATTTTACAATACTCTTCTTACACATGTAACTAATATATTACATAAAAGGATGAAAAAAAAGAAAACCCAACAATACTGATGAAATAATCTAACCCAATCATTTAGCTTTCGAGAAAGACACTGCTAGGGTCGAAAAAAACATCAGGCCTACTAACTCATTATTGCATTTATACCATAGGTCCTTTTGGTTGGTAAGCAGTTTAAAACAGCTAATTCTATTTTCTCAAAATAATCCAACGCTAACAAACACAATTTAAGGTGAACCAGCTGGAACTTTGTATGATTCTGCTACCAACTTTGCGTACAAGCAGCGAACACAACAATTTATTTTATTTTCTTTATTTTTCGTGTGTGAACTGAGTCGTTACTGCTTAAGTAACTTTATCCCCAAATCAAGTGTTTTTAGATGAATTTTGTGGAGCCTATTGCTGCAAAACACAAGACGCTGTTCAATCAAAAATTTCTATTTGAAAAAAAACAAAAACAAGTTGTTGCTTCATTCATCCTGTGAAATTGATAAAACACAAGATCTACCTTTTGAACACATTTCACGTCTGGTTTTGAAGTTTGCAAGTGTGCTATAGTTAACAGCATTACAGCTGCAGGTACATATTTATGTTTAAAATGCTAACTAAATAAGTTGAAACATCATTTACGTTACCGAAGTCGTTTATTATTACTTGATAGTGTTCCAAGAAAGCACCCATGTACATTTTACGTTTCAAATGCTAACTAAAGAGTTGAAACAGCATTATCGTCACGAACACATTTCATCTGATTTTCAAGTTTGCAAGTGTGCTAGCTCACGGCATTCTAAAGTTGAAACAGCATTACGTTACCAAGTCCTTTATTACTTGATAGTGTTCTTCAGAAAGCACCCATGTACATTTTTACGTTTCAAATGCTAACTGAAGAGTTGAAACAGCATTATGTTCACGAACACATTTCTGGTTTTCAAGTTGCAAGTGCGCTAGCTAACGGCATTCTGAAGTTGAAACAGCATTACGTTACCCGGTGGTTTATCCCTTGATAGTGGTCTAAAGAAAGCACCTGTGTACATTTTTTATGTTTCAATGCTAGTTAAAGAGTTGAAACAGCATTACGTTACCCCATGGTTTACTACTTGGTAGTGTTCTAAAGAAGCACCCACACATTTTTATGTTTCAAATGCTAGCTAAAGAATTGAAACAGCATTACGTTCACGGGCAAAGATGTCTGATTAAACCCGATATAAATCCATAGAATTACCTACTGTTACTTACCAGAATAATGTAATCAGCCTACAACTAACCCCAATAGTGTATTAAAAATGTCACCAGTGAGGAAGACGAGAGAGGCTACAGAGCAAAGACGATCAGCGGTCGTGTACGATACACAGGGAACGATCTCAACAGCATACTGTACCACGGCATACAATAAGCGTGTTATATGACTGGCTTTCCCTCACTCCTCCTCGGACAGTGTCGGCATCGTCGCTCATCGAAGTTGACATGTTACAACATCAAAATGCCTTTCCTACAACATGTGCCCGTTGATCCACTAAAAGGGTTGACTCAGCGAGAGTGTCCACTCACTAGTGTAATGCGGTCGTGAATGCCTCGCATTCACCGCGCTGCTGAAAAGCCCCTGACACAATGTGGCACCAACTACAAACCACAACTCTTTTTTTTTATTAACGAACCGAAGATGACATCAGGCAATGACGTCACCCGAGCAACCAACCCTAACCGAATAAATAAATATAAAAAAAAAAAAGTAAAAAAAAAAGAAGGCTACCGTTGCTTCACCCAGCACAACACCTGCCGTAGTAAAACCAATTATCAGCCAAATCTTGATGGGGGGAATTGGTAAAGCGCAATGAAGGAAACGTGATACGTGTAGTAGGTATTCAACAAGATCTTGAAGGTGTCCGCTTGATTTCATCGGTTCCCATCAGCACGGTTCCATGAATGATATGAATTCCCACGTATACAAACATTACCTGACTGGGGGACGGAGGGGGGGGGGGGTGGGGGGCATGGACGCCGGGCATACATACGTGTTTGGTGTAAAGGCAACGGAGCAGCAAATTGAACTGAAATTTAAGGGTTTTGGCTAATTGGTCATATCAGTCAGCTCAGGTCAAACCATAATTGGCAAATTTGCAATATAGACCTACATGCAATGCATATATATTCCATCGGTTTATTACATCTTCATGATTAACTAGTGGATGTGACATGAACAATTTTGCGAGGCCACCTTTTTTTTAAATCTACAACCACCAGGATATTTATGGGTCATAAACCTTTAAACAAATTCTACAGTGCACAATTAAAAAAAACAGCGAGCTCTTACAACCACTTCTGGTCTTTCAAATAAAATACACTATTCTGGAAAATCACGAACCGCATTTGCCTGTGAGTGGCAGTGGAACACAAAAGAAGAAGTCTCTAGCATGAATAGTGACTTAAAGGGGCACATTGCCTTTGGATTTGGCCGCTTTGGGCTATAAAAAGCATTTGATATGAAATGAATTGGTTGGAAACATGTTTTTAAAGTAGAATATAATGAGCCAAACAAATAACAAACAAATTTGTGGTTTCCCTTTTACTTTGTAAACTAACATGGTCCGCCATTTTGAAGAACCAAATTTTGGACTCCACACAAAATAGCGGACGGCGTTAATTCATGAAGTAAAAGGAAAACCACACATTTTCGAGGGATATTTGTGTGAATCAATATACTCTTCTCTTGAAACATCTTTCCAACCATATCTTCATTTCATAACAAATGCTTTTATAGCCCAATGCGGCCAATCCGAAGGCAAAGTGCTCCTTTAATGTAGTCGACCAGAAGCGGACGATGACGTTCAAACATTTATGATACAAACTGACAACACAGGATATCACTCCATCTTTGCTTCATAAAATCTAACCAGGGACCCCCATAAGTTCCAAGTTCAGATCCTGATCGCTTACCTGATTTTATAACAGTTTTTTTTTTGGGGGGGGGGAGGGAGGAAGGGAGGGCATGCAAATGATTTATTTACATGTTGCCCTGGCACATGTAAAGCAGGCTAGAGATCATCATCAATGAAAATTAGGTCACCCAATCCTGCCAGTGAATTGTAAATTTAGGTCGGCCTATGTTCATCCTGCATCATGTGTGCCCATAAATTCAGGGTCACGCCTCACTTCAAATGTGAACTGACAAGAAATATTCAGAGGTTGGTCAACGCAGGGCTGTGTAATCTATCAGCCTGCAGATCAATGCGGGCGCAGTGAATGTCAATTACTAACACAAAATGTTTGCAATATGGCGAGTATTATTAAGCCCCTGCCCCCCCCCCCAAAAAAAGAAAAAAAAAAGAAAAAAGAAAAAAGAAATAGCCTCCTTCGTATCATGGACAATAAAGGCTCTTTGTGTGTCAGTTAAAAAAAAAATATATTGGTTCTTAGCCATTCCACTGTTTGTAAATTAATAACTTTGATTGGCTTTAATTTTCCCTCTTTTTTCTGGATGCCCTTCCCATTATTCTTTGCTTCTCTATTTTGGATGTAAATGGATATGTTTTCGTTTGTGCTTGTGTATGCCTCTGACGAAGGTCTGGTTTGGATCGAAAGTTAAGGCCATCTCCCCTACTACTACTACTAGTTTATATATGTTTATAGAATTAGCTTACCAGCCAAAAGGACCTATGGTATAATTGCAAAAAAAATAGTTAGTGGCCTGACGTTTCGACCCTAGCAGAGTCTTTCTCGCCGGCTAAAGGATAACACAACACACATAAACAGGTATACTGGTGTAACAGAAGCAGTCAAGTGGAAAGCGGTGAACAAGTAAAAAAAACCTCTACACTAACTATTAAACGTACAACGCACAGTGTGTTCATACCATAGAGTTATATAGAAGAACTAGAGGGCGCACTAGCCAAGTTACGTGACTCGTCGCGCAGGTGGTGCGGCCATGTTTTAAGTACCACTACCATTACTTTACTGTACGCAAAACAACAACATGAACACCGAGCGCGTGATGCGTGCATTTTCCATACACACATCGTATACTTCGTACTCAATTTTGCCTTCTAAAAAATGGCGCTCGTGTTTCCTTGCGGTCCCGGCGCGTTTGTGCACGCAGTATTGCCAGTGCGCCCTCTAGTTCTTATATATAACTCTATGGTTCATACGCTCTATGGTCTGAGGGGCCAATACAGGTTATAAATGGCTACTTCATAATTAAAGCTCAATATAAATTTATTTGCATTTTTTTTTTACAATTTCTTCTTCTTGGTTCCTAATTGTTTTTTTTTAAACCGATCTCTGCATCGCTACAAATAAAGCAGGATTTTCTGTGGATTCATACACTTCAATATGACAGTTGCATGTAAGTCAATTTGCTAGGATGCATTTATATTTACGCAGTTACTGAGACTGAGTGGTTGAGTGTTTTTCGCGAGTTTGGTGATTGCGGTACATGTAACCTAATTTTGCTGGCCAATATCAGTTTTTCGCTCGGTTTGGTTTAGTTTCCAAGATGGCTGATTTACAGGACACGTCCATGGTTGAATGATTTCCTCATGAGACATTGAATAATCAGAGAAACTGCTTAGAATTTGTATGTAATATTCATTGTTTCAAAAAGGGTTGTACATGTAAGTACATGAGGAGAAGGAGAAACTTTATATTTTGGTCATCAAAGGTACATAAAGCCGAGAACATCAAAGAGACTACATATAATATTAAATGTTAGATATAATTGTGATTTTTAAATTACTTCTTAACATTTATGAATTTCACTTTTAAAAGGATAGTCTCCATGCCTCAATTTCAAAATTTCAGACCAGAGTTTTTTTTGTTGGGGGTGGGGGGGGGGTTGGGGGTTAACAACAATGTTGCCTAACACGTCATTTTGCTAAACTTTGTCTGTTAAGTCAAACATCTTAAATCTTCATCTCTTGGGTCTTAGACCAAATGTCTTGATCCCGGTCTTGCTTGGGCAGTCAGTTGTTCAAAGAGTGATCCAAACTGAGTCAATTTGACCCAGGTCAATCAATCATCACATTCTTTGCTCGGTCTCAAGTATGTAATTAAATGTGTGATCCCAACTGGGTCAATTTGACCCAGGTCAATCAATCATCATACTGTTGCATGGTCACATGTATGCAGTTCAAAATGAGGTCCAAACTGAGTCAGTTTGACCCGGGTCAATCAATCATCATACTGTTGTATGGTCACATGTATGCAGTTCAAAATGAGGTCCAAACTGAGTCAATTTGACCCAGGTCAATCAATCATCACATTCTTTGCTCGGTCTCAAGTATGTAGTTAAATGTGTGATCCCAACTGGGTCAATTTGACCCAGGTCAATCAATCATCATACTGTTGCATGGTCACATGTATGCAGTTCAAAATGAGGTCCAAACTGAGTCAGTTTGACCCAGGTCAATCAATCATCATACTGTTGCATGGTCACAGGTATGCAGTTCAAAATGAGGTCCAAACTGAGTCAGTTTGATCCGGGTCAATCAATCATCATACTGTTGTATGGTCACAGGTATGCAGTTCAAAATGAGGTCCAAACTGAGTCAGTTTGACCCGGGTCAATCAATCATCATACTGTTGCATGGTCACAGGTATGCAGTTCAAAATGAGGTCCAAACTGAGTCAGTTTGACCCGGGTCAATCAATCATCATACTGTTGCATGGTCACATGTATGCAGTTCAAAATGAGGTCCAAACTGAGTCAGTTTGACCCGGGTCAATCAATCATCATACTGTTGCATGGTCACAGGTACATAGTTCAAAATGAGGTCCAAACTGAGTCAGTTTGACCAAGGGCAATCGATCGTCAAACTCCTGCATGGTCCCAGATACAAGTGCGTAGGTCAATGTGCAATCCAAACTGGGTCAATTTGACCCCGGGTCAATCAATCATCACTAATCCTAACACATGATCCAAAACTGTCCACTCCTTCTTCCAGATGTCACAATCATTCAACCTGCTTCAGCTCATCAACTACAAGTGTATCAATCTTAATTAACCATGACCTCTGAAAGAACTGAGATCAGGTAGAAAGTCACACGCATAATGTGAGGTGGCAATGATGCACAAAAATTGCAGACCTTTGATTGAATCATAAAAGTGTTACCCCCAAACATTTTCTTTAAAGGTATTGTACACTTTTGGTAACGGCTCAAAATCAGTGTTCACATTTTGTGTGATTCAACATATGCATGAACAAACAAACCTGTGAAAGTTTGAGCTCAATTGGTCATCGAGGTCACGAGAAAATAGTGAAAAGAGATCTTATGTGTTTTCTGTTTTTTCAAATTATCGCGCGCGATAATTACTATTGTTTTACTCGTTTCTCAGAAACGATAGCATTTTAGGCAGAAATATTTTAAGGAGCTCTTTCTACCATTACTTACTTTAAATCATGTAAGTTATGTGTGAATCTGTGAACATTGTGTTTTTCGATCTTACCAATAGTGTACAGGGCCTTTAATACAGAACAACGGTCTCCAGAGCTGATACTACTTCGTTCTTGTGAGGGCAGGGCAGTATTTTACAGGGCAGCCGTGCGGTAAATGTACTGGTACATACTAGGGGGCACCACGTCAATGACCAACTAAGGGCATGGAAAAAAAAGGCAATGTATCCGGGGCAAGCAATTATCACCTTCGTGTTTTCAATGTCATATCGTTTCCAAAAATTTAAGCCACTTTTTTCCAGATTTTATCATGATCCCACTCCTGGGCCCATTTTCATAGAGCTGCTTAAGCACAAAAAGTAACTAGGCACAACAAAATTATGCTTACCAGAATAAAGTTACCAACCAAAATACCATGTCACATGCACAATCTGTGACTGGTATCCTGCTTATTTTTACTTAGCAGAATTTTGTAAAGCAATATTTTCTGCTTAAAGGGAGGGTACACCTTTGATAATTACTCCAAAAAATTAAAAACTTACTTGGTTAGAAGCACACTGCAGCTGTTGATAATGTAACGAAGGTTACTTTTTTTTATGAAATCAAATCTTCTTTCTACTTTTTATACAAAAATCTTGTTACAAATGCAATTTTATATTTTTGTATTTATAATGCAACATTTTGTTAAATTTAACATTGAAACAAAATTGAAACTTGGAACGAGGATTCTTATTTTTGAAACCCCATATGCCAATCACACCTGAATGTGTGCAACCATTACATAGCTTTAATGATAGCATGAACGCCAGTCGGGCAAAATTCTTAATTGTTTACAAGTAACCGGAAACGGATGTCAAGGGTTTTCTTTGTTGATTTGTTAAACGTATTCTACCTTCATACATTTCATGGCTGAATTTAAAAACGTTCTCCCTTAACAGTGGTCCCCTGGCCAATTGCCAGTTAAAACACCCAAGGACCAATCAGAATTCTCTCCAAGTGGTCCGGCTGGTTAGCTCAGTGTTTGAAAAGCATCTCTATTTAATATGATTATGGACTCGTGAAAAAAGCTGACGGACCAGTGAAATGAAAAGCTGACTGGTCCTAGTGCTGGCTAGTCGCTGAAAAAGTTAAGGGCTAACCCTGAATATGATATAATTTGTATCTAGCCTTAGACTACGTTAAAGGTATTGTACACTTTTGGTAACAGCTCAAAATCAGTGTCCACCTTTGTGTGATTAAACATATGCATGAACAAACAAACCTGTGAAAGTTTGAGCACAATTGGTCATCGAGGTCATGGGAAAATAGTGAAAAGAGATCTTATGTGTTTTCTGTTTTTTCAAATTATCGTACGCGATAATTACTATTGTTTTACTCGTTTCTCAGAAACGATAGCATTTTAAGCAGAAATATTTTAAGGAACTCTTTCTACCATTACTTACTTTAAACCATGTAAGTTATGTGTGAATCTGTGAACATTGTGTTTTTCGATCTTACCAATAGTGTACAGGGCCTTTAAAACAAAGCGTTGGAAGAAACAGAATTGAGCACGTAAAACTAAAATTTTAAAAATGGTTTCGGGTCCCGGAAGTTTGAACATAACTTATGCGAAACTTGCACAGTCTTTTTTTGTGTAGATGCAGGAACACCCTGCTTCATGCAGGCTGATCCCATTCTCAACCATTACAGAAAAATAAGACAGAAAAGTAACGACACTCATTAAAAAAGACCAACAGCTACACGTACAGAACGGTTAAAGGAACATTACAGAATTGGTAAGAAAAGAACTTGTAAAATATACTTTTTGATCACAGATTTACATAAAACTTACACGGTCTAATGATGATGATAGTAGAAAACATCCCTTGAAATATTTCTGTCTGAAATGCCATATTTGATGAGAAATGAATAAACTAATTTTCCGATTGGAGTTTATCGCTCAGTGAGCATTTTATTCTTTTGTTGAATCTAGCCTATATGATTTCACGCAAATGTGTAATCGGTTTTTCACTATTTTCTCGTGACCCAGATGGCCGATCGATCTCAAACTTCTACAGGTTTGTCAGTTTATGTATGGTGGATTACATAAAGTGCTTACACTGTCAGCAACTGTTTTGTTAGCAAATACCAATTCTGTAATGTTCCTTTAAATTAAAATACCATCAAATTAATTTAAAAAAACGCGCACACAAATAAGTTCCTTGTACAAAAATCACAAAGTACTAATATTTTAAAGAAAAGTGGACGGACCTGAGAGATTGGAATAGTGAGGGTATTAAATGTATTTGCAGTGAAAACAATCCAATGACACTTAACAAAGCTACTGGTACATGTACCTGAGTAGCTTAAAATGAAAACAAATAGATGGGGGTAGCAAAACAAAATGACCTGCTTGGTCTGAGACTGTAAGAGAAAAACAGCACTAGTTTGAAACTTGTCAGGTCTGCAAGACAATCTAATGTACATTGTAGGTCTGCAAGACAAAATGACCTGTGATGAGCCTAATGTGTAGTGTTGATGAGCCAAAACTTAAAGGAACATTACAGAATTGGTAAGAAAAAAACTTGTAAAATATACTTTTTGATCACAGATTTACATAAAACTTACACGGTCTAATGATGATGATAGTAGAAAACATCCCTTGAAATATTTCCGTCTGAAGTGCCATATTTGATGAGAAATGAATAAACTAATTTTCCGATTGGAGTTTATCGCTCAGTGAGCGTTTTATTCATTTGTTGAATCTATATGATTTCATGCAAATGTGTAATCGGTTTTTCACTATTTTCTCGTGACCAGATGGTCGATCGATCTCAAACTTCTACAGGTTTGTCAGTTTATGTATATGGTGGGTTACATAAAGTGCTTACACTGCCAGCAACTGTTTTGTTAGCAAAAACCAATTCTGTAAATGTAATGTTCCTTTCACCAATCTGGAATTTCATCTTTGAAGAGGGTAAGGCCATTTTCTTTTTGCAAAAGGGCACTTTCACTAAAAACGTTTTAATTTATGGGAATCTCTTGAAGAGGCACTACGTCCAAGACCGGCTGGGCTAAAGAGGTCATGTGTCCTTCATGAGATTCCAGGCCAACAAGTCTGTTAAATCTCCCTGCCCGTACTGACCGACACAGCTGTGATTGCACAGCCAAAATCCAAACGACAGTCTGACATGATCAAATTCAATATTGAAAAAAGAAAGAAACTGAACCGTCGTCCTTTTTTTTAGTTTTAGTCTAGTGTCCTTCTCTGACAAATCGAGAAATGCCAGAGAAATTGATTTTTGGGTGATGAGCTGTACCAGCTGAAGACACAAGGTGAAGGATTATTAACAGCTAATAAGCCCCTCTTGTCTATCATGTCCAATGAAAGATTGCCGGTAAAAATGGCACGTACCTAACCCCACAGCTGTGACGCTAACCACTGTACAATTTACATGCTCTGGGCCTAATTTCATAGAGCTGCTTAAAGCAGAATATATTGCTTACATTTTTTGGATAAGCAGAAATCAGCAGGATACCAGTCACACATTATACATGTGACATGGTAGTTTGGCTGGTAACCGTATTCTGGTGAGCATAATTTTTTTTTGCTTAGCTACTTTCTGTGCTCAAAAGCAGCTCTATAGAGCTGCTAAGGGTTACCAACCAAATTTCCATGTGTTGCATATTGCTTCTTACTGGTATTCAGCTGTTGTTTGCTTATCCTGAAAATCGCGTGGAAATTTGGTTGGTAATCCTGTTTTGATCAATGAAGAAATCTCATGCTAAGCAAATTGTTGTGCTTAGCAGCTCTATGAAATTGGGCCCAGGGGTCGATTTCACAAAACTCTTCCTAACTTAGGACTAGTCCTAGGCAATGCTAAGAGATATGACTAGTCCTAAGTACTGGTCCTAACTTAGGACTAGTTCTATCTCTTAGCATTGCCTAGGACTAGTCCTAAGTTAGGAAAAGTTTTGTGAAATCGACCCCTGGTCTTTATGAAGAGCTAAGCTGTCACATTAAAACCCCCTGAGCGCTACAAACCATTGACACTCTCGCTATTCAGACTCATGTTCCAAAACTGACAAACTACGAGTCAAGTGAGTGGCAGTTAATGTCGGAACGAAGGGCAGCCCCGATGCTCCTATAACATGTCACGTTCTTAACTAACAGCTCGGAATGAAGACCCCGGCAGTGTCAACATGAATTACCAATCATGGGCCACCTGATCCAGGGAACCTTACTTCGGTGACGGGAAATTGTGTTCCGGTCTGGGGACGATTGGAAGCAATGGTCGGAGACAAGAGGTTCTTAGGAAGCTGTGCCACTATTCATCTAAAGAAAGCGCTGTGGCAAAAAGGCCCCAAGGCTGAATTCACAAATCCAGCATTGAGTATACAACGTGCACATCTCTCCCTCCGACTCTACAAGATAAGAGTGCGATAGCAATAATAAACAGTGTCGCAGAGGGTGTGCTCGTTTTATATTTCAAGATAAAAACAACATTAAGTTTAATACTGCGTTGTCAGAGTTTAAAATTTTTAAAGAAATATTAGTGCTCAAAATTATAAAAAATATAATCTTTATTCTTAAACAGTGTCATGCAAAAGTTGTAATTATTTTTTCTTCTTATTATTTATCTGTTTCTGGTGATGAAACCAGGATGCCTCATAAGAATAAAAAACCCAAGGATGCCTCACAAATAATAATAAAAATAACTGTATTTATAAAGCGCCTTTTGCCAAAGGATACAAGGCGCTAATATTTTTTTTACCTGCCATGTATGTGGAGCTACGTTTTTGAAGTATGAGACCTAGTCATTTATAGCACCATGTAATGGTTTACACCGTGCTGTGGCGCAATATGCTGCCAATCAAACCAGGAACACTGGGGGAACCCCTTCTCTTTACGATAAGTACACTGGGTTCTATTACGTGCATTACACAGCACACGGGACCTACGGCTTTACGTCCCATCCGAAGGACGCCGCAATACTGGTTAAGTGTCTTGCTAAAGGACACAAGTGTCACGACCGGGACTCGAACCCACACTCTGCTGAACAGAAACACCAGAGCTTGAGTCCGGTGTTCTTATCCGCTCGGCCACGACACGCCATGAACTTAATCACTGTAGCTCACAAGCCTGTGGGAGACCTGTAAACAACGGTGCTTTCTACAGTATGTGAACCCAAAATACCGGGTTAACCTCTAATCTTCCATGAAAGTGTTCTGGGTTCTTTTTTATTTATAACTATGCACTACCAATACTAGTACACGGGACCTCAAGCGTAATGTCCCATCCAAAAGACAAAGCAATTATGGTATACAAATATTGACTGCTTCGAGTGCTATGGTTAAAACTACGACGCCCGAGGTGATCCCCGGCGAGTTCTATTTTTCTCGAGGCGAAGCCGAGGGAAAGTAGAACGCGCCGGGGATCACCGAGGGAGTTGTAGTTTTAACCTTAGCACGAGTAAAAGCAGTCAATATTTGTTTTATAACACCCCGTACAAAAGACGTCTAGGTACCATGAAGCTGCTGTTGCTATGGGTGTAGTACATCGGTTGCCATGTGATAGTACATCGGTTGCCTTGTGATAGTAAATCGCGGCCGTATGATAGTACATTGGTTGCCATGTGATAGTACATCGGTTGCCATGTGATAGTACATCGGCGGCCGAGTGTTAGTATCGCGCGGTTTCAAGTTAAAATAAGACATATCATGTGACGTGCTCTTAACCAAGCAAAAGGCAGAATATTTGTAAGAGGTGTTATAATAAAGTATATTGACTCAAGGACACAAGTGTCCAGACCGGGACTTGAACCCACACTCTGCTGATCAGAGACACAAGAGCTTGAGTCCAGTGCTCTTAACCGCTCAGATTCATTTATATCGGAGGGAAATTATAACAGCTATTTTTGTCACCAAGCAGAGTCTGAGTTCAGATAAATGTCTGAAATTTCTCATCTCATCTCTGTAGCTTACCTTGGTCAGAGTAAGGTTCAGCAAGGCACATTTCATCACCGTTTTTTTACGAAGAGCCACCTATCTTTTATTGACAAATTGTTGACTATTACTGGAAGGGGCCTTTAACTAAATAAATGAATTTTACATTTTCACAAACAGCCATTGGCCCCGAAAACGCATTGCAATACGTTGTAACAGAAGAGCGTAAAATGTGGCAAAAGTTGTTTTTCACATTCACGAAGAGCCACCTATCTTCGCGTGGCGTAGTCACGTGACACGTGCGCCCTTTCCTGTGTTTAATACGTTATCCAGTGAGGTGTTTAAGTAGGTCATCTCACTTTTAAGTTTTCACGAAGAGCCACGTATCTTTGACTAATTACTATGGCAATTAGCCAATTTATCTACAGAAATGTGTTAGTCAATGGAGAGGTTCAACTTATACAGAATCATATGATAGGTTTTTAACTGCAAACCGTGGCTTTAGTATTGGAGATTTAAGCCAAGCATAGCGTAAAATGTAAATCGCAAATATGCGTTTGGACATAAGTGGCTCTTCGTGAAAATGGTGACGATTTGTAACCCTAGGTTGAAAACATAAATTATGACAAAAATCGCAGAGTGGAATGAAAATAGGGTGGCAGGGAGGTTAACCCCTTCTTTACCATAGGCGAATTTAGTTGACTGCACTCATATTCCCTCTTCCTTACCATTGGTGACTTTAGTCGACCAAGCTTACACACAAAAAAAGCATTCAAGTCTGAGCACAAAGGTCATTTGTAATAAAGCTGTAGTTTTGTCCATAATCAGCCTCCATACCCAAGCTTACCATCATTGGAAAGAGAAAGATTGGATCTTTCCAAGTGAATTAAAATAAAGTTGCTAATATGCAATCTCTTCAAATTGGAGTTGAAAGATCCGGAATGCCAAACAGCTACGGCTGTTTACAAAAAAGTGTTTGAGATTACAGATCACACTGAGAAAAGAAAGACAAATAAATTTGACATTTATTGGCCAATCTCAATTACTTTTGAATGATATGAAAGGGAATTCAATAAGTAAGAAAATTTGTATCACTTACTTTGCTGTAAAACAAAGTCTTCAAAGAGATAATAGAGTTTGTAAAAATGGCCTTTGACCGAAAGCTTTGTGTTGTGCACGAATGTGTGCTTCAAGCTTGAGTGGTCAAACAATGCGGTCACCAGCGGCTGTCCAAACATTTCAGTAACAAAAGGGTTAGAAATCCCCAGGACTTTCCCTGGGTTCTCTTTTTCCCCCAGGAAAGGTCTCCGTAGTGTGAACAAGGCTTTAAGACTGCAATCAATAAGACATGGCTGAGTGGCTCTCAATGATTCTAAGTGGATCGCTGTCCTTAGACTGCGGTGCAATTAAAACTTAAAGTCAACATTGACCTTTGATAAGAGGCCAAAACACAAGATGCCTATAGTCTACACTACACACTCATTCCCATTAATGAAATGGATTTCTAGTGCTATCCCATCAGGGTCGTGTAGTTCTTCAGGTTCCTCAAAGCTCGCCTTTGGGGAATATTTTGTGTTCGGCACAGAGTGCTCTGCACTCGGAGTAGGATAAAACAGCAGGCTGCTCCACGGGTCATCTGTAGGCCATTCATCCAATCAAGTGTTCCGATTTGATGCGTTTTTATAAGTGTCTTCAATTGACACTAGAAGGACCTCCCAAACGATTTAGTGTTTTATTCATCACTAGTATGAAAAGCACTCCATCCTCTGGCTGTCTCTCTCAAGTAGGTTTTCTCCCTTCTTCTTCATTGATTTCAATCTTTGAATTTCTTTCTTGAGGAGAACAATGAAGAGAGAAAGAGAGAGAGAGAGAGAGAGAGAGGGAGAGAGAGATGCAATTTCATCTTGGGGGACAGGCAGAGGCTCCATTATGGGCAGACTACATGTATCAATATCTATTGGACCCGAGCGGGAGAGATGCAACTGCAAAGAAAGAGGAACACTGACAACAGGAGCCAGTTTTTATTGTGCTCTTTAGGGTTGGGTCGTTGCACCGTTTAACCGGTTAACCCTTTAACCAGTTAACCGTTTGACCAGTTAACGGTTTAACCGCTTAACCGTGCAGCCGTAAACAAATGGTGAAACCTGTTTCCAATCTGCTCACAGTTAAAAAAAAAAGAAAGACCTTTATTCTCTTTATAAAAATGTTAACCCCAGACAATCTGTGAAGAATGATTGATGATGACATCCCTTTTGTTTGTGAAATGTTTCTTGTCTTAACCCCCACTACAAATTATAAATACATTTTGCTTTGTCCCCCCCCCCACCCTGTAGTTTGTGGTTTTGTGACTGTGAATACTGGTTTACAGAATTGCATTGTTCTATTATTAATCCCTAAACATGTTAAAAGTGTATTGACATCTTCTCCTTCAACAGATGGGCTCACAGTTCTGAGTGGAAACGGTTAAACGGTTTAACGGTTTAACGGTTAAACGGTTCAATGGTTCAACGGTTCAATGGTTCAACAGTTCAACGGTTAAACGGTTCAACGGTTAAATGGTTAAACGGAAGTCACAAGTTTCGTTTAACCATTTAGAAAAAAAAACATGAATGCACAACTCTAGTGCTTCTGTCAACAACATTTTCCTAAATGATGTTTAATTATGGATCTCGCAAAGAGAGGAATTGTTCGTGTTTACAATTTGACACTTAATGATATTTTTTTGAAGGTGAAAATTGAATTTGCTTTTAAATAACTTTTAATCTCACATAAATTTCTAACAGAAAACACAAACCACACCCTCAAAGTACATACATTGTACAATAAACATGATACACTTACTCCAAATTTATTCACGGTCTGAAGTTTGAAAAAGAAAAGGAAACATAACAAACCAAACAGATATTTCACCAAAAGACAAAATAATTGCTGAACCAATGACGACTGTTGATGTCACGGCATGAATTTGGGGTGGACAAAATCCACAATACTGCAGGGCTGGTAGCTCAAAACGTTACTGGACCAGGATTATGTTTACAAGACCAGAATAAAAACAAAATTTGTCTTAATTAAGTAAACTTTGATACTCGACAGAAATGAAAGACTTTGATCAGACTCAAAGTCAGCATTTGAAGTTACAGGCAAATAAGTAGCCCCTTGGAAAAAAACCCAGTAGGAACATTTGATGGAGTACAGGGGCAGACCCTACTACACATGGTGTAGGCTGTATGAGACTTTTCAGGCTTGTCATCAATCTGATTTTTTCGCAAGAACAAAAACAATCGGAAATCGACTAATCTAGGAAAAAAACGTCATGCCTGAAGTTAACATAATTTAGTTTTTTTTTTAAAACAAGAATTTCCACAGTGAAGCATCGATATTATTCAATCCCAAAAAACACATGATGGCCCGGACCTTGTTCTGCCTTGAGTTTACTAGCCCTAGCTAAAATCAATGTCCATATAGGCCTGCAGTCCAGAGCTAATTCTCTGAGCCCTGGATGACAAATACTTTGACTTCATGTACACAAGTCATATAGAGTACATACACGCACAGTACCCGTTCAATTGAAACATTTACTTACAGTGTCAACAAAACAGGAAGAAAAAAAAGCCATATTAGGAAAAACTACTCACCGAATAAACCAAATGCTTTCTGGCTTCAAGTTGAACCAAGCAAATTATTAATATGAAGAGTTAAGACCCATGCTCAGCTGTACCATGCACAACAAACCAGCGAGCCCCTCGGCTTTATTAAAACGTACTCCCCCTTCAGCCAAGCCAAGTGAACCTGATGAAATTAAAGCAAACAGACGGGCGATATTCCGTCAGGAAAAAAAAATCACATGGGAATTCACATCCGTGAGGCGTAGAATACTAACTCCGTAATTGGTCAGAGCCGACTCAGGTTTCTAATTGCCTGTGATGTATAAATTAGGCAAATTTTCCTTTGTTTAATATATTCAAAGTCATCAAGCTGGGCGCTGTGCTGAGCACACGCTTTCCATGGGTGACCGCACAACAGATGGAAACCACACACCCGCGCAAGTTTCCTATTTCGAGTCGGAACTCTCAATTGTTGAATTTCGTTTTTTTTCCTGGATTTGCGGACATGGAAATTGGACTTGCGTTATAATCCGAAAAAGGATCCGATGACGATTTCGGTTCGGGTTTACTCACTCATCGAAAAGTACTCAGGTACAATAGAGTACATAAACGTCTACAGTTACTAGCAATCTATAATTTATGTCAGCAATTTATCAGCAGTTTATCAACAGTACATGCTGTCAATGTTTTCAAGTCATGTGATCTGACTACCCATAACAACAAACAGTTTCCACTACCACCAGTTTATATAATCCATCATAACTCATGTCCTCCGTATAATCGATTGTTGTTAATCATTACTGATAGATTAAACCTATTTTTGTTGTGTGTAAATTTAAATTTATAACTGATCATATCAGGGTCAGGGTTCACCCTTAGGGTCAGGGTTTACCCTTAGGTCAGGGTTCACCCTTAGGTCAGGGTTCACCCTTAGGTCAGGGTTCACCCTTAGGGTCAAGGTTTACCCTTAGGGTCAGGGTTCACCCTTAGGGTCAGGGTTCACCCTTAGGGTCAGAGTTCACCCATAACACTAGCCCGGCATACATTGTCAAGTAAACACTGCTCCAGGCTAGCAAACACCACTTCTCAACTTGCCCTGTACAGGCCTGGAGTTTCGTCTTTGAGAGAGCAAGGCCATTTTTCTCTTTTGGCAAAGGGCACTTCTATTGGAAAATCTCAAAGTCTATGGGGAAACCTTTGAAGGGGCACCAAGGCCAAGACCAGGGGCAACGTTTGCCTCCGTTGCCTCCGTGTAATTCCAGGCCCTGCCTGTGGGCTACTAAAAACTGTGTAACCTACTTGTTTTAAATGCTCATATTTGTTATCTTTCAGATGTGAATAAGAAACTTTAAAAAATATGCAAATTTATTTTTTTAATTGTATGAATGTAACTTTGTTTGACCATTAAACTGGCTGTGATTGCTACCATTAATACATCCGAAAGATACATTTATGACAAAACATGTTTAAAGGAACATTACAGAATTGGTAAGAAAAAAACTTGTAAAATATACTTTTTGATCACAGATTTACATAAAACTTACACGGTCTAATGATGATGATAGTAGAAAACATCCCTTGAAATATTTCTGTCTGAAATGCCATATTTGATGAGAAATGAATAAACTAATTTTCCGGTTGAAGTTTATCGCTCAGTGAGCGTTTTATTCATTTGTTGAATCTATATGATTTCATGCAAATGTGTAATCGGTTTTTCACTATTTTCTCGTGACCCAGATGGCCGATCGATCTCAAACTTCTACAGGTTTGTCAGTTTATGTATATGGTGGATTAAATAAAGTGCTTACACTGCCAGCAACTGTTTTGTTAGCAAAAACCAATTCTGTGATGTTCCTTTAAAGTCTTGGCTACTAAAACTTCCTGGGGGCAAGTAAATCTCAGTGTATTGACCCTCTGAATCAGTAAACAGCAGACTCTAAAAAATGTATCCTACTTGAATCAGTAACTGGGCGAAAAAATTTGATGGGGTAGGCCATGGAAGAGATGGGCAATCGACATCACTGCCAACAGCACCTTCTATACCTGGAACATCGAAGAGTGCAAGATAGGCAAGAGTTGAGAGTGAAAATTTGTGGAGCTAACGTCCTCCGGGTTAAGGTGCAAAGATTGATTGATTGATTGATTGATTGATTGATTGATTGATTGATTGGGCTACTTTACAAGAAGCTTTATCTGCAAGGCCTGCATTTATGCAAGCTATGAATCAGATAATCCAGAAAACAAAGGAATACAACTTGCCCCTGGGCGTCTGCTTTTTGGATTTTGAGACAGTCTGCCTTTGATTCCATAGAACATCCGGCAATGTTTGAAGCACTACAAAAAAAAAAAAAACCTACGCCAACATCCTTGAAGATGTATACCGTAATTTTTGGGGGCCAACACTTACAGCTTATAAAGTAATTTTCAGGCCTTCAACGTGCTCCGCGGCTTATATTGAGCCTCTGTGAAGTACCAGGGGGCAATTTCATCCAGCTGCTTAAGCAGCAAATATTGCTTAACGATTGTCTGCCTAACCAAAATGAGCAGGATACCATTCATAAATGGCAATATGGGACGTGGTATTTTGGCTGGTAGCCCTATTCTGGTAAGCATACTTTTGTTCTTCGTAGCTACTTTGTGTGGTTCAGCAGCTGTATGAAATTGAGCCCTGGCATGCAAACGTCTGCCAATCCGCTTGCAAGGCGCAAGGTGCAAGTCTGAGGCAGGATTTGAACCAGGGTCCAAGGACAACCTGATTTCAAATTTCAAAAACTCCCTCTCGGTTGTGGCAACAGAAGAAGTTTTTAGCTGAAATTTTATTTCAAATTCTTCTGACGAATGTTGGTTTAATACCGTTTACGTTTTACAATTTTTTTTGTAATGTATACATTTTCAGTGTAAACTGTTTTGTAATTCAGCTGGTAGGGTGCAATGGCAATAAACCATAATCATCGAATAGTAGGTAGGGTCACAGATTGGTTTGGTCAACAAAATGATGATTTAAAGGCAAATTGTAACAAAAGATATAAAAAAACTTTCAGCTGAATACAGTGTCTGCTAGCTAAGAAAAAAAAGAAAAAAACAAGCTGTCACAGTATTTTCACACGAACGTCAAAACCATCCACATTTAGCGAGATGACAGCGGGTACCAACCGCATCTCTGGCCACACAGAACACCAACGAGCACGAACACCAACTGTCAGAAAGCTAAGAAACGCCTCATGCATGAATCATTTCTCAGATTCAAATGTTTTTGGGTGAAAATTTATCCAGACCATTATTACTTCAAAGGTAATCCTTTAAAAAACATTTTACACTATCAACAGCTGCAGTGCTTCTCACAAAGTTTTTATGGTCATTCATTTTTGGAGTATTTACCGATCTATGACCCTACCTTGAAATCTCTCATCATCTCCTCTTCCTTATCACTCAAAAACCTGTCAAATTTAAACAGCTATGTAAAAAAAATAAAAAAAATTGAATTGATGGAGAGTGCACTCCCAAACCATGACCAACCTGATCATGGGGCCATGCATAACCACCGTATAATCAGAGTTTAATAGTTTCGGGGTTGAGTTAATCATGTTGGGCTACATGTATGTCATCAGAGAAAAGAAAGATCATCAACCACTTTTAGGTGCAGCGACAGAATATGTGTTGTCACGATCAAAGGAGGCTTGTGGCTGTACATTAAGCTATGAACTCTCACCCAGTTGCTGCACGCACGCGCGCACCCTCCCTCCATACCATATCTATGGAGAGAGCACACGCGCGCCTGCTGTGACTTGGCGAGAGTTCACCAATCCATGTACAGCCACAAGCCTCCTTTGATCATGACCTCACAGCCCCTGTAACATCCACGTACATTGACGCAAATTTCGACATAACTTTTTTTTACCAAGTGTGGGTAAATTTCTCAACACAACTCACAATCATTAGATTTGGTGGCATCCAATGCCTCCAAGCGAAGTCCTAATTTTAATTGACTGCTAGAAAAAAAACTAATCACTTTAACACAATGAGACGACGGTTGGCCGAGGCGTACACTATGCATGGTCAGTGAGTGCACAGCCCAGCTTCTGGACATTCGCTCCGCACTTCAACAATCCCCGAATTAAGACTCAATTAAGTCTCGCAGCCCAAGCTGACGTCAGGATTATGAGATCAAGACCTTATCGCCTTAGGAGCAGCTCTAATGAAGGGACCTGGGAGTGGTTAGCTTGTCTCGGCGTCACCAACAACGTGACCGACAGAGTTAACACCTTCAAGATGCATTACGACTGAAAAGTCCTCGAGAACCGAATGCTGTGTGAAGCCCTGTTCACACTACACAGCCACGTCCCAGGACATTATAAAACCCCAGGAGATTCCTGGGGTGTTTTATTCCCACCGCCACCCCATGTTTGTTTCACACTCAATGCAAGTTTTTTTGGAGGAGAATGAACACTTGGTATGCTGACCTCGGGGTTGTCTCGTTTTACCGTACATGTACTCCCAAGCAGGGGTAACTATTTCCTGGGGATTTGCCAGGGTTAGCAGTTCAAGTGTGAACAGGTCAACCAAATTTCCCTGGGAATATCCTTGGAACTTCGTCTAGTGTGAAAGAGGCTTAAAGGTTTTATACAAGATTTGTAAGGATAAAAAACATCATTTGTTAATTTCAGTCTGAAAGCTTACTGATTATGAAGTTCATACTACATGTAGAACAATTTTTTCTGTGAAATAGTTTCCTCTAAAACGAAGTCATGTTCGAAAAAACTATCTGAAAACACAGCAGAGAAAAACTATCTGAAAACCTAAACAACACAACCGCTGATTTCGGTTGTTACAACCAAAATCACAGGACAATGTGTTTATATGCTGAAAACTGTGCATGGTTTTTCCACTATTTTCTCCTGACTCACGAGCCGAACATTTTCACAGGTTTGTTATTTCATGTATAATGGTTGATCACACAAAACATGTGTGATCATGTGTGATATTTTGTCAGCTCTACCAGACCTGTACAATACCTTTAATGTGAGCGCTTTGTCGAGGTAAAACCTTCAAGAAATAATTGAAAGGGCACTCCTTGGAATCAGAGTGTAAATGCCCTGGGCTTTGTAGGATCATCTTTAAATTACTTTTCCATCTCCCCAGATTAGCAGAGGAATTACGCCCCCTAAATGTTGATTACCTCTACTTCCTGACGAATGTTTATCTTTAAAGAAATGTCAACCAATGTGACAAATGCTTCGGTTGAGAACGTTTGCTGTAAAAGCTACAGCCCACAGAAAGAAAAAAAATTACATTTTAGATTTAACTCTTCTGACGAAAATTGTTAACATGAATTTTAAACGTTATGTTGTAAATAAAATATTCTACATTCCGACAGCGCAAGCACATTACAGGTTGAATACAAATATTCAGTCAACTATAAGAAGTGAGAATAATATTTAAAGGAACATTACAGAATTGGTTTTTGCTAACAAAACAGTTGCTGGCAGTGTAATCACTTTATGTAATCCCCCATATACATAAACTGACAAACCTATAGAGGTTTGAAATCGATCGGCCATCTGGGTAACGAGAAAATAGTGAAAAAACCGATTACACATTTGCATAAAATCATATAGATTAAAAAAATTAATAAAACACTCACTGAGCGATAAACTCCAATCGGAAAATTAGTTTATTAATTTCTCATCAAATATGGCATTTCAGACAGAAATATTTCATGGGATGTTTTTTACTATCATCATCATTAGACCGTGTAAGTTTCATGTAAATCTGTGATCAAAAAGTATATTTTACAACTTTTTTTTCTTACCAATTCTGTAATGTTCCTTTAAAAATATTTAAATATTTTTTAATATTATCATTTTTGTTATATTTAAAAGACATGATCCAAAGTTTTAAAAGGAAGATGGACTACAAGATGGGAAACAAGAACAAGGAACAGATTCAAATAAAGAAACTACACAAACAGAAAAGCTTGGGGTTGAACCAAATAAAATTGACGAACTAGTGCGGGATTTGAACCATCGCCCCTCTGGACTAACGTACTAGCGCTCTACCAACTGAGCTATCTAGCCCTATGTTGGCGGTCTCTCTATTTTGTCAATGTCTTTGTTCAGGGGTGCCAGTCAGAAGCCATTCAACCAAAGATCACGATACAACCTGGGGATCACCTTATGGTGGGTGCAATGTTCTTTTTTTTACTTTAAATGTCAAGTAATAAACAAAAACTATCTTTAAAATGTACCCAGTCAGTTTTACCTTGTGGTTTATTACTTGACAAACAAAAGTAAAAACAGCTTTATGACTACTAAATTGATATATAAAACCATAATTAAATACTTACAATCCCCATTCAGTCAATAAGTACTTCCTACAAAATTTGAATTCCCATCGTTAACTGAAGCTCATGCTGATTTTATTGTTTAACAGATGTTAAACTTGCATCGGGGATAATAAAAACATAGGATTCGAACTGCCTCTATTGTAGCTCTGGGCAACCTCGATGGTCTAGTTGTTAAGACATCTGCTCTAGAATGGCAAAGGTTGATGGTTCGAATCCCATCCGAGTAATATGCCTGTGAATATTTGTTCACACAAAGTACTGGTTATAAAGTGCTTTACAAACAATCGGTAAAAGGGTAAAACCAAATAAGAATTTATTGTTATTTTTTTTGTATGGCTTTTTTCCTTTGAATCATAAAACAACAAAAAGGGCTAGCAATATTCAAAGTTACAACAAAAAGCTTTACAAAACTGAACTCAACAAAACGGGATTCAACATTCAAATCCATTTTTTTTACATTGTCTATATTTAAAACCCTCCGATGGCCTATAGGCCTGCAACCTGTAGACCAAAGACACATTTTCCATCATTGCTTGTCATTTTTGTGCAAAAAAGGGTGAAACCCTCCAAGTTCTATCCTCAGACAGGCCCAATTGACATGGCCTATAACCGTTTAGGGTAGTGTACAACAAAAAGTGCGGTTTTGCAGTGTAAAACATAATAATTTTCAAACAATTAAAAAAAAAAAAAAATATGAAATCAACATTGTAAAGGAGGTATACACTTTTTCCCAACAGACAGCACCCTGCTGTCCTGTAGGGCGTCTGAAGACATTTTAAAGGAACATTACAGAATTGGTTTTTGCTAACAAAACAGTTGCTGGCAGTGTAGGCACTTTATGTAATCCACCATTATACATAAACTGACATACCTGTAGAAGTTTGAGATCGATCGGCCATCTGGGTCACGAGAAAATAGTGAAAAAACGATTACACATTTGCATGAAATCATATAGATTCAACAAATGAATAAAACGCTCACTGAGCGATAAACTCCAATCGGAAAATTAGTTTATTCATTTCTCATCAAATATGGCATTTCAGACAGAAATATTTCAAGGGATGTTTTCTACTATCATCATCATTAGACCCTGTAAGTTTGATGTAAATCTGTGATCAAAAAGTATATTTTACAAGTTTTTTTCTTACCAATTCTGTAATGTTCCTTCAAAACAATAAATGGCATCACAGAGTTTTAAGCTGTAACCTCGCTACTCTAGTAAATACAACCAACCATTACTATCACAATGTAAACAACCTCACTATGACAATCCTTCCAAGCAATGTAAACAACCAGCTCCCCCCCAAAAAAAATATCTCCCCTCTGCATGTTCGGGAAAAAAAAACAGCCACTGCGAGTCAAATTCAATGCTTTAAATATTTCCTAGTCTCCAGCAGTGTACCCCCCCCCTCTCTCTCTCTCTTTTTAAATTTTTAATTTTTTACATGTGATTCAAGGTGACCTCCGACCACAAACCCCTCCAGTCCTTTAATTAAAAATGACTATTGTAGAACTGAACTGAACACACTGTTGATTCAAACTTTAAAGGGCAATTGTTCTTCCAACTTGACCCCAAAAATTTGCGACTCATCATCTCCTGTCGTCACAGTCAGATAAAATTGACAGATTGACACGTTCCCCGCGCACAGCGATACCCTCAATATTTGTTTGGTATTGAAGCGGATTTCTTTTCAATCAACACGTAAGGATACCCACCTTCAAGTAAACAGTATCAACGCTGTTTTAGTGGATAAGCAGTATTTTATTTAAGCGCTAATGCTTATCAAAAAGAAGGAAAATGTTCGTGTCTGCCGAACAGTAAAGAATAAGTTTGCCTATGAATTCTGAGGCTTAAATCACTAACTATATTTATATACAAGAAATTGCCCGTAGACTTCTGTGGCTTATTTAAATAAACTAACGCAAGCCTTGGTTACCTGGACCCCTTCGTTGTGAGGGGCAAACACCACTGAGCCAAGTTCAGGGTCCACGTAGCCTCAGCGTACACGTTGTTAATTATGAAGACGAAGTGCTGTAATGGTGAACCTCGCTTGTTGAAGATAGAACGAAGAGTGGGGGTGACGAAGCCCGCTCTGTAGCTTTCTCTTACCGCGTTCCACACCAATAGTTACAATGAATAGGAAAGTCTTCTAAAGTATACTGGGGATCTTTGTTGATGTACAACTGGCCACATCTTTGGGCCATTCATCAAAAGTAAAGCAAGAATTCACTACACTGTTGCTGTAAAATAAATGTGTGACGCTCTTTGCTATTTTGAATCCTTTATCAAAAGCAATGTCTGAAGGAGAAGTTCAAATATGAGCAACTTCGTGTATAAATATATAGATTAATAACCATGCAGGAATTGGTCATAGCTCTCTACACTACTGTACCCACACAAATACAATGCGGTCAACAAGGGACTCATGTGCACTTGTATTGTAACGGTTCACTCGGACACGAAATTTGATATTATTCGACTTTTTTGCTGGTACTCCTTGACTTAAATTTCATTTGGTGCTCCATATGTAATCCCCCCCCTCCCCCTACCCCTCAAATTGTGGCTTCATTGTGTTATGGGAATCTCAGGAATTCTTTCGAGGATTTTAGGGGGGGGGGACTTATGTCCAAGAGGAAAAGGGTGTTAAAGTATGGGATTATTGGGGTGGGGGGGGGGGGAAACCACCTTTTGCCACATATCGGCCAGGTATAATAAATTTGCATTTTAAATCAGAATTTCAGCAAACAAAATGATCCACTATCAATGGTTATTGTCACTGCTGGAAGTCAGCTTTTATTATTTGTGTTTATCAAGAAGAAAAAAAATTGTACAAAATGCAAAACTGTTTGCAAATAATCATGACTGCGAGTCATACTGTGCTACATTTTTATGCCAACGAAATTGTTCAGTGTTTCTAATGATCAGTTCATGCATTAATAATGAGACCATAAAAACATTGATCGAGCGGCCCACTTTGGGGAAGAAGAAGAAAAACATAATGATGTTTTCTCACTTTTTAAAAACCTTTATAGCCTGCTCTTGTCGTGTTCTTGATTCATAACATAGACAGGGATGGTGTTTGTTGAGTGTAAATACTCCTACAAAAGACTTGCAGGCTTTGGGTTTTCACATTTTTAATCTAGACCCAGAATCTCCCAGATATTACAATTCAGGAGGTTTTAAGACTATGTGCATCACCAGAATATACAAAACTACAGGTCTGGAAAGAGTGTGGACTATCTCTTTCTCCCTTTGGTGATTGCTTTGCTTCTTTTAAAGGAACATTACAGAATTGGTAAGAAAAAAACTTGTAAAATACACTTTTTGATCACAGATTTACATAAAACTTACACGGTCTAATGATGATGATAGTAGAAAACATCCCTTGAAATATTTCTGTCTGAAATGCCATATTGGATGAGAAATGAATAAACTAATTTTCCGGTTGGAGTTTATCGCTCCGTGAGCGTTTTATTCATTTGTTGAATCTATATGATTTCATGCAAATGTGTAACTTCTACAGGTTTGTCAGTTTATGTATATGGTGGATTATAAATGAGATTTTGAGAAAATCCTCAAAACAGGGAATAAAAATAATAAAAAATCCCAAGCCTGCATAGTTCAAATGCATAAAAACAACACAATCAAGTAAAATAAGTAAAACAAAAAATTCATCCACAAATTGTATTCCGTTTCTAATTAAAAAATCATCATTTTGTTACTTAATCAATTCCATTCAGTCTGCATAAAAACATGTTAAAGGAACATTACAGAATTGGTTTTTGCTAACAAAACAGTTGCTTGCAGTGTAAGCACTTTATGTAATCCACCATATACATAAACTGACCTACCTGTAGAAGTTTGAGATCGATCAGCCATCTGGGTCACGAGAAAATAGTGAAAAACCGATTACACATTTGCATGAAATCATATAGATTCAACAAATGAATAAAATGCTCACTGAGCGATAAACTCCAATCGCAAAATTAGTTTATTCATTTCTCATCAAATATGGCATTTCAGCCAGAAATATTTCAAGGGTTGTTTTCTACTATCATCATCATTAGACCGTGTAAGTTTTATGTAAATCCGTGATCAAAACGTATATTTTACAAGTTTTTTTCTTACCAATTCTGTAATGTTCCTTTAACGACAATAAGTCTAGATATTTTGCTGGTCGAAAATACCTTCCAGGCTGGATAAATTTAGAATTGTTTTTTAGTGGAGGGTTTCCATGAATCTTTGCTTTCTTCACTATGAAAAATGATATATTACAAAAATACTATTCCCCCCTCACCCCATCGGTAAAGTACTTTCCCTTCCCCTCCTCCCACATCCTGTCTGTATTAGCCTTTTTGAGATATGGCGAACACCATAGGAGTACACCAATTGGTTTGCGTGTATACAGACAGATTTACCCAAACCAAAATAGTGCAATTAGGCCAAATAAAAAAAAATACCAGTTGATCTTCCCCTCCCTTATCCTTTTTTGAGGTCGCATCCTTTTTATTAATTTTTTTCTTTTGCTTTTTTTTCTTCAAAAAGACACATTTTCTGTTTTTTTTTCTTCATGAAACTTACCAATTTTTTAGAACTTGTAACTACAAAGTGTAAGTAGTAATGTTAAACTGAAGAATTGGTGGCCAGTTTGAATTAAAATGCTTGGCGGCCACCATTTCAAAAGAAATAAAAAATAAAATATTAAAAGGCCCTCATCCTCCACTTTTTGGAAAAAACCTGGACGATCAACTGGTATTCTTTTTTACTTGGCCTTATAGTATGTCCACCTTATCTTCCAGTACGTGCTAATCATCCAATCAGATGCTCGAACCGGAGTGTGATATCAGACGATAACCTACTCCCAGTTTTTATATTGCTCTCTGCGTATTGTTAGTGTCAATGCGTCACGCTCCGCATACGGTCAGTGCACAAATAACATTCTAAACTTTGTGCATGGAAAACCAAAAACAAAAACATAACCTAACCTCATCGACTTAATGAGGCTGGAAGATAAATTCGTTATCGCACTCGCGCTCATGGAATACGGAAAAATATAGCGCGTCTGCGTCCCATATCCAACTCTGCCTTCGGCTTCGTTGGATATGGGACGCAGTTCTAAGCGCAATATTTTTCCGTATTCCACTCGCGCTTGTGTGATAACTTATAATATCTCAAAATTGCTTATTGTGTTCCTACCAGAGTAGATATATCAGAACGGATATCTGATGAGATAATGCAGGGCAACAAAATGGTTGACACACTTTTTTATGCTCAAATTAACAATACTTGGCAGGAGCAGCAGTGTGCCACACGTAGCATGGTAGATATATTGCCAACCAATCTATAGTTTATATGAAGGAAAAAAAAAAACAGTCCTTGATTTTTAATTTAATAAAAATCATGGTATTTTATTCCTTGCAGAAAAAAATTGCACAGCGCACACTGTGTACAATTAAACTCTCAATTGGCAATGTTTCAGACAATCTTATTATTGCAAGAATTCAAATGAAAATCTCATTTTAATATCCACGGGCCCCGGAGGGGTTTTTTCATTAGGATAAATACTTGGTACATTAAATTCTGTCCGACAGCATCTGGCTACTTCCCAGCAATCAGCAGCGACAGGTTGCAACTTTCAAAATCTCTTCTTGATCTCACTAATCCGGTAATAAGAAACCCCCAGTCGCCCCAAGATCTTACAATCTCCGCTCTCGCCGACGCCTTCTCCCCCTCAATCCAAACACCTCGCTAATACTCACTCCCCGAGTTTAAATCCCTCACCTTGTTTGTAACTGAGCGTTCCCTTGAGCAGGTAGGGTAAGGGAGGGGTGGATTAACTGCCTTGAGGGTCATCAGAGCTTAGAAGACAATCGCATTAAAGAGGCTTTTGCGACTGGAGAACCGTGACGGGGGGAAAAATTTTCAAGACGTAATCTATAGTACATGTACCATTAAACCGTAAGGACTGGTAATACAATTTCTGAGCTACAACTAGTTTTAAAGGTCTGGGTCATAGATTGTTTTTTTTTCGTCAACGTAATGCTGATTTATATCCAAACTTATAAAGAACGATACGATAGCAGTCACATGTGAAAGTTTCAGCTGAGTACAGTGTAAAACCGTCACGTTTATAACAGTGTAGCCACACACACGCACACTGTACACAAACCCATTAAATCACAAAGACACAACATCAGAAAGGTCATCCAGTGATTCTGTTGACAAACATTTAAACAACAAATACACGCTAGTTTTTCAAAACGAAAAAATTGCCTCATTTGAATGCAACAAAATGATATAGGTTTTCTGCCCTTTTCACACGATGACAAAATTCTCATGTAACCCCAGGAAATTCCTGGGGAATCTTAAATCCACACTTGACACCGCAATTAAAACACAAAAATTGCCTCATCTGAACGCAACACATCTTTAGGTTTTCTGCCTTTTCTACACTCAGATCAATCGTCACAAAACCCCAGAAAATTCCTGGGGATTTTAAATCCACACTTGCAATCTTATAAACACTCAGTACTCCTTTTAACCACACCACATTAGCTACGTATTTATATTGTATTTTCCAGGAAATGGCTATTTCTCAGGTGTTTGCAAGAGTTAGCGAATCAAGTGTGAAAAGATCAACACAATTTGCTCAGGAAAATCAGGAAATCCGTCCAGTGTGAAAGGGGGTCAAGGTCAAGTCAATAATAATAATAGTGGCTTCTTATATAGCGCTCAAATTTGTCACTCAGTGCACTCATGGCACTCCAACATTATCACCTCTGGGCAGGGCTGTTCATGGCCATGTTCAGCCAGCGTACTAATGTTAGACCCGAACCGGTCAACTTTACGAACAGCGGGGGTTGGTCGTCAAAACAAAACTACATGTACCTCTTGCGTTCAGACAGCTCAAAGCTAAACCCGATACGGTTTATCTTCGGTTTTAAGAGGTCAAACAGCACCATGACCCAACACAACAACATCAGCTACATTTACATAAAACCCTGCATTTACATTTTTAAACAAGTGTGTACAAAAAACGCACGCTTTCACGATTTATGGCGTGTTACGCAATACGTCCTGAGTCACCGATCACCGGTGAGGACTTAATCCGGATGTGGTTGACTTTATTCTGTCCACACATTGTGCTAAAAGATAAACCCAAAGTGGTTTAGCGCTAAACCACTCTCGCCGACCGATTTAACTCATTCGGGTTCCACCTGATTTGGTTTTTAAATTTTTATGAGCGTTCAGACACACAAAGTTAAACCAGAATGAGTTACAACTGCCTTAAAACCGACTTTAGTACTGTGTCTGAACGACCTCTATTTCATTCCTAGAACCATCTCAGCTCCCGTGGGAGTATGCAACCTGCGCTGCCAAGTATGTAGCGCACCAAGCTATAATCAATCACAAGAACCATCTCTGCCCTCGCAGGTGCCCATTTACCCCCTGGTTGATGAAAAGCATTTAAAGTTACTGTTTACAAAATGTAAGTGTCTTGCTCAAGGACACAAGTATCATGACCGGGATTCGAACCCACACCCTGATGCCGTAGCCACAAGAGCTTGAGTCGGATGCACTCAACCGCTTGGCAATGACACGTCGAACCATGAGACTGGCTGAGTAAGGGCTAATCAGTGGGCATCCCTGTAGTTTGTTCAACAATCTGACCTCATAATGTGACAACACTTACAAGGTTCAAAAGAACAAAAAGACACTTGCATCTCTCCTGCAAAAGGGGCTGGGGGTGTCGATCTAAAAATATGCCTCATAGATTCTGTTTGTAACAGGTGTTTGAGGGAGGGGATGTGGGTCGCACTGTAGCAGAGGAGAGGCCGAGAGATCACAGTGAAATTAACAGAGCCAACATTACAGCTTCAAAAATTCTTGAGCACTCCATTTGCTTTTCAATGTTTATAATAATAATAATAATACAATACATGTATATAGCGCATAAAAGCAGGAGCCTGTATGTGCAACACAAACATAAAACAGTGAAATGAAATAACATAAAGCAATTGTTACAAAAATGAAGATTCAAACAAATGAGTCTTTAAAAGTCCCTTGAAAATCTGAAGAGAGCCAGTTTGGCGAATATGAAGAGGTTGGCCGTTCGATAACGGAGAAAGTGGAAGGCTCTTTGACCATAGAATTTTGATACAAGGTTAGCGTTCATACAGTATTGATGAAAAATATCAACAACAAAAAAGCAGGGAGCCGATTACTACTAATACTAGCCAGCCAGCAACTATTATACAACCAATGGACTGGCAGGTGTGCATTGTGTGTAAATGATGTGTTTCAACAATTGATATTTATAAACACACATGCTACACGATATGACGTGATCTACACTCATATTAAAATAATTAGGATATATGGAGTATGACGCCATGTTCTTGACAGCTTAATCAACCGATTTAATTAAGAGTATCACACCTGCTTCTCCGACAGGACTTACCTCATGTTTGTTCGTCTGTAGCGATCCATATTTTTGTTTTTAAACCACCGTGTCTCGTCCTGTTTAATAAACTGTGCTTTTTTTTTTGTCAGTTACTGGCTCTTGTGTATTTTACGACTTGTATTTATTTGCCCTCGTAGTAGAGGTCCTGATCACGGGAATGCGCACGAAGGAGCTATCCAGTATCAAAACACTTCTGCTCGGGGAAAGGCCGGCGCACATCAAAGAATTCCTGTTGAATCAATAGCACGGAGTTCCACTACAGTCAATAAACAGACTAAAATGTACTCTCTCAATGATGTCAGTGCCTCGCAGTTTCTTCTCAGTCGATTCTGCACTCACATGTTGATCAATCTTGAAATCATCAGCCAAAGTTTTGCACTCTCGGAGGAGTTTATTGCCGTTTTGGCTCGTGTTTTTTTATATAATATTTTCGCTCCAAACAGTAAGAAGCAGCTGTTGTCCACCTCCCTCTCCCTGAGTCGACTCCTATACCGTGCGGATAAAGCTTGAAATCATCAGCCGGGTTTATGGGCCACTCTCCGAGGAATTTGATTGCCGTTTTTGTTTGTTTCAAGGGATAATTTCTTCTCGGCAAAGCGAGGTGTAATCCTCCAGCAGGAACCCAATTCATCAGAGCGAGTCAAGACAAGTCCGTTTCTATCAGTAACAATTACCGTCACAGGTTAAGCGCCTCTCGTACGGAAGGTGTTTAAAAAAGAAGAGCAAGGAATGCAGCCGCACACAACAAAGGAAAAAATGCAGTCAGTAGATCCAGCTCCCCCGAATCACAAATCGGATGTGAAGAACAATTGCTACGAGTTTGTCCGTGGAGTTTTAATTAACAAGCGTATATATAACGGTGCACTCCTTATCTCAAGTCCCTAGTTAAATTTCAAGGTACCACCAATCTTCTGAAAACTGTTGCTGCTCGATCGGATCAACACTCGGCAAGAGATAGCTTGTTTTGTTTAAATAAATAACATTTAAAAAACAATCTGTCGTTGCTGCAAAAAAATGCCTTTGAGGCCTGCTGAGAATACACGGTGCAGACATCAAATGTAAACTATGAGCCGAGGATTAATCAAAAGATTGAACATTTCCCGCTGGTGGGGACGTTAGTATCAAAGAAACAGATGTTGTCTTGTGACTGTATCCGTGTATAAGATTACATCTGCGAAGATTCGCCGAGCATCGAGCCAGGGTTTTTTGGTGTATTGTAATCACTGGGGGGAAAGACAACTCAGCAAGTTGCCATGAACCAATGATTGAACGCCCTGCTCTCTGATCCTAAAAAAAAAAAAAAGAAGCAGGTCATGAATATTCATAAAGGTCACTGCACCATAAGGCATCAACGATTGAGAGAGAGAGAGAGAGAGCGGCCGGGGCCAGCGTGGCAATTTCAATCAAGGAGGCGGCAACAAGTATCCCAGAAGGCAGCAATCTCGTTAACATTAGGAACGCCACGCAGCACACACTAATCCAGGTAAGTCCGCTCAGGGGGGGGGGGGGGGGGCAGGGAATCAATACAAAGACCGAGGGCCCCAGGAATGCTGTATACAGTGCACCCTGGCTATAAAAAAATATTTAAAAAACGGCGTCAAAGATCATTATGTTTGATCGGGTCAAAATGAGATGTGAACAACTTGCCCTGGGTGACAAGAAGCTCGGTAAGCTGTTGCTGGCCACGAAGCTAATCCAGGGGAGGAGGTGCTGATGAAGAGAGAGGTAAGGTGTGAATCTTTAAGATGGGAGTGAGACATAATTCGATGTTCCAGCAGGAGGGAAAGTGCTCTACCTACATAGATTTTGGGTCATTCAGTTTGTCTTAAAACACCTTGCAAATCTACACAAGTTCAGGTAATGTGTGCAAATGGCAGAAATGTGGATGAAAAGAATTTTGGTGTCTTAAAATTTGTCTTCAAAAAAAAAGAAGGATCTGCATATGCACAAGGTTCAGTGTATGAGTTTTAACAAGCTGTAGAGGTTACAAACCTTTTTGTATTATGGCATTTTATCACAATCGTGAACCAGGTTGCTTTTGTGACAGAGATAAAAAAAAAAGAGCTGTAGAAGTTATTACACTGTAAATTAAATTTAAACAAATTTACATTCAGGCTGACATTTGTGATATCATGTACTGATTGACATTGTAATCCATTCTTCCAGCTATTCTATTTGAATGGCTTTTGAATGAGAAGGGCATTGCCATCTGCAATATGTGGTGAATTACGAATGGCGAATACAAACAGTAAAGAGCTGTAGAAGTCATCAACACTGTAAGTTAACTTGAAACAAATTTACATTCAAGCTGACATTTGTGATATCATGTACTGATTGACATTGTAATCCATTCTTCCAGCTAATTCTGTTTTATTAATGACAAGGTATTGCCATCCTGCAATATATCATGTGGTGAATTACAAATGGGGAATACAAACAGTAACCTTGCCCCCCCTCCCACCCTCCAGCCAGACCATCTGATATCATTTAATTGGTTGTGTATAAAATAACAGGCACTTTATGCAGGCCTGCAATGCGATCCTGCAATGTGATAGTACCGTGCGCACACTCCTATTGACTGCATAGTGTTGAATATCATCCAGACTGCACTTGACCAAAGATTATAGAGCGCTGCCGGCGACGGACGGTGGCACAAGATGGGGGGAGAACTCCGGCTGAGAATGTGAAATGTGCTCTGGATGCCGCCATGCCGGCAACAATAAATCAATGCAGACAATGACCATTGACTATCAATGGGTGCGTTCGATTAGCTTCCCCGGGTCGACCCCGGTGTGCTCATCCTGGTGAGCCCCTGACATGAGCTAATCGAACGCCAACTTCCCCCAGCATTCACACCAATGCATCTTGGGACAGCCGACCCGGAACTACTTTCATTTTGTGCATTATGTCCGCAGATTCACAAAAAGATCGTAAAATAATTATTATCAAGGTGAAACTGCAACGTTAAATTATTTTACACACCCTAGTTGATACACAAATACCAATCTTCAAATAAAAAAATACTTCTGCTCACAAAGTCGCTGTTTAAAAGGTGAAAATGTATGCCAAACTTCCTGAAAGTGCCCCGCTGAATTACAAACAAAATGGTGGCCATTGAGAATTTTTTTGGTCGTGACGTCATGCACCTCGGTCAGCCCCTAGTGACCCGCTCCACAAGCAGGGCACTTGGGGCTGACCCGGGTGAGCCCCCGAGAATGACGTCACAGCTATTCGAACGCACCGGGGGAAGACCTGGGTCGACCCGGGGGAGCTAATCGAACGCACCCAATGATAACTTGCAAAACATTTGCTTGCTGAAATGGCGCCCATGGGTATTTCGCGTTGCAACAATAGAGCTACAATGAACTCCCTCTTGCACCTTCGGGGCTCTCTAATCTTTGCACATGACACAGTAAAATGTTACAGTAGCTCAGGTCCTTCCTCCATGTTATGATGAATGAAGCTGCTTAATATATTTATTTTTGTCTTGACACTTGTACATTAAATGTATTGTGAAATATTTACCCACAAAAAATTATTTTGTAAATTTTTCACAATAAATTTTGTATTTTTAATAATTTGTTCCCCTAAAACCTCACTGGAGTCACCATTTATTTAAATTTCATACTAATATTTCTACCTGAAATACTTTTAAAAAGTCAAGGAAATAGCACTTGAATGTTAGTCCATCCAAAAGGAGGCTGGAAGGCCAAACAAGTCTGGTTCCATGTCGGTAAAACATTTATCAGTATTCATTAATGACAACTGCCCACAGGGAACATGACCAATAATGGTGGCACTTTCATTAATCCAGAGAGACCTGTGATAATACAAAAGTCACATATATATCAATCTGAGGGCATTACTCATCTAATAAAAGCACCCAGACAGAGCCAACATGCATGTAAAGCTGACGCCTCTGACAGTCTGTTCCCCCCCCCCTCCCCTCCCAAACGTGCTCCCTAGTGTTTACCCAAGAACTCCCACCGTAGCTCACAGCCCCTCGATCGCTTTCATCCGCAGTGCCACGAGGGAAAGCAATCATTTTCTAAAGTGACTTTCAGTGTTTGAAATAGGAAGCCTCGATACAGTTAGACGGCTAATTGCTTCGGACAGCTCTGCAGAGTCCATCATTCTAGTGGCTAACCAATTTGTCTGATTGATTATGTTCGTTTTGTAACCGGTAAGAGATTTTCCACGCAACTATTTTTTTATTTTTTTTACTCTCTGTTTCAATTGGGACCATTCCAATTTCCCATTGAAACTTGAGCATTGTTTCCAAGAAATTGATTAATTTCAATTTTGTTTCCCATTAAAACTTGAGTTCTGTTTCCCCGGAAATTGATTACATCCATCTCCTGTGATTCTCTTTAACATAATACTTGAGCATTTCAGCCCAATTTATGTTTGAATATTCCAATAAGAAGTAAAATATTCAAGGTAATTTCCTCATAAAAAATATTTTTTTAAATTCTGAAGTCAAGAACGCCAGGCCTGGATTTACACAGAGGCCGAGGAGGCCATGGTCTCTGTTGCCCCTGGTCTTGGCCTTGTTACCCCTTCAAATATTTCCCATAGACTTTAAGATCGCCCAAAGGAAGAGCCCTTTGCAAAATGAAAATGGCCTTGCCCTCTCATGAAATTCCAGGCCCGAAACGCACTACACAGCATACATACTAAACTATTCAAATAAAATTCTACACGTACTCACATTTATGTAATTTATTGAATTCTTTATAATCCAACACGGTGAATGATTTCCCTTGTATAAAAAATGATACACAAAACGTTGCTACTCAAAATTCATCAATTGCTGCTCCATTTAGCATTCAGTGTGCACAAAACTTGTCTAAATATTTTGCTGTGAAAAATTGCTGACAAAATCATTCTCTGCAATACCCTGGTACTGTATGTAGGCCTATATAAAAAATGTTTCAAAAGTGTATAATACAATGTGCCAAACACTTAATGATCTTTTGGACCTTAAAGGAACATTAAAGAATTGGTAAGAAAAAAACTTGTAAAATAAACTTTTTGATCACAGATTTACATAAAACTTACACGGTCTAATGATGATGATAGTAGAAAACATCCCTTGAAATATTTATGTCTGAAATGCCATATTTGATGAGAAATGAATAAACAAATTTTCCGATTGGAGTTTATCGCTCAGTGAGCGTTTTATTCATAATTTGTTGAATCTATATGATCTCATGCAAATGTGTAATCGGTTTTTCACTATTTTCTCGTGACCCAGATGGCCGATCGATCTCAAACTTCTACAGGTTTGTCAGTTTATGTATATGGTGGATTACATAAAGTGCTTACACTGCCAGCAACTGTTTTGTTAGCAAAAACCAATTCTGTAATGGTCCTTTAAAACAGCTAATATAAATTATGAATTACCGGTTTCAGTTTTCCTATCAAAGCGTATAGTCCTGTGGGTTTTTGCTCACTATTAAATTTTTCATTATAGTTATTCTGAAAGTAAGAGTCACGTTTTCGTCATTATTAATTCATGACATTGTGATGAGCCATAAAATAGTGTCGTGCAAATTGTGCAGATTGCTTTAATGGCTACGCCTAACGGGTTAAAAGTACTTTGGGGTAGATCTTCTCATTTTGTTATACTGCCTATCATGGCTCAAAATTTTACACTGGAACACTTAGCCTGGATGTTCAAACATTGTTTGAACAACATTTAGGGACTCAACAATTCTGTATCATGTAACAGGGCTCTCCCTTAACACTAGCCCTGGCATACATTGTCAAGTAAAAAACAGCTAGTAAACACCACTTCTCAACTTGCCCGTGGGCTAATAAAAACTGTGCAGCCTGCTTGTTTAAATCCCTCGTACATGTATTTCTTCCTTTTCAGATGTTAATAATACATTTTTCAAGATATGTTAATTTATTTTTGAGTGTGAATGCAACTTCAGTTGCCGGTTAAACTGGTTGAGGTGATTGGCTACCATACATCAGGCTAGAGAAAACTTTCAGGGGGCCAGTAAAACGCCCAGTTAAAGGAATATTACAGAATTGGTAAGAAAAAAACACGGACCTTGATTTGTTCATGCCTCATTACAGTTTTTTCTGGCTGATGCCATCGACTTTTGTCGTGTTTCTTTAAAGGAACAGTACAGAATTGGTAAGAAAAAAACTTGTAAAATATACTTTTTGATCACAGATTTACATAAAACTTACACGGTCTAATGATGATGATAGTAGAAAACATCCCTAGAAATATTTCCGTCTGAAATGCCATATTTGATGAGAAATGAATAAACTCATTTTCTGATTGGAATTTATCGCTCAGTGAGCGTTTTATTCATTTTATGAATCTATATGATTTCGTGCAAATGTGTAATCGGTTTTTCACTTTTTTCTCGTGACCCAGATGGCTGATCGATCTCAAACTTCTACAGGTTTGTCAGTTTATGTATATGGTGGATTACATAAAGTGCTTACACTGCCAGCAACTGTTTTGTTAGCAAAAACCAATTCTGTAGTATGGGGTTGAAACCTATTCTGTAATGTTCCTTTAACTAGCCTGGTGGGCCACTTTACAACAAACTTTTAAAGGCACTGGACACTATTGGTAACTACTCAAAATAATTGTTAGCATAAAAACTTACTTGGTAACGAGCAATGGAGAGCTGTTGATAGTATAAAACATTGTGAGAAACGGCTCCCTCTGAAGTAACGTAGTTTTTGAGAAAGAAGTAATTTCTCAGTGAAATATTTGAATTGATTTTGAGACCTCACGCGTGAGGTCTCGAAATCAAGCATCTGAAAGCACACAACTTCGTGTGACAAGGGTGCTTTTTCTTCCATTATTATCTCGCAACTTCGACGACCAATTGAGTTCAAATTTTCACAGGTTTGTTATTTTGTGCATATGTTGAGATACACCAAGTGAGAAGACTGGTCTTTGACAATTACCAAAGGTGTCCAGTGTCTTTAAGCGCAAGGCCTGTATAAAAACATAAAGGTATGATATTTTTCACCTGAACTAAAATATTAAAGCCTAAACAGACCTAAATCCTCCAAAATGGTATTCTTGGAAATTGTCTGACTTTGTGAGATTTAGTACTGCAGGCCAAAAATGACAAATTGCTCATCCCTTGAACTCACGTGTAGGCAAACCAATATTATCCAAGTCTTGACATTTGAGTGGTGATTCAGATACATGTACATGTATGAATGGAAGAGTTCGGAGGACACATGGTTCGAATTTGGGGAAAATATCCACAAGACCACGGGGCTTGCAGCTCAAAAATGTTTCCCAGACCAGAATTTGTTTTTACAATGACCAGAATCAAAGTGAGAAAACAAAAATTCCTGACACAGTTTAACACGCATTTAAAGGAACATTACAGAATTGGTTTTTGCTAGCAAAACAGTTGCTGGCAGTGTAAGCACTTTATGTAATCCACCATATATATAAACTGACAAACCTGTAGAAGTTTGAGATCGATCGGCCATCTGGGTCACGAGAAAATAGTGAAAAACCGATTACACATTTGCATGAAATCATAAAGCTTCAACAAATGAATAAAACGCTCACTGAGCGATAAACTCCAATCGGAAAGTTAGTTTATTCATTTCTCATCAAATATGGCATTTCAGACAGAAATATTTCAAGGGATGTTTTCTACTATCATCATCATTAGACCGGGTAAGTTTTATGTAAATCTGTGATCAAAAGTATATTTGACAGTTACCAATTCTGTAATGTTCCTTTAACTGTTTTTAATTGAAGACGTCAGAGAAGACTTACAAATCTCATTTGTCTCTATGGGTACTGTATTGTAAGGGGCTAGTGTGTCATCATGATCAAAGCAGGCCTGTGGCTGTACATGAAATTATTAACTCTCTTGCAAGTGAGCGCGCGCACTCTCCATAATGAGGGAGGGCGCGCACGCGGAGTAACTGGGTCAGAGTTCATAATTCCATGTACAGCTACGGGCCTGCTTTGATCATGACGACACACAGCCCCTTTAAGTATTCTCCATTACTCATATAGATTTGAAAGGTCTGTTATCAGACTCAACGTAAACATTCAAACATAATTTGTTTTTGTTCAAAGTATCAATCTACACAGGCTATTCCATTGAAAAACACAAGACAGCCGATTTGCGCGGTCATGAGTTTACTGACCAGGGCCCAATTTCATAGAGCTGCTTTAAAGGCACAAAAAGTAGCTAAGCACAATAAAAAAAATGCTTACCAAAATACAAGATTACCAGCCAAAATAGCATTCCACATATGTACTATTTGTGACTGGTTCCTGCTTATTTTTGTTAAGCAGAAAAATTGGTAAGCAATATTTGCTGCTTAAGCAGCTCTATAAAACTTGGGCCCAGACACTAAAACTACTGGCCTCTGGCCTATGTGCCAGCGTACAACATTCAAGCTCTGGGCAACTACAGGGTTAAAGGTCACAAGTCACCTACACTGCAAAAACTGGGGTGTTAAAATTGACACCATGGTGTTGTCATATAAATAAATAAAAATTAAAAAAATTCAACATTGAAATCATTATATAGGGTATTAATTAGGTTTGTCATTATATAAGGTGTTAAAATAACACTAATTTCTGCCAACCACAATTATATTGGTATTTAATGATGTTAATTTTTATTCTTTTTCTAGTATCTATAGTGTGACAATAACCACATACATTAAAAATGTACAGTTCACCACAAAGCAGGTATACGTTCATGCCATTTCGGTGCAGATAACAAGCACTGCCAATTAACATGAGTCAACAAGTTACCTTATTAATTCAGTTATCTATTTATGTATAAAGCCAGGTGGACCATTCAGTCGAATCCACTCGTCTCCCTTTGGTCCCAGCACAAAAACACAATAAATAACACTCCGATACAAACAAAAACATCTGGCAGCAATGACTCTGGGCAATCCACGTGGCCGAGTTTACAGATAGTAGCCTATCTAAGCATCGTAACTAAATTATGCTAACCTGAATAAGGCTACCAGCCAAAATACCATGTCACCATTTGTGACTGGTATCCAACTCATTTTTCGCTTAGCAGAATATTATTATGCAATGCTTTTAAAAGCAGCTCTATAAAATAGGACCCTGGAATTTGGCCTGTCTCTATGGTAATCCATTACCATACATTATTGGGACGACAGAGCACAAATTTTCCCTAGCTAGGAATTACGACCGACCGAGAATCTACCTGTGTGTGACCTGACCTTGGTGCCCCTTAACAAAATCATCCGATAGACTTCACTTTCTAATGGTGGGCACTTAAACACGCTGAATTGAATTTCAAAACAAGGCACTCAGAATTTTGTTTTAACTTGGTACAGCTATTGCTTCTTGGTTTCAAAAGCGCAACTGTGTACTGTACACTCTGGGGCATTTTAAATGGTTTTATATTTATGATTTTTGTGAATTAGATCTGTAGTCCCCATCCCCCCAACCCCCAACCCCCCCGAAAAAAGTTAACAAAATAAATAAATACATAAATTATTTGTTTGCGTATTGGCTGCAATTCATGCGTATTGGCCCGCAATTTGCGCATATCGTTCCCGATACGCTTGCTAGAGCATGGGGAAAAACACACTTGACATTTGGTGCTCGATATGGGATATGGTGTTCCCTCCTATTACGTCTTCATTGTGTGTTTGGAATCTCAGGCATTCTTATGAGGATTTAAGGGGAACTTGGTGAGGGGGGGGGAACCCTCTGCCCCATACCAGACATGGTATAACCCTGGAAGGAAATTACAGACCATTTTTTTAAATGGAGATATATATATACAGCTTTCTCTAGTCTTTAAGTTTAACTCAGGAGTTACACATGAAAGGAGCACAACTGACTGTAATGCCGTGCTACCCACACACACAATGTACACTTTAATCAACATTTTCTTTTCCAATCCCACATCTTGCAGCAGAGTCCTCTTTCCCTACGTAACCTTTGCACAAGGATGCCACAGCGAGCTCTCTTAAAACATTGAGCATTTTTACAGATTATAATTTGATTTCGCTCTGAACTAAATGCCATTCAATATCAAGGCCACATGGAATGCGTCAAGCGCGATGCTACGCTCGGCTGAACACCATCATGGGTGCGGCTAATCGCTCCCCGAGGCAAAATTTAGACCTCAAAGTAGTATTTTCCCATCTTATCTTCAAGGTTGTTGGGCGTTTTAATGATTAAAGCACATCCCGCGGTCACGACCAGCCTGGGTAGTGTGGTCACGCAAGTGAGGGGCTACAGTAAGCGAACAAGTTTTAAGCCTGGTACTATTAACTTGATATCTCTGGGTTGGATTTTAAGTTTTTTTTTTTACAAAGTAGCAGTCCAATCTCCTCGGCTCTGCAGTAGGCATTTCTCATTATCTGAGAAGGGTCTTGGGAGGCTAAATTCATCAACATCCTGAAGCATTTATGTCGGTAAATGTAATTTAACCCCTTAAAATCTAATTATGATATTTTTGTATTGTTGGTTTTTAAAACCCTCTAAACGTTTTAAACAACTGCTGGTGCCCTCATTGTTTGCACACACTTTCACACAACAGAAAGCTTGTATATTCAATTTAAAGGTCAATTTTACAAACTTTATTACTACCTGGACGATTTTACTTAACAACAAATGTCTTACTTATTGAGTTTCCTTCCATATACTCCAAAAATTATTGAGATCGGCCGTTGTTCCAGCTCTTGGTCTTTGTTTCCTCAGTGTGTTCTGTGAACCCTAACACTTTTTTTTTTTACACAACCATATGGCGTTTTGTAGCCTGTACTTGACATTTCGGATCTTTCCAATCCAATTTGAAGGGATTGCTGCTGTAGTGTTTGCCAGAGGGTCGTCTGGGTGTCTTTTGGACACCCTGTTTTATATTTGGACACCTTGTTTTATCTGTCGTTTAAATTTAAATGTATTGTAATTTGGACCAGTTTTAAAATTTCCAGCAAACTTGGACACCCTTTTACCAAATACGGACTAAAACCTTGGCATGAGCAACTTCCATTTATTTGATCATCCTTAAAAAGATCCAATCTTTCTCCCCATGGACAAAACTACAGCTTACAAGTTAACAAGTGACCTTTGTGCTCAGGCTTGAATGTTTTTCTGTGTGTTATCTTGGTCGATTTTAGACAACATTGGGACTCAAACAGGGTGGTGCTGAAAGGGTTAAGGAGACCTGTGCATTTTGTTAACTAGGATTTTTTACATTGCAAATTTGTCAAACTATTGCCAATTTTCATAACATTAAATCTAAAAATAATTAACTTATGTAATAACTAATAGTAATATGTAAACTTGTGCACATTGTAGTGTATGAGCCAAAGGGTACGGACTAAATTGATAATAATAATTACACATGAACTATACTCAAGCAATGACACTGCAAGTGTGGGCCGTGCCCATCATTTTGAAAAAAGTTGTACTTACTATGAATTAAAGACTTTTTTAGCACACTTTTGAAAATATTTAAATAAAAATAATCAAAGCACAAAGAAAAAGAAAGAAAAAAGTACATTGTGAGGACGTACTGTACCTTTGGAAATTGTTACTTTTAACATGTCTAAAACCTACATTTTTGCATTTTTGCAAAGTGGATTTTGGACTGAAGAAATCAAACGTGTACATGAATCGAAAGTAGTTAAAAGTAAGTAATTAAAGTTTGTTGATCTGCACAACAATGCCTTACACAGTTACCGGTACCAATAGACAGACCGTAGACTGATGTGACAGTTACTAAAATTGGGGCGTGACAGCTTTACAGAGGGGGGGGGGGTGACTTGTTGATTTATGTAGTTGTTGATACTCAGACTGTCTACATTTTGTCCTCATACTATTCCGTAGTTCACCCCAGTGATAAAATTCACCATTTATTTAGTGCAATATTAAATCCCAGACACACCGAGGCCAGACAGATCATCAGTGTTCACATTGTGTGCAACCAATGGAGAGAGCAAATGACAGACGTCTGTATTTATTACGGTTTTCTAAGTGCGCCGTGTAGCTTGACCAAGTTGACATTTGTAGTATTTTTGGAGCATACGTTGATTGGAAACGGCAAGCCAAATCTTGCATTAATAAATGTTGGCGTTCACCACACACACCACGACGAGTTTGCTGTTGTTACAGTGACTTACACACAGTATTTACTTACTTGTTATGTTAGGTTAGTGTTACATTTTGATCACCGCGCTAATAAAACTGCACAACAAACAACCTTCTGGACTATCACAGTACACAACAAGCACACTGACAAATAGTTGAGGCACTAACCTTCATTCAGCAGAAAAGTTGAAATTTTCTTGGTTGCAGACTTCCACTTGAAATATTGAAGAAGCCAAACTCGAGTAGAAGTCATTAATATTAAGTCACAGTTTTCACAATCCATGGAATTAGATGTTTTTCAGTGACAGATGGAGTGCGCCTCCAACGTCATTAACTCCACTGAGCTAGCTCGAAGTGACAAGCTAGACTTGGTGAAAGTCCATCTTCTGTTTTGAACAAACACGTGAAAACAAACAAATGAATAAACAAACACACAAATAAAGAAACAAACACAGAAGCAAGCATACAAACAAACAGTTATTACAACAATTCAAAGGACATTGTGTTGCCTCGGTTAAGTCTTAAAATTCATTTTGCTTCATTTTTGTAATATATTAACGTCTCCCGATCCCCAGCCCCTCTCACCAAGACAGCCCTCTCCTCTAGTCATCATAGAGCAAGTACAGCCATGTTCCATGGTTAATAGAATCCTGCCTCAAACCCCAACCAGTGCATGTGGATTGGGTTTAAAATAAACTCTACGACTTTTAGTAAAACTTTTCGTTTCCCTTTTCCCTTTTTTCATAATCGTTGGGGGGGGGGGGGGGACCACATTTCCCCACTCAAGGTTGCGCCTGCCTGTCCCAAGTTGCTCCATACTACTCTCCATGATCTACTACACACATACGTGCAGAACTCTTCAAGGACTTGAAACGAGTCTACTATTTTTACATAACAAATAACACGTACGACACACACATATGCATTAGCAGTGGATTCTCGGTGTGGTGGGTGTACCGGGTGATCAAAGATTCGCGAAAATCATGCCAAATTATCCACAGATAACCAATTTAGTGGAGTAAAAAGACATGTCTGCTGATCAGAAAGAGAGGGCAGTCGCAGCCATTGTAGGATGCGCGGTCAGCGATGCTGCAGGTAATATTCGCTATTCGTTAACATTCTTTCACTCCTTCCGATGTTTACTTGTTTGTTACGCAACGAAAATTCCACATCATGGATGGCCCAGATGTTAATGAGTGTTAGTGTATGCATGTTTTTCTAGACGAGTGTGAACAGCAGCCACCCTGGTGAAGTCGACTGACTCCTCCCTTTTGACACTGCGCAACCGCATCCTGGGATCAATGCAATAAGTCAACAAGACATTCCAGGGAAAAACCACACTGTCACTTGTTGTTTTCTGTCTTGGATTCTTCCCATGTAGCTTGAATGAGATGCTTGCATCACATGGAAAAAGGGGATCAAGAGCGTTGGGGCCGGGAAGGAGGGGGGGGGGGTAGGAATCTGTCAATATTAAGGTTCTGGTCATCCCAGTGCAGTCACAGTGTGGTCAATTGAAGTCTGTGATTTTTTTAATTTAATTTTAAAGATAGATAGATATTTATTTTTTTAATACCGAGATGTAGCTTCCATTCACATTGGCTAAAACCTTTGGTCTATGGTAAGACCCAGTAGCTGCTAAAGTGCTGCTGGTGCACTGTACTCCTCTTTTTGAAATTTTGATGGCTTTACTAGCACAAGCATCAATGTCAAACTTTAAAAAAAAAGGAGTACAGTATCTCAGTTCCTGAGTCTTAATAAAGTATTTGTTTTGTTTATTTATTAATTTGTTTGCTTAATGTGATATTGCCGGAAATCTGGAGCGGTTATGTCCACGAAGGAAGAATAATCTGTAACTGGAATACACAATCTGAGAAACGATTCATGCAGATACGTTTCTCAGACTGAAATGTTTTTGAATCCCTTTCTATTAAACCACATTCCATTGAAGGGAATGGTTCTCAACATCATTATCAGCAGCTGCAGTGCTTCTTACCAAGTAAGTTTTCACGATCATTAGTTTTTGGAGTAATTAGTCCAGGGTTCTGCCCAGGATTTCTTTAGGGGTGGAAAAAATGTTTCCCTGGAAACCATTGCGAGATGGATCAGTTACACGGTAGATCATATAAATAGACTCAAATCAAAGAAGTACTCAAAATTCATGGCTTCGTATCCATTTTTACTGGTAAATACCCAATTTTACATTTCGTTGAAAACCTTTGGAAGGAAATTTAAAGTGTAATTAAAAAAATTGGAAAATGTGTGGTGGTCGGAAACAGAAAATTCTGCCAGTGGTGGTTGGGGAATCCTGAGTGCCGGGCGGGTTTTCCGGCACCGACCACTGTGGTCAGAACCCTGAACTACCAACGGTATTCTCTCCCTTTAGTACATCTGATAAATAAAAACTTAACCTTACAATTTTCTTTAAAAAAATAAAATAATAATGTTCTTTTTTCTTTACAATAGACCAGCCACTGCACTGGATTTACAACCTAGGGAAGTTGGATGGCATCGTCGGAAGTCACAGAAATTCAGTTGAATTCTGGGAGCCGTCTCACAATCCGTTCTATTGTATTGAGACTGGAAGAGGAACGGCTTACGCTGACCACACCCTAGTACTTCTTGAGTCATTAGTTGCTTGTGAAGGTTGTTTATTTTGTTTACGTTTGAAGCATCTCTTCTTTTCAGAGCATGATGTATTTTCTCTCTCGCAAATCAATACTGGGGGATGTTCCTTGCTTCATTTCTGTAGAAAATGTGGGTTTTTACTAAAAAATAAATAGATGCATTCACCACATATCATATCGAGGCTAGCATAGTTCATCTATCACTCAAACCAACAGTGGATGATATTGAATGGTCAGACAGTAGGAGGGTTGACTGTGTACTGTGTTGATGCATTCACCACATGATATCGTATCGAGGCTAGCATAGTTCATCTATCACTCAAACCAACAGTGGATGATATTGAATGACCAGTCAGATAGTAGGAGGGTTGACTGTGTACTGTGTAGTATGCATCGCATGCTAGCACAGTTCATCTATCACTCAAACCACAGTGGATGATATTGATTGGTCAGACAGAAGAGGTTAACACTGGACTGTGTTGGTGGTGGATTGAAGAGAGATCATGGCTTTTTGTCGCACAGCACTGACTCGTTCCATCCTTTGTTCAAACTGTGCTAGACTATATAAACCTTGGTTGAGTTTTGTTTTCTTCATAGCATCTGATGAAGTAGTTTTTACTCTGAAAACCATTTGCAGATATTTCTTACTTAGTTATTAAATTGCTACAATTTATTTTCCTTTCTCGTATTTACAATAGTAATTCTTCATTGTTCTAAAAAGGTTTTGACAAGGCAGATTTCGCACGGAGATTAAAGGCCGCATTTGGGCCAGGCTCAAGCTATGATAACAAGCTGAACAGCAAGTATGTAGTCAAGAGTGGCAAGCAGAAGGGGTACCCAATCGATGGTCCCTGGAATCCTAAAGTCATGAAGGACTTCTTGGCCAAGTGCGCTCAGGGTATGGAGTGCACAGGTGAGGGTCAAAGGTCATACATTGTTATTATTCTTATATATATCTGGTAATGAAACAAAGGATGCCTCATTAGTAAACTTAATCACTGTAGCTCAGAAGCCAGACAAAACCTGTAAACAAGGATGCTTGCTTTGTGAACCAGAAACATTGAGGTTAACCCCTACTCTTCCGCAATAAGTGTTCTGGGTTCTTTTACGTGCACTACTACTACTAGTACACAGGAGCTAAAGCTGAATTTCCCATCCAAAGGACAAAGCAACTATGGTAAAGTATCTTGCTCAAGGAGACAAGTGCCACGACCCGGACTCGAACCCACAATCTGCTGATCAGAAGCACCAGAGCTTGAGTCCGGTGCTTGATATAAAGCTGCAGGGCTCGAATTTGACACTGGACCGCAGGCCCGAGGCCAGTGATTTTACCATTGGGCCAGTAAACTCATGACCGGACAAGTCCGGCGGTCTTGTGTTTTCAATTCAAGAACAATTCATGAACCTCACTGTATAATATCTCGAACAGAAACAAATTATGTTCAAATGTTGACTTTGAGTGATGATTTAAAATATACTTAATACCCTTTAAGACAAATGAGGTAAATCTTCTCTTACATGTCTTAGTGCTTGTTCAATTAAATGCAAGTTAAACTGTGCGGGGAAGTCTTTTCTCAGTTTGAATCTGGTCTTGTAAAATTATTTCTGGTCCAGTAAACATTTTGAGATTCAAGTCCTGTGGTCTTGTGGGTTTTTCGCCCAAATTCGAGCCCTGAGCTGTGTCTGATTTAGTGGCTGCAGCTTGATCACCATGGTTACATGCAATAAAGCATAGGAAGCCAATAGCAACACCCTGAGGAAGAGCCGTAGCCGCTATTTCTTTCCAGCCTCCGTTTGGGTACATTGACTTGAGTGTAAGAAAATCAATATGGCTGCTCCAAAAACATGACTTCCCTTGTACATAGTTTGAAATCCAAGCAGCAAAAATTAGAGCAACATTTTGAAATAATGACTTACTAATATTGACGTGGTATTTTACTAATTTTAATTTGGTATTTTGCTTTATAGGAAGTAGCGATGTGGCCGACATGGGTGCTGTTGTTCCCGTTGTTGCCATGGTAGCGATGTACGCAGGTAGAGCCGACATGCTGGAAAAAGTTGAAGAGGCTACAACTGTGCTTTATGAACTTGAGGAGGCAGTTGCCGTAGGGATGGCTGCTGCCAGGTAGGAACTTAAGACAAGGAAGGAAATGCTGCAGTTATCAGCGAGTTGACCAACTATTTCAAACCATTCAACTACATGGGTTGTGTGTGGTGGCAGAATTGGGCACAGAACTAACTGTACATGTGTTTTACTGTGTAGATGTTTTCACCACATGATATCATATTGCTGGCTGGCATGGTTTATCTGTCATTCAAAACCACAGTGGTTGATATTGAATAGTCAGACAGTAGGAGGGTTGATTGTGTACTGTGTAAAAATGATGTCATACTGCGGGCTAGCATAGTTATTCAAAACCATAGTGGATGATATTGAACGGTCAGACAGTAGGAGGGTTGATTGTGTACTGTGTAGATGCATTCAGCACATGATATCATATTGCAGGCTGGCATAGTTTATCATTCAAAACCACAGTGGATGATATGGAATGGTCATACAGTAAGAGGGTTACAGTAAATAATGGATTATGAGGTTTTCACTCAAGCTTTTAATCATGAAAAAGGCCTTAAAAATGGATGACAAAGATGGATGAAAAAATTTGAAAATGCCCTCTGACGATCCTATTTTTAAAAAACGCCCATTCACTACTTTCCATGGCAGAATTTTCGAGCAATTTGTGTTGCATCCTGGGATGGATGGAGTTGGTGCCATCGAAGCCACTGTGCAACAGCTGTCTGACCCAAAGAGGGCCAACCCTAACGACCTAGACAGAGCTGTGATTGGTCAGTTGAAGAAAGTTCTCGAGAAGAAGACGAGCGAGCATCGTCATGCAACCAAGGCGTACTTTCTGAACAGCTGAGGTAGATTCACATTTTCAGTTGTTCTTCTTTGAATAAAAAGTGGCATCCCCTTTAAGGTGATCCCTCTGCTGCGGCTTCACAGGTTGTATCATGAACTTGGGTGTGATCCCTGGCTATGCGGCAGTTATACAGGTTGGATGGCTTCTGACTGGCACCCCGGAATAAAGATTTTCAGAAAAAAGGGAGACCGCCAACATAGTGCTAGATAGCTCAGTTGGTAGAGCGCCGGCACGTTAATCCGGAGGTCGGAGGTTCTAGTCTCCAGTCAAGTTTTCTTTGTTCAACCCAAGAAGTACGCTTTCCTCAATCATTTGTTGAACACCTTTTTACCTTCAGCGTTTTTTTTTCTTCTTCTTTTGTTCGTCTTTGTAGATATACCTGGGGCCTTTCAGTCGGCCCTTCATTCGCTGATCAACCACACTGACCTGGGATCTGCTGTCCGGACGACCATAATGGCTGGAGGATGCAATGCAAGTCGTGCAGGGTTCATTGGCTCTTGCCTTGGAGCACGAGTAAGTTTTCAAATCTTTCCTTCAACTATGGAAAACAATTTAATCAGTTATTTTAAAGGTATTATACAGGATTGGTAAGGATAAAAAACATCATTGTTCACTTTTAGTCTAAAAGCTTACTGATTATGAATTTCATACTAAGGAACCATTTTTTTTAATGTGAAAATTTTTCCCTCTGAAATGAAGTCATATTTTGAGAAAACTATCTGAAAACCTAAAAAATGCAACAGCTGATTTTGGTTGTGATAACCAAAACTAAGGGCAATGTGTTTACATGCTGAAAATTGTGCATGGGTTTTCAATACTTTCTCCTGACTCGCACAATGGATTAAGCCCAAATTTTCAAAGGTTATTATTTCATGATTATGGTTGATCACACAAATCATGAACAGTGTGTAACTTGTTTCAGCTCTACCAATTCTGTATAATACCTTTAACATCCCCCATCAAAATGTCACATGAAAATTGACAATAATAATAATGCAAGTATCCATCGAGTGGTGTGTCAAGCAAGGTTTGAATTTCTATTACTTTACAAAAACACAAAATGAAACTTTCTTCCATTATGAAGTTCTGACTAACTCAACATTTTTTTGTTATCAATTTTTTCCCTTTCAAACAGAACGGCTTGCAAGGTATCCCGAAGTACTGGAAATCTAAGACCTTCTCCTACGCTAAGATCTTAGAACTTTCACACAAGCTGGTTGCAATCAAACTTCCGGAATAAACTTAATCTTCCCATGATGGAACACATTTAAAAAACGTTGATTATAATTCTTCTCATATCTTAGTATTTTGAAGTAAAATATTTCCATGACATTGTTGAAGTTATGATGAAGTTAGACTAAATGTCTCTGCACATGTTTAATTTTTGACGGCAATGCCATATCCGTAATGTCATGGAACAATTAGAATCGAATACTGAGATATATTAATCAGTACTGAATAGAAGAGCAACAGGGTCGTAGCTAGAGACAATTGAATGCTAGTCTTGGCACAAGACGTCAGTGATCGGTAGCGGATACTCGTTGTAACTCGTTATAGCGACAACGAGTATCCGCTACCGATCACTGACGTCTTGTGCCAAGACTAATTGAATGCTGGCCGAAAAATTCGTAGTTCAAGCCCAGTGTCCACAATGCACGCAGGCGTAGAATTACACAGAGGCCATTCGTTGGCCCTGGTCTTGGTGCCCCTTCAAAAGTTTCTCATAGACTTGAAGATTTAAAATAGAAGTGCCCTTTGCAAAATGAAAATGGCTTCTTTGTCCTCTCAAAGATTACATTCCAGGCCTGTGCACACACATATCTTTTTTGTGTCTAGTGATGTGAACAACCAAACAAATTATTAGCGTATCATTAGCAATTAATTAGCCTACAAGGGGTCAATTTCACAAAGCACTAAGATTCATCTTAAGATGAGCTGTCAGTATCACCATTAGTGATGTGTATTGTGACATCACACTTTGCTTAGCAATTCAGAGCGATTTGCAGTTGAGATCCATCTTAGCTCTTTGTGAAATCAAGCCCAGAATAGGTATGTGTACATGTATGATGATTACCTTCCAATCGTTATCAAAGTATCAATGCAAGTCGCTCACAAACTTTCTCGCGTGTGCATGACTGATTTCAATGAGCACAACTGCTGTGTTGGAGCCTTTGGCGTAGAGTTTTTCATTACGTGTACCAGTCGCGATACCGAGTACCAGTGCTCAATACAAGTGTGAATGTACATGTACCGTACATCATGTACACTGCATCCAAAGGTTGCGTGCAGTCTGGTAATTATTCAAACAAACCCTGCAGTATTCATGATTTTGCACTTAAATTGAGTGCCGGTCAGAGTGACTCCATTACCGAGTGGTGGTCGGCGCCGGTCAGCGTAGCTACAACCCTGAACAGTTAATATTTTGGCATCTCTTTATAAATAATGTTTCAAGTAAAAAATTATTTGACATGCAGTGTAATAAAGTTTACCTTTTTGCATGTGTCACTTGGGTAAAAAATATTTCAAATATCTCTTTTAAGTGAACAGAAAAAAGGTTTGCAATATTTCTGTGTCAAAATATGAACTGCACCACCAGTGATGCGTTTCAATCACACTTTATTCAAAATGACAACAAGTAAGAATTATTTTCACAATTAGTTATGAATTATGTCGTATTTTTTTTGAGCTGGGTTTGTAATTGTCCCATTTTACCAGAGTCAGCTGTTAATGTACAAAACTTTTTGTAAGGTATCAATAAAGTAATTTATATCAAAAACAACTTGTGTTTCAAAATGCAGTAAATGTCAGGTGACATGTATTCCAGTACAAGTAACAAAACTGAAGAAGTTGACTTTAATTCGGCGTAAAAAATAAAAGTTGTTATAAAGAATTGTTTCCGGCGTAACGGACCAGACAAAATACGGTAGGCAGTTGTTTGTTTTGTTCCCCGCAACCCAAATGTTTTTAATTGTTTAAAGGCCCTGTACACTATTGGTAAGATCGAAAAACACAAATGTTCACAGATTCACACATAACTTACATGATTTAAAGTAAGTAATGGTAGAAAGGGTTCCTTCAAATATTTCTGCCTAAAATGCTATCGTTTCTGAGAAATGAGTAAAACAATAGTTTTTATCACGCGTGATAAAAACTTGATATTTGAAAAAACAGAAAACACATAAGGTCTCTTTTCACTATTTTCTTGTGACCTCGATGACCGATTGAGCTCAAACTTTCACAGGTTTGTTTGTTCATGCATATGTTGAATCACACAAAATGTGGACACTGATTTTGAGCTGTTACCAAAAGTGTACAATACCTTTAAACCGGTAGTACTACACGATAACACAAGAAAACAAGGCTAACATATATTTTAACAAATAATTTTGTAAACACGGAATACTACAGCCAAATATTTATGAAATTGTATGTAGCAGTCTTCGCCAGCAACAGCTTGGGCGAGGCTCCCATTTTTGTGTGTGTAGCCTCGCTGAACCAGACTTCCATGGAAGCAGCCTGTGTGTTCACCATTGTGTAGCGCAGCGCCGTACAGTAGGAGTCCGGTTGAAAGAGACTATACAGGTACTAAAGGATCGGCCGGCGACAATCTTCTGCATGTTGTGCAAAACATTGCGCACTCCAAAGTTCCATGGCCGCTACCTCACAGTTGAAGAGAAACGGTCAGAAATGGTTTTAAACGTATTTATGACTAATATAGACTTCAACTATAAAATTTCTTCCCTTAAAAAAAAATATCCAGGTAGGCCGTATTTTTAGGGTAGGCCGTATTTTTAGGGTCGGTCGGGTTACGCCAACATAATCGTGTTTTTTTGTTGCCTGATCTGCGCCATCACCCCAAGTTGTGCAAGGTTTCCACAGGTAGACAGGTAACGGTTGCCTTCTAGTCTGAGGGTGCTGCTTGTGCAGTTATCTGTGCACATCTGCTTTGAGTCAATTCGTTACAGCCTTGGTGAAGTAGCTTTTAGACCCCGCTCCCATACCCTACAAACATCCACCCTGACCCTCCCCCCTGAGCTACCCACTCATCCAATGTCTGATGAATCAATGACTTGTCTGCCTTGGTGAAGTAGCTTTTAGACCCCGCCCCCATACCCTAAAAACATCCATCCTAACCCTCCCCCCTGGCTACCCACTTGTCCAATCTCTTCTGATGAATCAATGACTTGTCTGCCTTGGCGAAGTAGCTTTCAGACCCCGCCCCCATACCCTACAAACATTCACACATGCCCTCGTCCCCAGGGTTACATACCCATATCCATCCCCATCCCTCCCATATCCATTCCCCCCATACCCCCCATCCCCATACCCCCCATACCCATTCCCCCCATCCCCTGCCCCTGCTTATCTTTTGACTCTGTCCAGGCCTTAGCGATGGTCCTCTTCATCTCATCATCTCCCTCATCGTACATCTTCTTCATCATGTCCATGACTCCACCGTTGGGATCTGCAGCCACCTCTGGCTTAGCTTGCCTGTCAACAAAAAATAACAAAGAGAGAAAGTTGGTCGACGAAGCAAAGCATTCCACATTCTGCAGCAGATACCTCATCGTCAAACCCACTGCCAGCTGGCCTGGAATTACTGGGCCTTGGTGAAGTAGCTTTCAGTCCCCACCCCATACAGCAGGCCTGGAATTACTGGGCCTTGGTGAAGTAGCTTTCAGACCCCACCCCATACAGCAGGCCTGGAATTACTGGGCCTTGGTGAAGTAGCTTTCAGACCCCACCCCATACAGCAGGCCTGGAATTACTGGGCCTTGGTGAAGTAGCTTTCAGACCCCACCCCATACAGCAGGCCTGGAATTACTGGGCTTTGGTGAAGTAGCTTTCAGACCCCACCCCATACAGCAGGCCTGGAATTACTGGGCCTTGGTGAAGTAGCTTTCAGACCCCACCCCATACAGCAGGCCTGGAATTACTGGGCCTTGGTGAAGTAGCTTTCAGACCCCACCCCATAGAGCAGGCCTGGAATTACTGGGCCTTGGTGAAGTAGCTTTCAGACCCCACCCCATACAGCAGGCCTGGAATTACTGGGCCTTGGTGAAGTAGCTTTCAGACCCCACCCCATACAGCAGGCCTGGAATTACTGGGCCTTGGTGAAGTAGCTTTCAGACCCCACCCCATACAGCAGGCCTGGAATTACTGGGCCTTGGTGAAGTAGCTTTCAGACCCCACCCCATACAGCAGGCCTGGAATTACTGGGCCTTGGTGAAGTAGCTTTCAGACCCCACCCCATACAGCAGGCCTGGAATTACTGGGCCTTGGTGAAGTAGCTTTCAGACCCCACCCCATACAGCAGGCCTGGAATTACTGGGCCTTGGTGAAGTAGCTTTCAGACCCCACCCCATACAGCAGGCCTGGAATTACTGGGCCTTGGTGAAGTAGCTTTCAGACCCCACCCCATACAGCAGGCCTGGAATTACTGGGCCTTGGTGAAGTAGCTTTCAGACCCCACCCCATACAGCAGGCCTGGAATTACTGGGCCACAAAGGTCATCGACGTTGTTGCTTTAGTCTCGGCCTTGGTGCCCCTTCAAAAGGTTCCTATAGATTTTGAGATTTTCCAGTGAAAGGGGACCTTTTGCCTAAAGAAAATGGCCTTGCCCTCATGTAGATGTTGTAATAGACCCTTCCCATGAAATATGCAAATAAAACATCGCCCGTGCGCACTCTCCCTACTGGTTGGCAAAATGAGTGAACATCACACCTTTTTGTATGGGACTGATGGTGGCGTGACGCACATGCGTTTGTGCACCTGCTTTATAGTGCACAACAACTCTTTGGTGTTTGCCAACCAATAGTGTCTGTACTCATGCGTGAGTGTAATTAGCATATTTCAAGGAAGGGTCCATTCCAGGCATGCAACAGGCCAGCTTGATTCTCCTAAAGTAAGTCTTGTTTCTAGTTATGGGTTCATCCAAAAAGATCCCCCAATGTTTCCTTCAAAGTACACGTAGTACTCGTCAACATTTGTGTATGTGTGTGTATGTGTGTGCTCATACTCAGTACCTTATGGAGACCAAGGACGAAACATAAAAGAGAAAAATAAAAGGTCTCAATGGAGGAATTGTAAAGACCGGGAGTGCTTAAGAAACTTTGTGTACAAAGTCTATGGGAAGATGTTACGGACAGGGACAAATGAAAGAACAAAAGATGTCTCCACAGGGACACGTGTGTGAGAATGGGTAAGTATACACATTCAAACCCGGAACCTACAACAAAAAAGGATAATAGGGTCCCCAGTTGGGGAAAGGTCCCCAGTTGGGGAAAGGTCCCCAGTTGGGGAAAGGTCCCCAGTTGGGGAAAGGTCCCCAGTTGGGGAAAGGTCCCCAGTTGGGGAAAGGTCCCCAGTTGGGGAAAGGTCCCCAGTTGGAGACTGTGTACAAAACCACTGGGAGTACACACAAAAGAGGGACAATAGGAGGTCCCTGATTGCAGTTGTTTACACACTTGGGTTTGTGGGCTTAAGAAAGGGCCCTTGTGGGGTCTTCTTTTACAATGGACCCCACTAAGTTTTTTCTTTGTTCAACTTGGACCCCACAGAGGAATTCTTCAGAAAAGGGAACAACAGAACCACAATAGCATGACCTCATAAACCTGAACCATAAGGTTGTGTGTGTGTGTGTGTGTGTCAGATACATGCACATGCAGTGAAATAACAAAAAGGACAATAGGTCCACGATTGCTATCACAAAGAAAAAACAATGGGGTCCACGTTTGTCAGGACAAAGAGTTGAACAAAGGAGGGTCCGCGATTGGAGGTCCTTGCACAATGGTGTGTGTGCGCATCAACACAGGGAGGTGGATTGTGCAATACTTTAAAATCCTGGGAAAAGGAGAATAGAGGGTCTTCTTCAGGGCTCGAATTTGGGGGAAAAATCCACAAGACAACAGGACCTGTAATCTCAAAATGTTTACTGGACCAGAAATAATTTTACAAGACCAGATTCAAACTGAGAAAATACTTCCTTGCACAGTTTAACTTGCATTTCGTTGAACAGGCACTAAGACATAATAAGAGAAGATTGACCTCATTTGTCTTTAAGGGTACTACGTATTTTTCAAATCATTACTCAAAGTCAACATTTGAACATAATGTGTTTCTGTTCAAGATATTATAGAGAGAGGTACATGTACGTGAATTGTTATTGAATTGAAACCACAAGACCGACAGACTTGTCCGGTCATGAGTTTACTGGCCCAATGCTAAAATCACTGGCCTCGGGCCTGCGGTCCAGAGTCAAATTCGAGCCCTGTTCTTGTTCTGGATACAAAACCAACTGAAATTTCAGGGTGTTTTATGTTTTAGAGGATTTACAGACACTCTAAGTAATCCACCGTAGATAGAAAACAAAAGTTTTGAACACATCGGTGTGTCATGGCCAAGTGTTTTACTATTTTAGCGCGTTGGACTCATGTTCTGGTGGATGAGTGATCAGGGTGCTGGTTCGAATCCCGGTCATGACACTTGTGTCCTTGAGAAAAATACTCGACTATAATTGCTTCTCTCCACTCGGGGTAAATGGGTTACCTGTGAGGGCAGAGATGGTTCTTGTGATTGATTTAGCTCTGTGCACTACATATTTGGCAGCACAGGCTGTATACTCCCAAGGGAGCTGAGATGGTTTATAGAATGAAAAAGATTTCATAGAGCTGCTAAGCACAACAATTTGCTTAGCATGAAATTTTCTTCCTTGATAAAAACAGGATTACCAACCAAATTTCCACGTGATTTTCAGGATAAGCAAACAACAGCTGAATACCAGTAACAAGCAATATGCAACACATGGAAATATGGTTGGTAACCCTGTTTTTATCAAGGAAGAAATTTCATGCTAAGCAAATTTTTGTGCTTAGCAGCTTCTATGAAATTGGGCCCAGGGGTAGTAATGTTTGAGTACCACGAGCGTCACTGAGTGAGAGATCTGAAACGCTTTTACGAGACGCCACTTATATCAATATTTTTCAACAGGGCAATGTCTTTCATATTTTGAGATTTTCAAGGCAAGGAGACATCTGTAATAAACAATCCTTAGTCAGGAAAAACCCTGACAAATCACGGAGTTTTTAATATCACTCTCATAGATCTCCTCCTCAAGCAACATAATCAATGTGATTGCCAGCAAGACTTTCCAGTTATTTCTGTATTCCAAGTTTTAGTTTAACTGTTAGTTTCCTCTGTTGGTTCTACAGTAGAAATACCAACACTTTAGAAACTTCTAAAGTCATACTTGACCTCTGACCCCCCCCATTATACTCTTTGTATGGCTGTGAAAATGCTGGAAACTTGGACATCCCTCCAGTAACTTACGGCTTTCCTTTGTCCTTGATTCGCTGCTCTGCCTGTGTCAGGTAAGCCCACTTTTGTGACTGCTGCTGCTTTTTGAGAAAAATGACCACACTGTCTGTCTTGACCTGAAGACAAAAAAAGTATGTGAGAAAATAATCTTACCAGAGAATTAGTGGGGAGATCACCAACAAAGGGCTAGACAGCTCAGTTGGTAGAGTACGTTAATCCGGAGGTCGCAGGTTCAAGTCCAATCCAGTCAATTTTTTAGAAATTTACCGTCAGTTTCATATGTGGTTTATTACTTGATAATTGAAATAAAAAGTCCCAGGTTGTATCGCTAACTTGGGTGTGATCCCTGGCTGTACAGCAGTGACAGGTTGAATGGCTTCTGACTGGCACCCCCGAACAAAGATACCGAAGGAGGACCTCCAACTTAGGGCTAGAATAGCTCAGTTGGTAGACCGCCACCACGTTAATCGGGAGGTCGCAGGTTCAAGTCCTGCTCTGGTCAATTTTTTTTCAGTCGACCCAAAATTGCAAAGAAAGGCCTGGAATATGGAACATTCAAATCTAAATGCTACCCATCCCCAACTCTTCAAAATCCAACAGCTCATTTTGTTTGATTCTGCTGAATTGAGGACTGCACTAGTAAACTGATCATGCTTTACATCACTGACGGACCTATTTTCTCGGAATTGCCGGAATCATTTTTTTCCTTGAGAGTACCGCTGGCACAAGGAAACCCTGACTTGACAAAGCCAAGAGAACAAAGATTCTCTTTGATGCAGCGGGATTTTATTGTTTCTCTCGAAAACCCCCCCCTATCATATTCCCGCACGGTGAATTGCTAAGTTTACCTAAGCCATGAGACACGGCCGCCAATTGGGCCCATGGCCTGAACCAAGACTGGAATTTTGGTCTGCTCGGACTTAACTCCACTGAGGCGAAGTACAACGATATATAACGGTTGTCCGAACAGTAAAAATATAAACATGTAACCGGATGATCGGTCAGGTAGTGCATTGTCAGGTGTATGTACTCTACACATATGTAAGGGTTGTACAAAGTACATGTGATTGATGTGTAGATCGATGTACTAAAATCAAGCAGAGCTGCAGAATCACCTCGTCTCTAAAATAAATAAAATTCCCAAACCACAAATCCGTTCAAAATTGATTGGCTGATTATGTGCCGTTTGGATCGTCTTTTAAAGAGTCACATTCACGGCCGTGTTTATTGTAAATAGTGAAGTTTGGGTGAGTATTTGCGTTAGCTCTGTACATTTATATAAGCAAGTCCAAATCAACTAGCCACTAGCCAGGTCATAGCCACTGATGACGTCACAAGTACTTTGTCATGTGGTTTGTTTGACCTCGCGTTTTCAGGTTTTTTTGCCGAAAGTGTATCTGAGAAAAGAAATTTTTACCCTGTTTTATTGTGAGATAAGGCACTCATAATAAAACATTTCTATTTCTTGTGGATTTCATCTGTTGGAAAAATATAAAAACTAAATATTTCACAACATCTTAGAGCCGCTCTTTAACTCAAGTGTCCACATGTCACATCCACAAAGGCACATGAAGAAAAACAAAATTATGCGAACTATCTTTTACTAGTCCACTTTTGAATTTACCTTGTAGTGACTGCCGGTTGGTAGGATGGAACTGAGCAGACCAAGGATGGATAGTTGATGGTTGGAACCATTTAATCCTCGTACAAGGAGCTTGAAAGATCTGCAAGAAAATAAGCGACACATCATACAAACGTCACACTTTTGCCATGCCGACCTCAAAAATCTAGAATATGATGAATTAAACTCAACAAAAAATGACACTTAGCGCAAATCTTTTATTTAAGTTCGACACTGCAGTGTAGCACGGCAATCTCTGCCGTGCTACATTTTGGTTGCACAACGAGGTGGCAACTGTCGCGCTCTTGCCGTGTCAAATCGAACAAAATTGTCAGTCGAGCAATTCTCTTTGAGAATACCCAAGCGCAAAACTTTTGAAAAATCAGCTGCACATTGCCGCATTTTTGCAGTGCAAAAAAAAAAATATTGAGTTTGACACTGCATCTAATGCAGGCCTTAAAGTTGAGTTCTGAAGACAACCCACAGAGAATTCCATGATGCGTATTTGGGTAGGAGCCAATTCCAGGTGATAAAAATACTTGCGCACATATGAAAGAAGCCAATGTAGCACCATGTGATAATCTCTCCTGAGCAGCACTGGCTCAAAGATGAGTCAGTTTGTGACTCAAAGTTTCAACCACTTCCACAGTCTCATAAAGCGCACATCTACCAATAAGGTACTCAAGGCACTTGAACAAAGAGTCACATTTTAAGACAGGTTTTTGAGATGGTTGAATTTTGAGATCGATTTATGCAGCACCTTACAAGGATTTACAAGGTGCTGCAGGGCATCCAGCAGCCACTGCCAGAAACACCAGGGCAGACCCCTTCTCTTAGCTATAAGTGTAAATGGGTTCTTTTACGTGCATTACACAACACACGGGCCAAACAGCTTAAAGGCACATTACAGAATTGGTAATTGTAAAATATACTTTTGATCACAGATTTACATAAAACTTACACGGTCTAATGATGATGATAGTAGAAAACATCCCTAGAAATATTTCTGGCTGAAATGCCATATTTGATGAGAAATAAATCAAACTAATTTCCGATTGGAGTTTATTGCTCATGAGCGTTTTATTCATGCATTGTATAACACATGCAAATTTGTAATCGGTTTTGCACTATTTTCTTGTGACCCAGATGGCCGATCGATCTCAAACTTCTACAGGTTTGTCAGTTTATGTATATGGTGGATTATATAAAGTGCTTACACTGCCAGCAACTGTTTTGTTAGCAAAAACCAATTCTGTAATGTTCCTTTAACATCCCATCCGACCAAGGACCAAGCAATAATGGTCAAGTGTCTTGCTTAAGGACACAGGTGTTAAGACTGGGACTCCAACCCACACTCCGCTGGTCGGAAACACCAGAGCTCGAGTGCAGTGCACTTGACCGCCCGGCCACGCCACGCCACGAATAATGCCACCAGTCTGCTCTGGTCATCTTCAGGTGAATCTCAACCAGAGCACACTGCTTGATGAAACATCCAGTAACTTACCGGCTCAAACTCTCGAAGCCAACACTACTCAGTGGATTATCACATGGTGCTACACCCTTAACACTGGCCTGGCATACAATGTCTAATCAAAACTGCCAGGGGCTAGAAAACACCACTTCTCTCATTGCCCTGTGGGGTACTAAAAACTGTGCACCCTACTTGTCTAAAATGCTCATATTTCTTCCTTTTCAGAAAGAAATAACAAACTTTAAAAATGTATTCATTTATTTTTGAGTAGATGTGAATGTAACTTCATTTGACCATTAAACTGGTTGTGATCGCTACATTAATAGATCTGAAAGATACAACTAAGACAATGCATTATATATTCGGTTTGCGGTAACACCATGTGTAAAAATATCTACTTGCTGTGTAGATTTGTTCTTTAGAGAACTTGTCTTGCTATTTATTCTACTACCGCGGAGTAGATTTTCGGAATTCGGGAGACTTCTCAGTTCTGAAAAGAACTGTCCTGCTTATTAGGAAATCGGAGATTAGGAGATAGGAAATCGGCCTGGACTACTACTTTAGCTTTGTGGATCGGGGGGACTTCTCGTAATTAACTGCACTGCCGCGGAGTGAGTTCTTTTTGGTCTCAACGTTTCGACTAGCTTGCTCTAGTCATCGTCAGGTAGTAGTTAAAAGCAGGACAGTTCTTTTCAGAACTGAGAAGTCTCCCGAATTCCGAAAATCTACTCCGCGGTAGTAGAATAAATAGCAAGACAAGTTCTCTAAAGAACAAATCTACACAGCAAGTAGATATTTTTACACATAATGTGACCGCAAACTGAATATACATTGATACCTCACATGCAATGCCTCAAAACCCATATAAGACAATGCATGTTTAACATCTGGGCTACTAAAACTTCCTGGGGCAAGTAAAACGCACAGTTTACTAGCCCCGTGGGCTACCTCACAAAAGGCTTAGAGCGCAAGGTCTGAATAGTATAGCCCTTTGAATAAAAACTGAACAGAAGCAGAATTAGAACGTGAAGTATTTTTTTCAAGAACTTACTGTTGGTTAAATTCCACAGTTACATCAGACGCTGGGATGCTCTGTACACCGTTAATTGTGACGTAAATTTTCACAAACTTGTCTGACTGGTCCCAGCCTGTTGGCAAAAAGACAAGAATAGGAAATGTGACGTTAGACATGAACTAGAACAAATTTTAAACATTTTGCACTCAACGGGAGGTAGTCCGAACATTCTGAGATTTCAGCATAACATGGCAGATTTAGACTAGAGGTACCCTTTACTGCAAGGTTTTAGCCAGGATTTGGTAAAAGGGTGTCAAAATTTGCCAAAAATTTAAAAACTGGGTGTCCAAATAGCTTACTTACAAAATATGTTTCCATGTAAATGACAGATAAAACAGGGTGTCCAAACTTAAAACAGGGTGTCCAAAAGACACCCAGACACCCCTCTGGCTAAAACTATGCTTTACTTTAGAAAAACGGCCTTGCCCTAACAAGAAGCAGGGTTCTCCCCCAGAATTTTTCAAAAACTGTGGGGCATTCTGGACCCAAATCGTGAAAGGTTTGGCCAAAAGCTGAATTAAAACTAGGTCTTTTGAATGTTTTTCACTTGGAGTTTGTGTTTGGTTTAAAAGCCTTCTGAGCAATCTGGGGTATTTTCAATCGATTCATCTTGATGATTTGTGTGAATTTGATCTGAAGTCGATTAAATTATTATTATTTATTTTTTTATTTAATTATTTTAATTTCTTGTGGCAATTGGTGCGTATCGACCTGCAATCTCCATGTATCGGCCCGATAATTTAGCTTGTGCATGGGGAACACCCTGAAGAACAAAGTATCGAGCCTGAATGATGCTTAACCCTCCTACTGTCAGTGACTCTTGGCAACATTTTCCAGCGAGTTGACCAACCATTTGAAACCATTCGACTGCCAAGGTTGTGTACGGTGGCACAACTGTGCACAGAACTAACTGTGTACTGTGTACATGCATTCCCTCATGGTATCATATTTCAGGCTGGCATAGTTTATCTATCATTCAAAACCACTTGAATGGTATTGAATGGTCAGACAGCAAGAGGAAAGAGGGATTCCAAGGGCAAATTAAGTTCTTGTGATGCACTCATTTTCCAATAATAGAGTCCTTATAAAAGTGGGGAAAAAAAATACAAGTCTGTAAACTCACGCTAGAATGGTGTAAAATGCCACTATGTTTAATACCCTTCAAGTTCTTTGTTTGTAAAAATCCAAAAACCTTAGATGACGTCACATTTCAAATGTATGGTCTGTAACTGTACTTTTGTTTTTGTACAGGAGAATTTTTAGTTCATTCCTGAATTCTGATGATATTCAATCAACCGGCAATGAATCTGAGTTTATGACTGGCGCAGACGTTCCTCTTTCGAATGTACAGACTCATTTGTTTTTGCTGTCCGATGACTTCATGTTTCAAATTTCACACTGAAATAGTATAAAGTAAAATGATATTTTTTCCACCATTTTAACTAGAGGCAGAGACTAGTAACTTTTTCCCCACTTTCATGAGATATCTATTGAAAAATGAGTGCAACACAAAACTCAATTTGACCTTGGAGCCCCTCTTTAACAATCCAGCCATAGTGTTTATAGCCAGAGGGATGTCTGGGTGTCTTTTGGACACCCTCCTTTAAATTTTGACACCCCTGTTTTATCTGTCATTTACATGTAAATGTATCGCAAGTGAACAATTTGGACACCCAGTTTCTAAATTTCCAGCAAATTTGGAAATCCATTTACCAAATCCTGGCTAAAACCTTGAATCCAGCATGTGCTGAAGTGTGGAAATCCCAAACAAGATGTTCTGTTGAACATACCATAAGTCTTGATTGTCACTGTGCTAAGTTCCTTCGTTGCTGGTTTCTGCTCCTTTTTGGGCTTTGAAGTAGCGGCGTCATCGCCGCTTCTTGCCGATGAGAGTTGCAGCTGTGCAATCTCTGCTTCAATACGACTCATCTCCACAGAGAGGACGCCTTTGATGCGCTGACGTGCTGCCAGGGGGATCAGCCGCTTGATCTCTTCAAGATCCAATTTCAACTGTGACAATTTAAGGCGAAAATTGGAAATGGGTTACAACATGTATATCAGTTGACTGTCAAGCTCATTAGTCATAGCTATTTAGAATCGGGCCGTTCACTAAACCAAACATCACTTTTCCACTCTTTATAACAGATTATAATCGAATGGTTATGTTTTTTGACAAAATGACTGAAATGGTGGCATACAAATTCCGCATCTTTTCAGATTTTTAAAACTGCCAATCAGTTCGGTAGTACAGGCCATACATGTGTGTACAAAACTTATTGAATTGTAAAATGGAATCTCCTCAGTCACAATGTCAGACCAAAATTGATTTAAAAAAAAAATCTCTCATTTTAGAGTTCTACCTCGATAGCATTAATACAGTCCTCATCCCATGTTTTAACTCTGTTTCTACATAGCTAATTTTACCAACTTATTTGTGTTATATCAAAAATTAAATTGTATTTACAACAAATTGCTGTTTTTATTTGTAAGAATTTTGTAAAAGTATAATTTAACATGAAAATTTGATTTCATAAACAAATAGTCTTTGTTCAAGTTGTTTTCTCATTTTTTGATACATATGTATGAGACTTGCACAGTCTAATTGCCACTATCGCCTCCATCAGGCCCGAGCCTGACACGTGCTGAAATGAAATGACATCTTTTTTAGTCAAAGAACTTTAGTTTTTTGGCTTGACTTTACCTGCTAAAATTTTGATTTATTGTTGTGATTTCACTTCAGTAAATTTAGCATGGCCAAACATCAACTACCTTGAGGGCTAAAATTTGTAATTTTTTTTTTCAATTTTAATTTTTACATGGACAAAATTATGTATGAACCGGTGAGAGGTAAAACTCACAACTATCCTACTTGCACTTATCTGTAAGTCTACAAAAACACTTGTTAAAGGAACATTACAGAATTGGTCTTTGCTAACAAAACAGTTGCTGGCAGTGTAAGCACTTTATGTAATCCACCATATACATAAACTGACAAACCTGTAGAAGTTTGAGATCGATCGCCCCTCTGGGTCACGAGAAAATAGTGAAAAACTGACTACACATTTGCAAGAAATCATATAGGTTCAACAGATGAATAAAACGCTCACTGAGCGATAAACTCCAATCGGAAAATTGGTTTATTCATTTCTCATCAAATATGGCATTTCAGACAGAAATATTTCAAGGGATGTTTTCTACTATCGTCATCATTAGACCGTGTAAGTTTTATGTAAATCTGTGATCAAAAGTATAATTTACAATTACCAATTCTGTAATGTTCCTTTAATAAGGGTTGTATTTTTTGTAGTTAGTAACAGTTGTACTGTTTATGCAATAAATTGGTACCCTGTTGCCACATGGTCACATAAAAATAGAATTAGAGAGTTAACACTTACGCAGAGTTCTTTTTATGAAACCAGATCTCGCCAGAATTAGGCTCAAGAGTCTGTACACTTTGCTTTTTTTGTATTTTAAGTGAGCTTATGACTATTCCGAAAATTCTCTCCACATAAAAAAATGTCAAAAACAATCATGAATTCTCATCGCCATTCAGAGCCCTTACTTAAATCATCATCACCTAGCACCCTATTGAAAACAAATGGCCGCTTCTTAGTTTGATATAATTAAAAAGGTCTATCGCAAATACTGCCTGGTTGAATATGCACAATACAATAGTCAAAAGGCACTGTGGGAAGGAAAAGGGTACAAACAGTGTTCCCATTTCCTTCCCACAGTTCCCCTTTAACAGCAATTGTGCATAAATCAACCAAACCAGGAGGCACTGCAGGACCTGTGTGATTTTTGCAAAAAACCTTGTTTGTAATGTAGTAATTTAGGGTCAACTAGGATATAAATGCAGGTACACTATACCGGCACCTCATGACCTTGACGGAGTCACAGTCACAGTCACGTACATACAGAATGCTGCATTCTTCGAGTGTACCTGTCTGTCATGCCTGCCTGTATTGTTACTCCGTATATCATAGACTTAGAGAAAGGTAATAGTTTATAAACTCATGCCCTACCATGCTAACCGTCACCGTTCGGTCCTACTAAAAGCCGACAATGCCGACAACAAGTCCAGAGTGCCGACAACACGCCGACAACAAGTTTCATATACCTTACAAACAAACAGCAAATAAACCAAGGATTTATTAGAAATATGTGTACTATGTAATATTAACAAAAAATGCAATGGCATAACTACACGAAAAGTCTGAATTTTTAACCAGAAAAAAAACACGAAAATACACGGAGTGCGGTCGGACGCCATCTTGGCCTAAAAAACGTGTTTCGACCATTCCATTATGATACGGGGGTAACACATCCGGGGGTTGGAAAATGGCCTAGTAATTATTATGCCAATAGCAATAATAGGCCGTGGGATGACGCCCGCCCTCTGTTGTTTTGTAAGCGCTAAATACATCTTACCCGTATCATAATGAAATGGTCGAAACTCGGTTTTTAGGCCAAGATGGCGTCCGACCGCACTCCGTGTATTTTTGTGTTTTTTTCTGGTTAAAAATTCAGACTTTTCGTGAAGTTATGCCATAGCATTTTTGTTAATGTTACATAGAACACATATTTCTAATAAATCATTGGTTTATTTGCTGGTTTTAATTTATCCGAAACTTGTTGTCGGCGTGTTGTCGGCACTCTGGACTTGTTGTCGGCGTTGTCGGCGTGTTGTCGGCTTTTAGTAGAACCCTCACCGTTGGTTATCAATCATGGTTTTCTATGGGACTATAAAAAAAGAGAGGAAACCAGCTAATCAGCTTAAAAGTGGCATGCCTTACCTGTTCTACTCCAGCCATTATGAACTTGAAGTAGCTTTACTCAGTGGCAGTGTGCACCCGGCCTCTCTCTAGCTATGACGAGTCTGACGGCGGTCTGAATGAGTGACACACTCAACAAGTGACAGTGACACGGCTATTTATTGTATTTACAAAAATGTAACACAAAACCAAAGCAAAACTTTTCAACAGCCTTCACGCCTCAAAATGAAGGATAGTCAGGAAGACGAAACGGTATCTTCTGTTCAGCTGAAACTTGTTAATCGCCAACCAACAATTTACCTGACTTTTCTGCCTGCTTATTTTTGGTACCTTGCTTGCAGCATGTGCATGCATGCAATCATGATGTAGTAGAATCATGTAGTAGACTGGTAATGCAAGGCTAGTAGTGTAAGTGTCAATTAGGTGTACGTCAGGGTAACTGTCCATCATTACTTTAAACAGCGCCCTCTTGCATTTCAAGAAAAGTAAACTGCTTTTTGGCAATTTTGGCCTGAGCGTGAAAAATGATATTACAAAGGTTTTAAAATATGCTTTCATATTATTTCAAAACCACAATACAAAAAACATTGTCTGTATGGATACTCCGTTAAACAAAGGAGAGAGTCGGGTGTTAGTTAACCTTATGGTTGTTATTAGCAGACGACAGTCTTAAAGACAACACATCCTTGACACAAGAGGGCGCTTAGTTTAACGTTCTTTCCTTGATCACGTCCTGCTGGTCTAATTATTCAGATGGTCAATCAATCATTCAGAAAATACATTTAAACAAAAATTATTCTGCTGCACTTTTCAGCAAGAATGAATTGCCTTACTGTATTGTACATCCTTCTTATAGCTTAGATGCTGTAAGTTATCATTTATATTATTAAGAAAGCAATGTTTTCCTCGAGCTAATTACATTCACAGAGGGCGCTATTTCAAGAGCTCCAGGGCGAACAATGAGTGTCATCCATATTTTTCGCTCGCATCTTCTAAATCCCAAATGGAAGCCCACCTTGGCGTATACGAAGAAGTCTGCATTACTGAACAGTATTCAAACTGCAAAACCCGTAGTTTATCAACAATACGTTCCCACACCATAAGGCAGTCAATACCTTTCATAGCAGCATCCACGCACTGTTGTTTATGGAACCAACGCCTGTAAATTAATGACAAATTAAACATAGCCAACGGGCCGCAATTGCATGATATACATTCGTGTAGGCTACTTCTTTATCACCATGTTATCGACACCTAGCCCTAGTCTGTTTGTGCTTGACTAATATTACAAAATATTTAGAATTTTGTCTCGTGGGACTTGTACGTGTAGGAAAAGCATGCAAGATGGGAATAAGTAGACCTAGTGTAATGATTGCATATCGGGAATAACGTGGTGGTTGTTTTTGTATCTGTGGGGAGGAGGGTAACACATCTATGTTCCACCACTCCTATGTTCCAACACCCATAATGCATCCGCCTAATCCTAACCTAACCCTAATGCTAATCGTACAGTGTGCAGATCACGGGATCCGGGAGCATAGGGATGCCGGAACAGGGGATTCCGGAACATAGAGGTCGCAGTGAAGCCTAGAAAAAGGGACTTCGGACTCAGTTTATTGCACGACCTGTTGCAGCATTATATATATATATAATAAAAAAAAGAATAGCCATTAGCACGGTTGGCATTCGATCAGAAAATAACAATGTATAAATGATATTCTCGAACACCCATGTACAGGCAGGTAGAATCTAGACTCTTCCCAAGCGGTTTTCCGCCGTAGGTTCCTTTGTATGCTGTTGTGATAAAATAGCTATGAATTTTAGATGAAACCATGGACAAGCCAGCTTCAAGTTCATTATGGGCACTCTGGTTAGGGGGGGGGGCAGATGGGTGATGTGCCCGAAATTGTAAAAACATAGCACCAACTTCTAATTACCGGGTGAAAGGTATTTTTGCTTTCTCTGCCCAATCTTTTTCTTCTTGCTGTGCCGGAATTTTCCCCACTGTTTTGTATAATTATTCGTAAATTTATTACGTAACCAGAAAATAATCCCTCCGAACGTTTGTTGCTCATATCATCAGCTGTTTTTTGAAACAAGTGTTGTGCAATGATCACAACATTACCCAAGAAATGCTTCGGCTTATCAAAATAATTCGTAATCTTCACTGTTGAACTAAACCGTCCTGGGGGCTTAAAATAAAAAAAATTGAATAAACTTCACCCCCCCCCCAAAATGGAGAAAAAAACGAGGTGCAAATAAAAGATAGATTCTCTTACATTGTCTCAACATGCGATTACAAACTACACGCCGTTCATATCAGGGGAGTCATTATATTTTATCAGCTTATGTCTCATGTAATATTTGTTTCCCATGTAATATATATATAAACTTTACGGTGACCTCCAGACATTTTTAATGTACATATCCACACTGACCAACGCGTCCGTATGTTAAACGCCTAGCCAGTGGCGGATTAACCTTGAGTGGGTTTCGAAGTAATTGCAGCTACCATTCGCTGATCAGCCCCAGACTGCTCCAAAAAACACTCCCTGGGCCTGACATATGATACACTGCCGTCTAGACACCCCCTGCGAAGTCACACAGGCGTTACGTAATTCCATATTGTCTGGGTCAGTATTGAAACGGCAATAATTCCAAGCCGTGCCGACCTGGTCGAAATCGCACAATGCCGCGGTGAATATCTTTTATTCAAAAAAAAAGAAGAAAAGAAGAAAAACATAGTCTGGTCTGGGGCATTGTAAAAGCAGGCTGTGATGGAAAAAAAAAGAAACATGTTAGAAATGTACCTATGTTGTCTGTTAACCCGACCCTGTGAAACTGACCAACGTTGGTTGCGAACATTAATTTGCTTCTATATGTAGAATGCTGTTACAGGAATTTATTGAATGTTCCTTGTTCAATAAATATAGTGATTTTTTTGTCATTTTCTATGTGAATGTACATTTAGTACCAGCGGGAAGATGATGTTCAGAGAGGGTTTTATAAAAAAATAAAAGACAGCGGTTGAAAACAATGAACGAAATCTTACTGAGAAAATTACAACACACATTATCAGTCGTATTATAATGGCGTAACTAAAAAAGAAATGTTAGTTTAGCAGTCCCAAATCTCAAAGCATTGTCCTTTCTCATCAGCCGAAGGGCTTTCTAATCAACAAAGGCACTTTAATATACATGTATTTCCACTTACTTCGTCATTAAGGGTATAATAGTAATAATGAAAAACAGCTCTCATAATCTAGTCGGCTTATAAAAGGCAGCATGGACCCAAATTTACATTTGTTTTTTTGGTGCATTCAACTCTATACGATATAAAACTATTCTGTATTATTTTAATGCAAGATGAAGACAGTCGTAAGTCGTGATAGAATATTCCTGCACGAAGTGGATATATTACAATCATGGTTTGTTGTGTTGTTTGTTCCCATTGTATTCTCCATTGCCAATCCAGTGGAGGCAAGCCAGTGAAAACGTGTACCATGCCGGAGGGTTGGTCATTCCTTTAATACTAAAGCCATGCCCCTCTTCCTCATATTATTCCCCCCTTCCCTTCACAAGGTAGAATGCAGCTCGGCACCATAAACAAACTACGGACAACGCTGTTTTCACTTCAAACCTCTTGACAGTTATGGGTTGATTTGTACGCAAGAAAAACAAGATGTCCGCCCCGTAACAATGTCCACTGTTTTCAATGAATGATTTCCACCGTGTAACAACACTACAGGCGCTGCATCTCTTGAGCTTGTGTCGTTGACGGATTTGACCAATTTGAAAGGCGGAGCCCATCATTCTTGTCATCTATTTTAAAGACGCATCTCAAAAATTACCAGTCAAATCGTTATTTTATTACATGTAAGGCCCAGAGCTCCGTGAAAACAGCGCGTCATCTCCGCCCTCACGAAAACTTCAAGAGGGCAATGTTCGAATTGGGGAATAATTGTGAGGGTGCTGATTTGTGTGTATAGGCAGAACATGAATTGAGAGGGTCGGGGTGGTCACAGCAAAATTATACACAGATAAAAAAAATGTGAATCCTTGAGACTGAAACTGGCGCAGTTAAGCACCAGGCAAATGCAGGTAGCCGCGGCCGTCCACACGCGGCTTTCCCCAGGCAAGCGACCTTGGTAGCTCGACGTCGCACCACACAGAGCTTTCGTTGTTCTGGAGATAAAAAAAAAAATGACCGCGATGGTGTGATAGTCAACTGTACGAATGGATTAGTAAGCCAACATTGGCATGGTGGGTTTTGGTTGGGGGGGGGGGGGTGGGTGTTCCTTTTGTGTAACACTTAAAATTAACAACTAACCGCAAACTCAGTCATTGGGACATTACAATTTTCACGCGTGCTCATGAGCAACATTGCTATAGTACTTTAAAAGCCAATAATTTAGTCTCTTTTTCAGAGGAAAAACCCAAACTGATAAGATTAGACTATATAGTCAATTCAGCCAATGTTTTCTAAAGTTTAAAAAAACATAACATCGGAAAATTGCTGTGCACCTCGAGCTCTCTTGAAAAATACTTAACCCTAAAAAAGATCACTTAGAATACTTACAACAAAAGAAATTGACTGACATAAAAACAACTTATAGATCCCATTAAAAATACGAACTGCACGAAGATACAAATTATCTACCACAAAAATTCTTTAAAGGAACATTACAGAATTGATTTTTGCTAACAAAACAGTTGCTGCCAATAAGCACTTTATGTAATCCACCATATACATAAACTGACAAACCTGTAGAAGTTTGAGATCGATCGGCCATCTGGGTCACGAGAAAATAGTGAAAAACCGATTACACATTTGCATGAAATCATATAGATTCAACAACAATGAATAAAACGCTCACTGAGCCATAAACTCCGATCGGAAAATTAGTTTATTCATTTGTCATCAAATATGGCATTTCAGACAGAAATATATCAAGGGATGTTTTCTACTATCATCATCATTAGACCGTGTAAGTTTTATGTAAATCTGTGATCGAAAGGTACATTTTACAAGTTTTTTTCTTACCAATTCTGTAATGTTCCTTTAAAGGCAGTGGATACTTTTGGTAATTACTCAAGAAATACATTACCAATAAAACATACTTGGTAAGGAGCACCTGAGAGCTGCTGATAGTATAGAACATTGTAAGAAAGGACTCCCTCTGAAGTGATGTAGTTGTTGAGAAAGAGGTAATTTCTCACTGAAATATTTGAATCTGAGAAAGGCTTCGTCGGGCTTGAAGCCTTTTGTAGGTATTTGAAAGCACACCAACACAATTTTATGCAACAAGGGTGTTTTTTCTTGCATTATTTTCTTGCGACTTCAATGACCAATTGAGCCTAAATTTTCACAGGTTTGTTAGTTTATGTATAATGTTGGGATACACCAAGTGAGGAAACATGTCTTTGACAATTACCAAAAAGTATATCCTGCCTTTAGGACGTCGGTTGGATGGAAGGAGTTGGAAACTAAACTGCTGACTCGTCCTGCATTATTGGTCTAGTGCGTTCACACAGTCTGTCATATAACGCATTGATTCCAATGTTGGTAGGCTATACAGTCTTTGCACAAAAAACAAGCCGTGTGAAACGTTGTCATCGGTGACGACATCAAGTTTGGATTTGGTTGGACGAGCACCGACATGTATAAACTCACAAACAACTTGAGCACCCCCTGCAACCCCCCCACCCACCCCCCCCCCAAAAAAAAAACCCAAACAAAACAAACAAACGAATACAAAAACAAAACCCCACGACCACCTCCGTATTTCAATTGTGTTTTTCTTGTCCTTATGATTAACTTTGATTCTTAAATATACATGAAGAGAACTATTTTAAGCATGAATTCACTATCTGAAAAAAAAAAAGCAATTGTCCAAAAATGAAGCTAAAGATTTTGTCAATTTGTGTGCGCTGCTAACCATGTAATGTGTCTGACGGAGACTGCCACGCAAGGCAAGGCAAAAAATCATCCATGTGTGAGATGATTGTCGTTCATTGGGTGCGAATTCCACCAAATTCGTTGATGCTATTGTATGACCTAAAGCGATACTCACCTATTATATTTTGCTTCACCTATTATTTCAGAGGTTAATTTCCATCGAGAGGAAAGTGGGGCTGGGTGTTTGTGAAGGGCTGCAGTGGGATGGGGAGTTATACAGTTATAAAGAACCATCACCGCATCGTTGAACCTGTGCGTTTGTTAAACGGTGGACTGAGACGAACGGCCTTGTTGGTGAACTCACGCCGAAGTATACATTTACAAAACGAAAAAAAAGAAGAAGTAGAACGACTATGAAGTTTCTGAGAAACTGCATTGTTTTTGAGGGATACAAATCAAACTGTGTCGAAACTTTTAGCAAACATTCCAAGTGGACGAGTTTTTTTTGCAGATGGTGTGTATACATGGAACCTCGACTCCATGCAGAAGATCTCTTTGGAGGAGGCTGAAAAATAGTGTCTTCCTTCGGCCGGTGGTGTGTGAGTGTGTGTGTGTGTGGGGGGGGGGGGGGTGGCTCTTGTAAACTATACAAAGAAGAGCAGGTGGTCCAGTTTCCAACCCCCTCTTCCAATGCACTATTCGCCTTTTATAGGTATCTATTTATCCAGTGCCCTGTTATTTTTCTCTCTCTCTGACAAATAAAATTTACCAACAACCGTAACTATAGACGGTAAGGCCGCTACGTTGGAGATGGCTCGGTCCTCCCCCCCACCCTAGAGTGCTGCTTAACGGTGGGCAAATTTTCGTGCTAACTGTAGCAACAAAAAAAGTGATTAAGCGTAAGCGTACTTCACAGGTTAGTTTGAAAAAATTGGGCGGCAAACCTGCGCGTTCACCGTGAAATTTGCATTGTTATACGTCATTTATTTTCATACAGTAAGCACTGGAAGGTTTAGCATGCCTCTTCGTTCGCTTACGGTTAGCAGCGCTATGAAATGGAAACTCGCACAGTACTAAGCGAAAATTGGCTGCTAAGCAGCTCTATGAAATTGACCTCTGATCAGTCTCCAACCCGTCCCGTAAACCCTGTCTCCAAAACCCACCCATATACCCTCCTCTCTGCAGATCGTATATCTCCCCACAAGATCAGGCCCCAATTTCATTGCGCTACATAACGGTATAAGCAAATTGACGTGCTTACTGTAACATAAAAAAATTGCCTAAGCGTAAGCTTATTTCACAGGTGAGCAAGACAATTAGATGTCCAGCTTGTGCGTTCACCATGGATTTGCAATGTACGTCATTCATTATCATAATTTATACAGTAAGCACTGGAAGGTTAGCATGCCTCTTCGTTCGCTTACGGTTAGCCTGAGCGCTATGAAATGGAAACTCGCTCAGTGAGCAAGCACGAAATCGGTTGTAAATGTAAGCAGCTCTATGAAGATGGGCCCAGATCCCTCATTTTTAAATACACTATCGACTTATAGATGAACAATTAATCATTCATTGTCTCTTATTATTATTATTATTTGGTTTTCAAAGCGATGTTTTTTCTCATTAGTAGTTATTATACAAACCCAAAATAAAACAAAAAGGTGAGTATTAAAAGCGTGGTGCAGAAATAATTTTTGGGGAAGAATGATTCAATAATCGGAAGGTTTTTTTTGTTTTTTTTTTTTTTTTTTTAGAAATAAAACGTCTGGCGGTGCATTATGGGTTAGAGACTTTGTGTTTACATAAGGTGCTAAAAAAAAATGCTGAAATAATATTCTAATTTGATTACGTTTCCATCAGTCATATAACAAGGCAGGTTGATTCTGGTTCCTAAAAAAACAAAAAACAAACAAACAAAAAAACATATGTTGGAAGATTTTCAGCGAGGGGCTTTAATATCGGTAATGCATTTATAACCAACATTTTGACGGTTAAAGGCCCTGTACACTATTGAACACAAATGTTCACAGATTCACATATAACTTACATGATTTAAAGTAAGTAATGGTAGAAAGGGTTCCTTAAAATATTTCTGCCTAAAATGCAATCGTTTCTGAGAAATGAATAAAACGATGGTTTTTATCGCGCGCGACAATAAACTCGATGTTCGAAAAACAGAAAACACATAAGGTCTCTTTTCACTATTTTCTCGTGACCTCGATGACCTATTGAGCTCAAATTTTCACAGGTTTGTTTTTTCATGTATCTGGTTAATCACACAAAACATGAACTCTGTTTGCGACTGTTTTGTCAGCTCTACCAATCCTGTATAACACCTTTAAAGGCCCTGTACACTATTGGTAAGATCGAAAAACACAATACTCACAGATTCACACATAACTTACATGATTTATAGTAAGTAATGGTAGAAAGGGTTCCTTAAAATATTTCTGCCTAAAATGCTATCGTTTCTGAGAAACGAGTAAAACAATAGTAATTATCGCGCGCGATAATTTGAAAAAACAGAAAACACATAAGATCTCTTTTCACTATTTTCTCGTGACCTCGATGGCCAATTGAGCTCAAACTGTCACAGGTTTGTTTGTTCATGCATATGTTGAATCACACAAAATGTGGACACTGATTTTGAGCTGTTAACAAAAGTGTACAATACCTTTAAGACAAAATAAACAACACTTCGTGAAACGGCAGGATTTAGACAAACATCATACAAGGTTGTTTTTATTCTTATCTTACAATGGTAAAAGTTTTTTCTTTCATTAATACTTACATTTTTTTTCTTCACATTGATAAAGAGTTGTTTCTGATTAATTTAAAGACAATCAAAACCATGTATTAGTAATTTTTGAGAAATTGTCACGGCGTGCAATGGGTGGCAAAAATAATTATGTTTCCAGGGCTGTTTAAAGCCCCCTTTTCCGTTCCGTTCTATTTTTTTTTTTCAATTTAATTTTTTTAATCTTTTTTTTTTGCATATACATAACGAACGTATATATATATTTTTATATATAAATTAACAAATCTTCAGCCTCCATTAAAATTAAAACCCTGTTTAAAACAAGTAGCCTGGAATCCACTATTGAAACAATTTACAGAACAGTTTGACAAAGTAAAGAATCCAGGCTACATATAGGTGCATACACAGCGAGAAAAGGTGTTTTCTACGATTGTTAAAAGTTGGGCCGAAGACTAAACACATACTACATTTTTCCCCTTCGTTTTTGTTTACAAGGCAAGGGTTTCGACTAATGAAAGATTTATCGCAACTGATACTTCTTCAGCCTCAGTCCGTTATTTGTTTTAAAATAAAAAAAACACTTTTTTTCCTGGCTTGGAACGAAGAAGAAACATTTTAAAAATATACTTCACGAAATTAAGTGTCAGAAATGTGTTTTGTTTTAGTAACGCAAAGTTTTTGTATGGTTCTTTCGTTAATAATAATAATTAAAAAAAACCTCTGCTATTTAATTTTATAAGGTGTCTAGGGGTGAAATATTTCATTGTGGGAAATCTCTAAGAGATGTAACAAATACGATTATATCACTGAACACAACAAAATATTTTTTTTTAAAACATGGTCATTTGGGGTTCCCACCCAATACACTCATGGCGTGGTCTGGAAAGACCAAATTAGAAACATAGACCTTTCTTTTGTTTATTAAAAAATTACCACCATTTTGTACGGGTCGCCTCGGGCATCACAAAATGTGTAACCGGGTTGGCACAAATTATACCTCTTTAATAAAAAAAAAAACATTGAAACTATTTTCTTTAATATGAAGAGCATGGGCTGTGGGTAATTTGATAGCTTTTGTAGCAAACTATAAATTATGATAATTATTTGTTTGCATTGAAGTCCGCCCCTAACCAAGGATGGCGACACTCGCGGCTTTGACGTTGCAAAGGAAAGGTATATATATAGACCGTGTGACCTTTGTCTACAAAAAGAGTGACCGTGTGTATTCCAGGGCACTTCTGGCAGGCAAGACACTGCGCTGGCCATATGGGAAGTTTTACATTTTGTATCATAGTTAGCGCATTAATTCAAGGGTTATAAAAAAAAAAATAACAGCTGAACTTAATTTGAGATGTGCCACCTTTCTTCATATCAAATGTTGATACATATCAGACAGCGCAAACTCAATCGAATGTAAAACTTTCTGTCTTCTTCCACGGAGCTGTGTGAGCAGATCGTGCCTGCGGAGGCCCGGGCTCTGTAGCTCTTTTGTAAACATGCGAGGTCAAAGGTTACATGGTCAATTTGGATTTAAGTGGGGGATGGGGGATCATATCTAATGGTAATTATCCACTCAATCTGTCTTGCTCAAACAAGTTAAACAAAGTACGGGGTCGACCCCCATGCAACGAGGTTGAGCAATAAATGCGTTGTCAGTGTAGAACACTGGTATCCTGTGCGTTACCAACATGTACATGGATCGAACCCTCGGCTACCAGTGAAATAAAGATGCCCCGTAAAGAGGGGCTGCTGTAAATGCATTAAGGCACGAATTAGCGGCTTCGGCTACCGCTACGGCTGGTCACCATGCGTTGTTAAGGACGTCCTTAGCAACAGCCAGTGCTACGGCAAATAGCCGCACCCGTAGCCGCCAATTCGGACACGGCCTAAGAAATTACTCGAAAGGAAACCGTGTGGTACTTTGGAACCCCCTCTGGTTTCAACTGTGGAAGGGATCTATGCTCATAATTAAGCATTATTAATTGGAAACAACTCAAATTTAGTTTTTCCACAATTTGTTTACTCATTGAATTGCCCGGGCTGAATGAACTCTTCCATTGTTGTGGTGTAGTTATGTGACAACAGTCGGTGTGGAGACAATAACGCAAAGAAAAATAAAGAAATGACGTGTGCAATAAAAAATATAATTCTGTTCGCAACAAATTCAAAGTTGACACACACACACACACGCACACACATAATAGACAATACTTACGCTAGTACACTGACAGAACAATATGGACTTTAACTACATTAACATCTTTAAAATACACGAATAACGGCGACTTTGTTTTCCCTGTTTGTTTAAAATGTATATTCTTTTCATCTAAAACAATTACAATCGACCATGATTCTTGGTTAGGTTCTTAACTTAGAGGCCCTAGTCAATGCTTTTAAACTTTGCACCGGTTTGATCAGATCAAATAATAGTCGGGTAGACAGTAGAATTAGACCCGGTTCGCACGGAGTTTCTCGTGCTTCAAGTCAGGAGCTGGGACCAAGATGGAAACGGGCAAAAATTAAAAGCTTAAATCAAGCGTACCATCTGAACCAGACATTCATCATTTTTTTCTCTTCAGATGATGTTGATTTTTGTTGACCGGAAACAATTGTTGGGTTTAATGCCGAAGTCAAATGCCGAGAAATAATGATCTTATCACTTCTAGCCGGTCACTAAAAAAATGACGTTTCTAATGAATAAACTGGCTCGTGCAATGAATATTATTATTATATCATCACAAACGTCACATAGAGTGAAATTGCCAGTAATGGAGGGGGAGGGAGGGGGGAGGGGGGCAGACGGTGTGAATTAATGTCTTCTTTTTAAACGAACACATTCTCGGGTACTTTTGTTGTTAAACTTTTTTTATTTTGGTGTGACCAATACCTATACACAACGTTGGACGTGGCTAGTATTGCACACCACAGGTTTTGACGGGCAATACAAAATAACTTTACGCGAGGCTACACAACTAAATAATACACACAATTAAATAACAAAATCGAAGCTCAACTGTTTTCTAATCGGGACACCGTGAAGGATTTTTACTATTTTGTTTTGTGGTTTGTTATATCAAACGAAAACTCAAGAAGCAGGGAGACACGGACGGCGTAAAAGTGTGTCAAAAAGCAGATTACTGCGAGCATGCCTTTTTTACCAACACTTTTTGTAGAAACACGACCACCATTTTCAGATGTCCATTAAAAGATACAAACAGTGTTTTGTCTTAGGTTTAGGGATATAAAATGGAGACCTTACGACTGAAGCTCAATTAGGAGACCGACAAGATAAACCCTTTTTACTACGTCTCTACCTTTGTTGTTTTTGTATCTCAGTCAAATTGTGTTTTTTCAAATTGGCTGTGTTTATAGCATTACTAATGTTATTAAAAAATTTCTGTCGTACTTTTTTGTTTCTATCCGTGCCCTCGTGGAAGTAAGCAAAACAAATGAAAAAAAAAAATGAAACCTCAATACAATGAAGATTTTTTTTTCTCGAAAAATATTTCCCAATTTGCCCGAGAATAGTTTTTTAGACAAACCTAAAATAAAACCAATCTACGAATATAATAATTATATTATTTTTTTTTACATTATACTTACGCTATGAACGGTAGTACTATACAAATTAGTTTACCCACTTTTTTTGCCTTTCAGTTCATCCTGGCGCGGAAACAAACTTTTAAGTCATTTCCGCGTCGAAAGCATCTATTTTAACGACACATTTCGAGTTTGTTGTTGTTGTTGTCCAAAGAATCAACTACTTCAAATTGGTTTCCTTCTATAAAAAGGTTCATCTCCACTCAGATTTTCAAATATGTAAGCTTTTTAAGCAAAAAAAGAGTTCGGGGATCATGCATGTTATGAGGAAAGATATGCGGGAAAACCTTTGGTTTTATCTTTGGTTTTTAGAGTATCCTGCTTACTCTGTTCATTTTCCGCGCTTAGCGCGGTTTACTGACTTATCAATACAATATGTTTAAAATATTACCTAATACACAATTTATATCACTGAGGACTATGCACTTTGCAAGTAGTTTACACGGTACCCCTTAAAAACCCAATCGTTCTTATTTCTTTTCCGTTAATCATCAACAAGGTGTACCCGGAAATTAACATTGTCGCCACCTTTTTTTCGTGGCAGATGTTGGCAAGCACCGATGTATAGACTCCCTTACAAGTCGTTACTTTGTCATCTTCCACTGTTCCCCCAGTCCGCGTAGCTTGCTACGCATCCACACGTCATGATACACGCGTCTTTGTGAATCACACATAAACCCAGATCAGCGAGACCAACCGCGGAGTGAGGTCCGCAGTGGCGGTAAAACCGCTGTGTAGGTGAAGCCTCCTGGTCTGCTCAGTAGACGGTAGGTCCGCGCTCAGGCCTTGCATTACGTTCCTCGTTGCAGTGCCTTCGTAGCTATATAACCGAGACGCGAGTTGGATCCAACTAACCGCCCACAGCACGGCCGTAAACCAAAACGATTGACCGAGCTTTTGAAACGGTTATAAACAGTTTTACAATTTGATTTTTTTTCTTCTAATCAGCTGTTGTAGGTGTTTAAATGAATCCCAACTGGAGCAGAAGTCTTGTCCATAATTTCCTCATGATCGGTACCGCCTTTCCTAAAATGCACCCTTTTATCCTTCTTCTTACCGATTCGACATCAATGTATGTCAATGCATTTTGGCCCATAGTCCACTCTCTGTAAAAGTGATTCATAAAACAGCCGTCATACAGAACCTTCTCGCATCTCCTGAGGTTTGAGCAATCTTCAAAAACATAAAAAAGAAAAAAGGAAAAAAAAAACACGAGAGTCTGCGATTTTTGTGTCCCAATGATTTTGATGACCGCCAGGTTTAACAAACGGCCGTTTCGTGTTCACTTTCGCTTACTGTGAAGCATCTCCATCAGTAAGCTGTTGTACGGAACCTCTCCCTCCATGTGCCTGCTATAGAGGTACTGCTCCCCTCTCTGGCTCACCTGCCGAATCTCAGGCAACAGTCGTAGCATCAAGCCGAACTTGTCGTTGATGTGTTGATAGTTGGCCAGCGTGTAGTCCATAAGCGCTGCAGTGATTTGGTCCTGACAGTTGTCGATGACGTGTTTGTCTTGGAGTGTATTTACATCTGAAGATGTGACGGTAAAGAAAAAAAACAAAACAAGCTTTGTTTAGTATACCTGTGCCACCCAAATTACCATGTAGTTAGTAATAGAAAACCTGGTTCATAACTCACTGATATGTTTTCTTTTCTCAGATCCTCTACAAATTTTTCTGCGATCGCGGAAAACCAAAAACGCTCATTGCGCTCTTCACGGACGTACGAAAATCGCCACAAATAGCAAAGGCACAACAACTTCCGTTCCGACCTCAAAAAAGAAGAAGCTAAAAACGACAGAAGAGGAGAAAACCCCTAAACAAAATGGAATCTTCATATAACCTCCACAAAAATATGTAGGAATGTGCTATTATTTACTCTTGCCGTGGTTTAAAACACGAGTATTTTAATAATTCTATTTCTATGAAAAACCACGAAGGCCTTGGTGAAAAAATACAGTAAAAATAAAGTTAGGTACTCTTGCTATTTCCGACTTGAAATTTTTTCCCGTCGTCGCACAAAAAAAACCCTAAAAATTTTGCGTTCACAATAGATTCTCTCGAACGGCGAAGTCAGTGTGCATAAAAAAAAACACATGGCGTTACATGGCGGCTTAGTTGGACGGTTTGTGGATCGCGCGTGATTTCAACTCACGCGGGATTTACGCTATTAAAATGTAAACCTGTCCTTTGCAACGGCCGTACATTATGTTTATGGCATCATAATTCCCTTACTGTGGAAAATCCGCCCAAAATACATGCAAATTGTTGGCCGATGCATTACGGTCAGTTAACCGATCAGTGAACATGACAGTGGGAACAAATCCCGAGCACTTCTCAATATTTATAAACACATTTTCTTCAAGTTGTAGATTTTTTTGATGAGATTCGACCAACACTAGATTACCCCCTTTCCATTCCTTGCTTCCATATGTGTATTTTTTGGCAAGAATTCAGGAAACTTGCTTATAAATCCTTGAGTAAAAAAAAATCACCTCTAATAAATAAAATAACAACACCGAAACACTAATAATTTCAAACTAAGCATATGTTTTTGTTTTGTATTTATCGCTGCTTAGTTATGATTTCTACGTTTCATTTCGTTCGGCAAATTGATACAAAATACTGTCCACATGAAACCAGTACTACAAAGATTGAGAATTTTTACACGGGATTCAAGCTGAATACGTTCAGCCAATGTGCACCGTGCACTCAACACTGAGCAAATAAATAAACCATCTGAGAATAAAATAACAGTCGTCAAAAGGAAATTGTCACACACTGAATGGAGAAGCTGCGGCTGTGCCCAGCACCGGAGAATTAACGAAAGCCATCCCAATAATATGGTAACATGTAAAACAAATTGCACACAAATCTGATTTAAAAAAATATATATATTTTGGACGTTTTTTCCAAGCCAGTGTTTTCTAGGGCCGTGTATATGCGTCGAGCAGTCGGCGAATTATCAGCGAGTCGACGCCGCGTAATGCATGATTCATCTATATAGGCTATTTCGCGCGTACACCTCACTGAGTAATTAGGCCTGCACAAGAAGTGGGAAAATGCCTTGCGACCTTGGCACTCTGTATTATGACTGTCATGAATGTGATTAAGACCAGTGGGGATCGGAGGCAGAAGGGGGCTAGAAATCGGTGGAGGGAAAGCTGATGAGGACGATTCCCTCACAGAGGCGCGCCTCCTATCTCAACGTCTATCTGCAGCCACGGTGTGGGCTCCAAATGCTCCTCCGTTACCATCTACGAGTACGTAACGCATTGCCACGGCATGTGATGTGGCTGGCGTTTGCACATTATCCATCGCGGAGATCGGCAGACAAGATACTAATTTGATGCCGGTGATGATGATGGCACGGTTCCCCATGGGAATCTAACGGGTCCGAGCGATACTAGTCCCCCCTTTAAGTTTTTTTTTTTTTTATCAATTCGGTGGGTCCCCGGGGGCCTTGGGGAAATTCTCCCCGTGTAGGGTAGGCGGCGATGCCCAGCCAAGGTCACGCGGTGAAATTGAGTGAATCAACGGCGTACTGGGGAGAGAGTCGTAGCCGGCGCTTGGATCACTGGTTTATATTGCACATTGAATGACAGCAACGGCTTTTATCGCGAGATGAGGACAAGTGGCTCTCTCCTTTCTCCCCCGACATAATCAAGTGCGTACAAATGTCGACACGGGGAATAATCATTTGGAAAAGCACATAATTTATACAAACAAATCTACTGCTGCGTCCATACATTTTATTTCGGTTTTAGTTCAGTTTTATTTTTTATTATTATTATTATTATTATTATTTTTTTTACAACAAACCACGCTTTTTATCACCGCGACAAGTTTTTAGTTGTTGCTATAGTGGTACGGGCGAAAGACGCTGACAAGGGCGCATCTTTGAGTTGATTTCAGACAAGAAAAATAAGAACCACCCAATTAATAGGAAAGGATCGCTTTGTTTCTGTAATCAAATCGGGCCCCCATTTGGTGGAGGCTTGGCACAATGATAACATCCAATCTACACACGACGGTGTCCTTGCGGGTCCATTTACATCAGCCCATCATTGCGCAGGAAAAAAATATGAATAAATGACGCGCCCCGATTAGTTGGACAACTGTTTCTCTCCCTCTATGGCTCGGGTCAATTTGGCGTGACCTCGCCCGGGTGCAAAATATTCATTGTCCTCCCAAAAATTATTAGGAAGAGTGACGTCACCAGATTAGCAGTCCGGCACCGATTGCCTGTGATCGTGGGGGGGGGGGTGGCTAGTGATCGAGGGGTCATTTTAATGTGTCCTCGGTCGTGCCATTATTCATTGTCTACATACGGCAGGAGATATAAAGCGAGTCCGTTGCCAGACAGTTGTGCAATTCCAAAGAGATCAACGATACGGTGGGGATATATACAAATTGCGGAGGGCAATAATTCTACGACACCAAATTACGGCAGGCGTGGACAATAGTAGCGGGCATGTCTCGATTGCATTGACGTACAAAATTGAAATTTGATTTTGTTTGTGCGGTTTATCCTTTAGTTTGCTCATCACAGGAAGAAGAAAAAAAATGAATTAACTTTTGTAAATTCCTGGACGGGAATCTCCTTGTACAATTCTCTGCAGTATCGGCGAGAGAAAATCTTAATGATACAATTATAAGTACGTGATATTCATGGTGTAGTTAATTACAGATTTGTCGTGCATGGTGTCAGTGCAGACCCGTGGGGTGAACAAAATGTTCAGTGTGAACGCTCAACACTTTGATTGCAATGTGGGGGGGGGGGGTGAAGATAATTCAGATGTATGTAAAAATAGACAGCTAGGGTCAGTATCGATACTTAAACATTAACAGTCCAATTGATGACGAGGGTGATATGGTAATCATGTCTGACTTATAAACACATTAGTCTTCTCATGACTATGCTAATCATGACCATTTTACATTATCCAATACAAACTCAAAATATATTTAATTAACAGTAGTTTTGAAATCCACACCTCTTTCTTATCACTTGACTGAGGTTGATAAAAATAAATGTCTTACCAGGGTTAAGAAGGATGAGGAACTTCAGACACACGTACTCCTTGTGGTCGATCTTGAGGTCGCGCATGCGCGCTATGATCCGGACCATCTGATCTGAGATGTCGGCCATTCCCATGGCGGCGAGGCCGATGGGCAACATGGCGGACTCTATCGTCTGCCCCGTGATGAGGAGGATGCCCTCGCCGTGGTGGTGAGCCTGCCGGTAGAGATGGTCGAAGACGAGGAGCTGGCTCCACGCGTTCTGGAGCAGTTTCATCTGATCTTCAACCTGGGTGGAGGAAAGAAACGGCAAACAATGAGAACCGATTCTTTTTAGTCTTCTTTCAAACATCTAGTCTTCTTTCAAATCTCTAGTCTTCTTTCAAATCTCTAGTCTTCTTTCAAATCTCTAGTCTTCTTTCAAAGACTCGCTGTCAACATTTTCCACCATGCCTCACAGCATGCGCAAACAGCTGAGCTGACTTAACAAGCACCCTATGTTTTGGGTAGTACCCTCACTTTCAATTGTTCAGATTAAAAAGTTAAAATATTATTGTGAAACTATCCGAGTATGATTGCTCAGTCTTCTGTCAAATTTGTCCACGTGACTTTAAAATACATCACATCAGCAGCGCTGCCATTGAAATATGGCAGCTGCAGCGAGGAGCGTGGCTGCCATGATCGCAATTAATGTAACGATGACATGAAGACAGGGGTTGCTGCGTTCAAGCTATAGCAAAGCCGTTTACATTTATAAAAAAAAGAAACAAGAAAAAAAGGTCCCTCAACTCAAATTGAATATGAATTTTTTAAAAAGTCCCCTTTGGCAAAAACGTGTATTCGCTGAAAACAAACTAATTTTCTTTCTTCTCAGGTGAGCAATTGACACTGGCTATAGTGTCTTGGGACAACCTGTAGGAATCATCCACTCACAGTAGAAGATGTCACGGGGGTCTTTCAACTGTGATAAATATTGTTCTCGGACAAAAAAATAATAATACAACGTTTCAGTTACTGCTCTGCAAATAAGTTCTGGCGACACTTAAACAGTGTTCATATTCTGTACAGCAGACGCCAATCCGATAATACTCGGGGAAACGGTATCCAATATACAGAGGGTTTATGGGAAAAAGTCAACACGAAAATAAGGTCCTTTTTATAGCTCCATGGAACTAATAACAACTTACGCGCTGGATTTTTTACACACACACACACGTACACACACACACACGCAAAAAATGGACTGAACCAACAGGGGAAAAGACCGTATCTGCGATCCGACCATGCGCAAACAATGCTCGCTGGACCAAAAAGTCATTGGACAAAAGTGGGAGCTACCGTCCAGACGGTCTGAAGGGAACAATGGTCTCTTCTTATATTGTCTGCTTGGCTGCAGAAACACACAGTGGCAAGAGATAGTGAACGCGGGCCTCTCCTGCATTATTTACTCTGTAAAAAAATCTCACATAATGACAGAGGAGAACTACAGGGGTTTAAATGGCCAGGGTAACATCTGTTTTTTATAAATTAGTGATTGCAGTGCTAATAGTCAGTTGCTGGAATTAAGAATATCAATTTTAAAAACATGATGTGGAAAAGAATAAACGAGCAGACTGCTAGAGCTCGAGTCGTTTTAACAAAAGGGCATTTTTTCCCCTCTCATTTTGTTGTTGTAATGCACGGATTGGCACATTTGGGGAAACTTTTGGAGCGGGAAGGGGGGGGGGGTGGTAAGTGGGCAATGACGGTAGATACAGCGATTTGCGTAAAACAAACTCAATGATCTGTTCTCTGCCTCACCAAACATTGACATAAATGCAAATTTCAAATGAACCATTTGAAAAAGAAAGTATTTAAATAAAGTATTGTTATTAAGCTCTGTCCATCTTGTCAAGAATTTATGTAAAAAAGAGCTGAAAGTACTTCCATGAACTTTTGAAGTTTCAATTTCGGTTTCAATGAGAAGTGACTATTACAAGTGAACGTGCGGGTACAGCCTTGTCCTTGTGTAAATCTCTTTTGAGGGGGAGAGTTGGCTCTGCAAAAGAAGTATCGACGTTTCGGACAGTATACTCTGCTCGTCTTCAGGAGATTGTGTTTATCAAAAGTTTTAAAGTTAGGCATGAAAGTGTTTCATGGCCCCCAGCGTTAGCACCATTTCTTATTGGACAGTTATAGTTGATAACACTGAGATGTTGGAATTGAAAATTCAAATTTGTGAAATACTATATTAAATTGGTTCGTTCGAAAATGTGTTTTATTTTACTGGCAAAAGATTATATAAGTGTTTTTTTTTACTTGTAAATTCCAAAACTACAGAAAAGCAAGATTAAAAAAAAAAATGTATCTAGCACACACAGAGATATTGGAGAAAAATTCCGAGTAAAAAGTCAGTGATTGCGCTGTCATTTTAACGGTGGATAATGGCATCGATTTCTCGTTTGCGACTGGCCGTTCCCATCCTCCTCGCTACCTCAATTACACCCAAGAATTACGGCAAAGATTTCCCCCGCTACACCGCCAGCACTAAAAAAAATAAAATATAAAAAAAAATGACCGAGTATAGCTGTGATGCACACCCGGCGTCTGCGCACCGACCAGCCGCGGTGTGGAGTGAAGAAAACACGGTGAAGCCAGGCGTGAGTGATCCGGCCATTTTTTTTATAGAGAGAGAGGGAGAGAGAAGAGAATGCAATTTTCGTCCGGACGCCTCGGCAGCGTCGCGACATCTTCTCATTGTACCGGGGATTTTAGAGAATCTACCCGGGTGACAGTCTTTCTGGCGACTCGCTGGCTCGAAACAGTTGTGTAGTCCGAATCACTGATTACAACACGTAAGGTTTACCACGGTTTATTATGACTTCATGCATACAATTGGATATTCGTTATGTCCACACACTAATAAACACAGCGGAAAATATGCATATGTTTTAATGACACAATATGGCCCGCTTTATGTAATTTTTTTTGGAACTATATTTAGGCGAGGTTGATATTTTACTTGGCATTGTAGCGAGTTGGTGCGGTCTGTGCAGTGCCCGGTACTGTTCTTGCCAATAGAAAGTTTGATATTTATTCTTTAACTTTGTAAGAATGTTTGCTTGACAAGTAAAACACCATTTGATGAAAGTGCCGGAGTTATTATTATTATTTGTTAATACGATGGTCATTTGAACCATTCAATCGAAATTTGTCAGCTTCATAAATAAACTTAGGTTTTGTTACCCCCCCCCCCCTTTGGAACTGCAAACTCCCAATTAACATCGACTGGGACACAATCTGACGTCATGATAACGTCACCAATCATGAAACAATAAATCTAGCTATCGGTTGAGGATTTAGTTTAAAGTCGGTTAAAAATAACTCCAAAGAAAACAACGGCATTTCTGTCGCAATGAGAGTAACGGAACGGGAGACCAGAGTTCAACTTTTCCACAGGGGGTATAATTTAATTTAAAAGAGATTGGAAATGTCTCTTCAATGTTGTATGATGGCTCTTCAACGTGGAAGAAGTGTGCTGGTAAAAAAAACCGTTATTTAACAACTCCAGTAATCGCCAGAGACCAGGGACAATTAATTTCTAGCCATTCCACCACAATTTGTCTTTTTAACACTGAGGTCAACTTCATAAAAATTACCTTAACCTCGAGGAACTGTTTTCACAGACGTATTTTATTCAAACATGATGAAAAAGTTTATGAGTAAAAAAAAGTCATTCACTCACCTTAAGTTCTTTGAAGTATAAACTATTCCTTGCCCAGTCGACGAACGAGAACAGCGTCTGGTCGGCTAGCTTGCAAATCATACTGAAGAAGTCGCCCGGTGCCGCCAGGTTCATCTGGCTCTGGAGATACGCCGCAACTTTGGCCTGTAGCTGCGAGTGGTCCGGCTCGCTCCGTAACAACTCCTGGATCAGCTTGGGCGTTTGATCCGGCTCCATTTTGACAGAGTGTAGGAGAGGGCTGGTGCTGGAGGATGGAGGCGGTGGACTTGACGTCGGTAGCTGATGGGACATTGCGGACGTTGTGTAGTTGAGGGGTTGCATCTGGTGATGGTTGGCGTAGCCGTTGTGAGACAGCGACGTGGGCTGGGGGATGTTCATGATGGGTCCTCCCTGCTTGCCCATCATGGGATCGCGGATGACTACGGCGGCCGGGGGGTACAGCGGTGTGCTCTTCGACGCCGCCGCCTGGATGTTCTTGATCGCCATGGAAATGTCGGGGTTGCCCGGTGCTGAGACGGCGCGGCTGCTGGCGATGATGCGATTTCTCTGCTGTTGTTTGAGGGCCCGGTCTCGCTTATACATCGGCCCGAATTTGTTTCGTCCACCTCGCATTCTGTCTGGTCTCACAGCTGTAGGAATTGAATTACAAATCCCCGTTAATGATCAAGAATACTTACAAAAGCAACCATAGCTTCTGGAAAAATCCAAATAATTTCAAACGTATCCTTAAACCACCATATATTTTCTTTTGATTTTATATAAAAAAGGAGATTTTTTCGATGTATATATATATATATATGTATATATATTTAAATTGCTTTTTGCAATTTTGACTGCTTAAAAATAAACAGCGATTGAAACGGGACGTAGCCCAACTTCGTCCTCATTTCCGTAACGTTTTTCTCCTGCGAGAAAGAGGTGGTCCTTGGGGACGAGGCTAGACTCGGTCTCGTCCCCCGGACTACTGGCACCATTGCGTCCTTGGGCATGGTCAGAGCTTTGTCGACCACTCCGTAATTATGTCAGACAAACTATGACAATCCATCCGGTTTTTTTCCAAACCAATCTCTCTCTCCTCTCCAGAAATAAAAAAAAAAGGCTTATTTTTTTCTCTCTCTAGGAAGGGAAACTGAAAAGGCCAACGTTGGTTAAACGGTGGGTAATGCGTTGTATATTGGCGAGTTACAAAATGGATTTTCTCTTGTTTTTGTTCTTCTATATCTACGTGACTAAAATCGAGGCTGGGAAGTAAAATTGTTCCGTCTCTTCTTGGGAGTCTTTTTTTTCGAGGATGAATCAATATCTCCGAGGATGGACTAAAAGTATTAAAAAGAGCTTAAATTAGAAGTTGCAAACCATTTTGGAGGCATTTTCTTTTGTCAAAAGCCACGAGACTACAATGTCACCACTCAAAGAAAAAAAGAAAGCGATTCAAGGAAACGCCCTCTTCCTTTCTTTCCGACTGGTTTTAGAACTTGTTTACAAAAATTTAGCTCTTCAGTATAATTTACCGCCCAAAACAACTTCGACACATAAGATTTCACAGTATTTTCAGCTTTGCAAAATTCTTGCTATCTTGTTTTTTGGCGACCTGCACTCAACTCACAAACAACCCTTAAATAGGAGACGAAGCATTGAACAACTTCAAGCACGTTTCAGTTTTTTTCTTAAGAGGCCAAGCTTCACAATTAATTTTTTTGATTTCTCTTTCGAAACCAGGGCAAAACAATTGCATGATAACTGTAATGTATAACGGTGCGAAAGTTTGTTATTACTAACTAAAACTAGAAGCACTTTTTTAAGGTTTATTAAGGTATGTTTAAAAAGGGAAGTTTTTAAGCGATGAGCTCTGTAAAATACTTCTGGCTTAGCAGAATTGAGCAGGAAATCAGCCCGTTATAAACATTATTGAACACCAAATGTTATTCCTGCTGGTTTCTGCCATCAGGCTGTACCGGGGGCGACAGTCATTGCTGACAAAAAAAACTCTGAACCTAGGATCACAATTTTAGGAGGTATGACGAAACGATGGCATTTCCACCGTTAGGCAACCCCTGTGGGTTTAGATTTCACAGAGGTTTTAGGAACAGTATCCTCAGGGCTAGATAAGTAGATCAAGGAGCAGGATTTCTTTATAAACATGTGGACAAAATAACGGCTGATTTTCTTCACCAGACAGACTTTAAAAAAGTCAGAATTCAGATAAAAAAAAGTCTGATATATCACATCCCTGTGTACATGTTTTACGCACACAATAATGAGCGCGCCATTTTATACAAATCGGCCTGACGCAGGGGGAGACGAAAAAACCCTTACGCGGTACTCCCTGCACTGGCAACTGCCGCCTCAATTCCGGTTCAACACGGTCATGATCAATTTTTATTCAATCACTGAAGAAAAACCCAAAGCTCGACGGCTCTGGATATGTATTCCTTCCTCCCTTATGGTTTGTTTGTCAATCGTGTTTGTTTTTTCAGCGGTCCCGACTTGATTTATTAAAAAATTGACAAGTCTGGTAGCGATGCTTAGATGTGTGTGTGTTAGTTTGTAAGTGAATGGGGGGTGTCGGAAAGTGACGTTGACGAAACCAGACTATGACTGAGCATCGAAAAAGACTTCATGTTTCTTTCGTAGTCGATCGAGAAGGTTAATAAGAGTGGGGAAAACAACATTTAAAGCCACCTTGGTCAAGATTTTTATCCAGGTCAGATTCCCCGACCGCTCTTATGGTACAACCTGATACTAAACGGTAGAGGCCCAGTCTGAGCATGATACTTTTGGCTTAAACAAACCAGTTACCAAACAAAACTGTAAGTGATGTCAATTTGCATTAATAACTGGCCCCCATGGTTTTTTTTGCTAACTGATAATGTAGCCCTTCCAATACTTTAAACCTAGGCATTGATAGTAAAAGGCTTTTTTTTTGGGGGGGGGGGCATATGAAATCGTGGTTGGTTCTTACCTTCTAGTTTCATACCGACTTTAAGACATTTCTGGAACCGGCAGTAGGGGCACCTCTTGCGTTGAGTCTTATCTATTAGACAGTTCCTGTTCTCAATACACGTATACACCTTCTTGTTCTGCACGGTTCTCTTGAAGAACCCTTTGCAACTCTCGCACGTAAGTAGACCGTAGTGGTACCCCGAGACCTTGTCCCCGCACACCGGGCAGCACTCGTCGAACTCCGGCTTGACTTCGCTCTGCTCGAAGTTGAAGTCCATTCTGAGGGGAGGACCTGGGAAATAAGGAGAACAACCTGAGATTTCAGTGATGGCGAAGATGTTCTGAGCGAAGGGGTCAACAGCCGAATGCCGGTTCTGTGGTGTCCTTTCCCATTGTACGGACTGTTATTTGCCAAGTGCAAAACTCTCGCAAATGATTTGATGTAACTTTGAATGCGTTGGACCTCATAAGATATTGCTATCTGATTTTATTTCAATCTAAACAATTACATACTAACACATTTTTTAGCAGTGGTTTAATGATGCAATATTGTGCCTCTTCAAAAGGCGGTGCAGGTATTAAAGAGCATGATTTGTCACCAGATATTCTAACGAGGCGGCGCCGCGATACTTGCTCCTAAAGAACCCCTCCGCGGTATTCCACAGTGGGTAGTCCTTGTATCAACGGGTTGGAAACCGCCTTATATTGGTCATCAACAGAAAAGCACTATCCATCAATACAGATATGTCATTATTGTCATTGATCACCCTCGGAAAAACGGAACATTTTTTTTATGTTTGATTTAATCAACGGAAAGGTGTCACGTTCTCCCATTTTTGGGTGTATTTTCATGAGAATGTGGCAGTCCCTTAAAAATCAAACTGTCGCCATATTAATTAGTGTGGGCATTAGACAAAGGCGCCGATGAGAAAAGTACAACGCGACGGCTCGTCCGTCAGTGATCTACGAGGCGCGTCGCCACGGCCGGCTGCGGCCCGCACGGAATGGCCGAGGCTCACGAGCTTTACAAAAAAAAAAGAAGAAGAGAGAAAAACGTCCGTACTTCATTGTTTGCAGCACGCCCAGCACCCCGTCCATGCGGCAGCGCCCTGTTTTAATGAAATGCAATTATGGTAAATTTTAATGAACATCAGATAAGGGCCAGCCAGGGATGACCACTAAAGAATGGGGGAAAAATATCATTCGGACAAAGGAGACAGGAGATGGGTCTCAATATTGTGTTTTCCATTTTTTCATCTCCACAGATAGTAGATATAGGTAATCGCTTGCATGCTTTTAGCGTACACAATGGACCAGTCTTAAACTGGGCCTCTTTTCGTGTACATGGGAAACAATAATACAGAAATTATGATATTCTACACTAGTGACGTCATTGCCTGTGACTGTTTATTTACATATCAATGACAAACTGGACATCTAACAGGAAGGGAAGTGGTGGCGGAGCTGTTTAACTGCACTAGTTCACATAAATAACAACTGTAAAACGGCAACTTGTCATGTTTAATAGGGCCAAGAATATCCCAAACCGCCTGCCATCATATACAAGTATCACCACCAAAACGAGGCTGGGAGGAACAATTGCAAATATGAGTAGAGCGATGGGGGAAGATCTCTACAAGACGCTGGAGAATTCTACAGCACGCTTAAACATTGTCTCTCCTTCGACAGCACCGCTGAAATCTTTCAGCAAACAGCCAATACTATAAACTCGGTGGGTGCTATCTTCATTAGATAGCAACGGGTGCTGAGTCATGCACACGCGTTGTTTCTAAGGCCTGCGCCTTAAGCGCCACTGTAGGAGGGGTTAACCATTGTGCACAAACCAAATACAATATGGCCGCGGTCTAATAACCCATGCGATATGACTATAACATGGTTAAGTCGCAGTTTATATAACATTTATGGATGGGGGGTATCTGACAAACCAATATAGAACTTGAAATCGACGCCGAAACGCTCTTTAGTTAAATCCACCGTATGGAGAAAAAAAAAATAAAGCTAGGCCAAGCATTAAATTTGATTTGTTTCCTTATCGAAACCGACCATTACCCAGTGTGGGTTATGCACATTGTTCAACCTGGTAGTTTTATAACACGACTCAATAAAGAACGAGTTTTTTTTTTCCTAATTTTTTCTCTCTACTACACTCCCCGTGACCTCCAAAACTCATAAACTGTTTCAATATTGATAAATGAGCCGCAGAAAATTGACTTCAAATTTCGACTAAAGCAAAACTAACCTAATAACGTGCTGCAATTACTCCATTGGATGCTTTTTATAGCGAATGCTCAGTGTAATGTTGAGAATGACAAAAATTACTATGCTGCTCGAAACCCAAGATGAATTTGGGTACCCTTTTCTCCAAGATTAATTATTGGGAGGAAAAAAGAGACACGTCAACTTGAGGCTATCAGCTATCACTAAATTTGATTCGGTCATTTTGTAAGAACAAACCACACGTTTGAAATTACACTTAAATATCCATCCTATTCAAAATCGATTACTTATAACAGAAGTACTTTTTGAAACTATTGCACAACAAAATCATCAACGAAGAGTCGACGACGTAAAGCCGGAACAACAATCATCCACGTAAAGATTAATATTGAAATCTTTCAATATCAAGTTAAACTGATAAAAAGGATGGGAACGTTGATAATAATTGTTAGCTAAGCCGTGATCCTAGAGGCCACGGGGAACACAAGTTTCTCCAAGTCGGGTCTGTCATTCCCAAAAGATATTTCAAAGGTCGTTTCGCAATGATAAACTTTCAACAAGATGGTTTGCGGTCAGCACCCTTTGAAAGAACAAAGTATTAATAATGTACATCCCACCCATGTCAGTGTTGCGTAAGTATTTATAATACGTAACGGTACCAGGCTATTAAATCCTGGTGTACTCAACACAGCCGCTTATCGTGCGGGTCCTTCTCATGACGCTTGTGTCAATATGATTAACTACCCCTGGACAACCAATACCATCAATAAACTGTCTCATCATCGGAATACCCACAGTTTTAGTTTTACTCCCATAAATTTGTCGACATTATTTACTTCGGGACGGTAATTCATGTGTATTTTCAAATTTGAAAATTAAAACTTCTGGTTCATCGAGTTGAAAAATAATGATAAGAAAACACATTGTTGCATAAAATTGTGTGCTTTGAAATGCCTGAAAAAGGCTCCATGTCTATGAAAACCTTTCTTATATTCAAATTTTTAGTGAGAAAATTACTTTCTCAAAAACTACATTGATTAAGAGGAGTCGCTTTCACAATATTTTGGTAACGATTTCTTGAGAAATTACAAAAAGTATTCGCTGCTTTAAAACACTTGTTTCGTACGTAAGAAAATGAAATTCATTTTAAAATGTCACCATGTTACTTAAGATACTTATTTCAGGTCATTTTGAGATCGCAACTGAACTGATGAGGCTGAGATGACAACAGTCTCTCCCCTCATTTACAGGTACGAGAACTCTTGCAATAATGAAGTGTATGTGGAACCAGACAAGGACCATGGCACGACATAGGTCAATGGCCTTACAGCCTGAACTTTGACCGTGGATCGATCGCGTATTAACATTAAAGGAACATTACAGAATTGGTAAGAAAAAAACTTGGAAAATATACTTTTGATCACAGATTTACATAAAACCTTACACGGTCTAATGATGATGATAGTAGAAAACATCCCTTGAAATATATCTGTCTGAAATGCCATATTTGATGAGAAATGAATAAACTAATTTTCCGATTGGAGTTTATCGCTCAGTGAGCGTTTTATTCATTTGTTGAATCTATATGATTTCATGCAAATGTGTAATCGGTTTTCACTATTTTCTCGTGACCCAGATGGCCGATCGATCTCAAACTTCTACAGGTTTGTCAGTTTATGTATATGGTGGATTACACAAAGTGCTTACACTGCCAGCAACTGTTTTGTGAGCAAAAACCGTTTCTGTAATGTTCCTTTAAGCAATTAGATTACGTAACCGTTGTCTGCAAGCTTGCCCGGGATACATTATCTTCAAGTTTGAGCAGCGTCTGATGGTCGGCCAAATTACACTGGCCAACCAAGATCGGTTTGAATTTACAAACCAGCGATAGCCCAAATGCATGGAGAGGGTTTTGTCAGTCTCCGAGGTTTTTGTGTAGGATAATCTCGGATAGACACAATTGTTATGATCTCTGTCCTCATTTTTTCCTCTAAGTTTAATGTTTTGTTTCTTTTTAAATTGTATGACTAAAAATGGCAATTTATCAAGTCTCATGAATGTTTTCCTCGTTACATGAAGGAGAATGCTTGGGTTTCCCCCTACATTTTTCTGCCAACCGTCAGAAACGGGTTATCTGGGCCCTCCTCCCATTAAAGAAACAATGTGATCTAACATGAGACAGGAAGGTAGAAGTATCTGGTGCCCATAAGGTATTCAATGTAAAAAAAAAAAAAAAAAGTCAAGGCATCACAGGCGTTGGCCATGAATTCCACACATTGATTTAATTAACATGCTAAAGATCAAGAATATTCGAATGTTTTTTTATATTATCAAATACTCATCTAAACTTGAGTCATATTGACATGATGATCCATAAGGGAATCGAGGTGCCGGTAATGCAAATCGTATTTGTATTAGCATCGATTCAAAAGGAAAACAATGAGTTGTCGATACATACAAAATAACCAAAATACAAACTTTGCTTCCGCGAAGAACAACCCACAGTCTAAGATATGTCTGGCAGACACATTATGCAAATGGCTGAACTTATGTGTTTCACAGTTAAAGGAATATGGGTACGTCAGACGTATCTGTGCCTGAACAGTAGAGAGTGGTCCTAAGTGGGCGTGTTGCCCCCTACCACTCCCCTGCTTAAGTTAACCTATCTGAGTACAGGCCATGCAACCAGTGGCATCACGTTTACATAACAGTCACAGAGCCTGGACTTCATGCAGTCACAAATGTACACAGCTTGGGGAAACCGGAACGTAATAATATCTTGCATTTTATGGAAATTGCACTGTGCGATTTATTTTACAGCAACTTTTGATATAGGCAAGGGGCACACGTTGTTTCTATACTCTTGAATTTATGTGGAAATTATGACACACTAGAGTTTCCCATATGACCAGTGTAGTATCTTGCCTGCCAGAAAGGGCCCTCTGTACATGGTCATCTTTTTACATGGTTACACGGTATATAAAGGACCATGAACGCTTGAAAAATAAACTTCCATTTCGATCATTTAAATACAGCAAAGTCAATAGAGGAATCACTGCAACAGTGACTTACTTTTAGTGCATGCAAAGCATATGGGCACAACCTAAGCCGATTCTTGTGCTGATGTGTCTTGTGTTCAAATTCAGTCCACACAATGATATCTCGCTTGGATCGAATTCAGAACCCAACATCGGATTTTTGAACCCCTGCCAGTTTTAAAACAACGCAAATACATCCAGATAAAAATACAGTTTGATTTCGTTCGCCCATAAAATATATACTTCATCCTCAGTCAAGCCGCCCACCACGATACAAATCATTTGGGTGGAAGTTCACAATTAATTACAACGATAAAATACAGAGCCAGCAGTATCCAACTATTATTGAAACAATGAAACCTTTTTTTTATTCATGAGACCTGCGTAATTAAGCGCTTTTATTTGTACCCGCATTTGATAATGTAAAAAATAGGGGGGGGGGGAACAAGCAAAGGAAAGATAATTGAAAACAGTAGAGTTAGAAACACTGGTAGGGCATAATAAAATACGTTTTTTGATCCGGGTAAAAAACACGGTTGAATGACACATATACCGTGAAATGCGTATGGAAGAATTACAGCCACTGAACTATAATATTCAGGTATTTTTTCTGTGAACGAGTGTTTGGCTTTCGAAGAGAAATCAATTGGAAGTAAATCCCCCCTTGTCAATTGAAAATCTAGAAGATGTATCGAGGACGGTTTCCACTGACATTAAATTGTACAATGTGCAAAATACTTCCGAGTGATTTCGTTGGTTAAATAACGCCATTCGAAGACTGCGGCATGCGCTGTGTGGTGGTACAAAATGTGGACATCATAAGTCGACTACTAGTTTTTATCCAGTCACATATGTGTATTCAAATCGAGGCTGGGAGGACACGATGGTCTTAAAGGAACATTACAGAATTGTTTTTTTGCTAACAAAACAGTTGCTGGCAGTGTAAGCACTTTATGTAATCCACCGTATACACAAACTGACAAACCTGTAGAAGTTTGAGATCGATCGGCCATCTGGGTCACGAGAAAATAGTGAAAAACCGATTACACATTTGCATGAAATTATATATATTCATAAAATGAATAAAAAAAGCTCACTGAGCGATAAACTCCAATCGGAAAATTAGTTTATTCATTTCTCATCAAATATGGCATTTCGGACAAAAATATTTCAAGGAAAGTTTTCTACTATCATCATCATTAGACCGTGTAAGTTTTATGTAAATCTGTGATCAAAAAGTATATTTTACAAGTTTTTTCTTACCAATTCTGTACTGTTCCTTTAAAGAAACACGAAAAAAGTCGATAGCATCAGCCAGAAAAAACTGTAATGAGGCATGAACAAGTCAAGGTCCGTGTTTTTTTGTTCTTTCATTTGTTTTTTTGTGGCCAGTATAACTGAAACAGCACATAAATTAATTAAGAATCTCCCTAATTGGATGATAATTAATAACCTCTTTAATTTTCAGACTAATTTACTTTAGTGTTGACGAATTTTAAACCCACAAAGATTCAGGTTTAGAATCTTGCTTTAATTCTAAAATGGAGTCTAATTTAATTCTAAAATGGATTATGACAATTCTCTTGCACTGGAATTAATCCCCAGATGCCGTCTCTTTAAGCACAGCCCGTGTTCTAAGTTATAGTCAGGCAGCAGTTGCAAGAATTCACCCATCAGTACATGTACGTCGTGGATCGGCCTCTTGTTGGTTTGAGCACTGGGACCCGTGTATTGATGATGTGCCAGCCTCATGCTCTCTGTACCGGCATGCCTCTATATTAATGCAAATCCCCAGACTATTATGTACACATTACAATGGTGGTAAACCAGCTAGCGTGTAGCGAGAACACTGGTGCCCAGATGCCTCCGTGCCTCGGGCAGTAAAAGCCGTCACTCGCAAGCAGAGATCCGACGCCTCGGTCGGTTAAAGATCTCCACGCTGTCCGTATAATTCGCATAAAACAGTTGGCGATCATAAAAATCTCACCGGAATCGGGATGTTTTCCCGCCGTCAACTTCCAATGTTGCACCACACGGTTTCCTTGAGAAATCGCACAGAATTCGCTCCCGTTACAAATAAAAAAACACACACAAAAAAACCCACTATTTTTTAATGCCGAAGCCATTTCCAAAACATCTTTAAAAACAAACTGAACCGATGGTCATGGCTGAGTAAACATCGGATCCAGCTCCCCAGAACACGCCTCAAGGAACACGGACTAGTAGCAGTTTTCATCACTTTTTAATGCGATAAAAACTTTAAAGCTCGAGCTATTCACAAGGAACAAGTAAAACGTATAACTCGACATGAGAATGTAACGTACATAATAGTCAGATTTTCTGCTCAAACGGTCCTGAACATATTTACTCAATAATTTAGGCTGCGCAGTTCCTAACGTAAACGTTAATTGTTACATTACCAGTCAACCCTAAATTTCACCGTCACTAAATTTTAAAGCTTCCCATAGATGCTATTCTCTCTTTGAGTTGATAGTAAATAAGTACACGCGTGTATTCAGCATGATTTGTTCAGGTGTCAAACTTCTCCTTTAAGGGACTTCGCTGTACTAGTGCGTAAATCCGAAGAGCGGATGCACCGTTCTTGTGTGGTTCGTTCGGTTTTGCAATTCAACTTGTATGAAACTGTTATTGGGTACCCCCATTGGGTACAAACCGTGTGTGCACGCATCATGCCAAGTAGCACGACTGGAAGAAAAAAGTGGTTCTGGCTGACGGTTCCAAACACAGAACATTTTATGGTTTCAAGGAGCCGTTCTGGTCAGGAATCCGTTTCTGGTTATTTTGCAGACTTTCAAAATTGTTTTATGATCGCTTGTGGGTTTCAGTCATGAATCTTGGACGGCAAAAAAAAAAAAAAAAAAAAAATGAATTTAACAGGGGAAAGCAAAGAGTCTAAATCTGTACTTTAAGACTTGTGGGACTTGATCTCAAGCTGTGAATCTCTAGTTTCAAGTTATTAAGGCGGACTCTGCAGCACATTTGCTTATAAAGTTAGAGGAACTTGACACGTAATAAGACTATCCCTATAAATAATCCGACGTAACAGGTTCAGTAACAAACAGATTAGTCAATTTAGTTAGACTTCTTTCAAGTTGTGTGTGGTGTTTAACTTCACATCAAATCTATGTTATATTGTTAACTTCACACAATAAAAACAAATCTGCGTTTTCACGTCTTTCTTGTGAGAGTATAAAAAAAGGAGATAAAAACCAAAACTACAGGAAATTGTTACGTCACTTCCGGCAAGGGTTCAATGCTTCCGCTTTCAATACTTGATCAAGGAAGATTGGATGTGATACTGAAGCACATGGAGGATGACTGTATTGTCGAAAGCCAAGCGTGGTGTACATCCATTGTTTAGGAAGAAACAATGGTTTAAAACTGTGCATCACATAATATGCGTGTATGACAACCGTTGCATGACATGCAGTGCAATCATATCGACTGACACTACAGGGAATTGGACACCTGACATTGTTTCCCGAAGATCAACTCATACACTATAAAGATAACCTATGTACATGCGTCAATCAATGTTAAATTGAAATCTATAAACGTGTAATGCAATACGACATTAAACCCGTGCACCATTGCAGAACATACGTGTCTAAAAAAAAATGACATGGTGAAATCAAACAGCTTTTAAATAATTAAAAGTAAATATGTTTACAAGTCAAAATTTGAAGCAATATGTAATTGAGGTGTAACTGTGACACATGATCATCGGCGATGCTGCCCAGGTTTTGGCTGAAATGATAAGACGAAACGGCCGGCGAGCCCGAGCGCTAGAGGTGGATATGCACACGGTGTGCGAGTAGTAATCAGTGGAATTCTTTGCACAACAATAATGCTTGATGCACTAACCTTGACCCGACGGGGACACACCATTTGTAGTGGCACCCGAGTCCCCGAGTGCCTCCGCCTCCGTGGACATGCAGCCCGCCTCTCCCAGCTCCACACAATTCATGCTCCTGTTTTACACCACACCCGACCTCCGTACAATTGATTTTTCCAACAAGGGGGCCACTGGGACCCACGTCTAAAATAACCTACTTTCCCCCTCTCCAAGAAAATCGCCTCATGAAATTTGTGAAGGGGACCGTTCGAATTTTTCTGTACATAGCAGTATACATGTACACATACAGTTTACGCGGAGCGCATGGAGTATGCCAACACGCTCGCCTAGTTGAACGTGATGAGACCTACCCTTGTGCGCATGTGCCTCCCGGGTGCTTAATATTCATTGATGCATATTAGATCCAGTCACGTTCGCATATTTGATGAGCATAGTTCACCGCATGGCGACGCTGATTGGCTGCCGGCATGGCGGCCTAATGTAGATCGCGTGAGAACTTATGGCAATATTTGTATGTACTATAGAAATGACGAGTTGGCTGTTTTGAATACCTCGATCGTGCTACTGAGGAAGGAAGAGGATCTTTCCGGGAAATAGACGCACGTGAACCTGCATTAACCCGCCATGTGCACTTGCTTTATGTCAAATTATTTCCAAAACATGATTTTTTTTTTCACCCCCTCTTCAAACAAGTCAATTCAAAACATGATTGTTTTTTACCTGCAAAGACTAATCCAAAACGTTATTTTATCTGCAGAGGAAAATCTTCCACCCTGATTTATGTACACCACAGGTGATTCTAAAAAACAGCACCAAGAACAAAGTTTTACCTCAAATAAATGATAAATAAACAAACCTTACCTAAACTATGTAATGGACAAAATGTAGTTTCATTCCCCCAAAACGAACGATTCAAGAACATTGTTGCCTGTAAACAGTCCAACATTTAATTTTGCCCTACTCCACACAAAAAAAATTACATGCCTCAAATTAATTATTGACCTCGTATATCACCTCACAACATCTACCTCCTCCCATCAAACTTCACTGGAACAAATTACGCCATGAAAATGATTAAAACAAAAAATGATTCCAACTTAAACACAAATTATCAAAACATGAGTTGACATCGGACCATTTATTATTCACCTATAGGCCTAAATCAATTGTTCCTTCCAGGTTTTTTTTTCTAGAGAAAAAGACAATTTTTTGTGAACTAATTAATCAAATCAGCCAAGGTAAAAAAAAAAGATTTACCAACCCAACAAGTTTACACCCTGTCCCTGAAGCTCGAGCTCTGGTTGACAGTTTAGCATAATAATATTTGGAATGATTCAAATCCCGAGTTATCATCTGATCGGAGTTATACCCAAGTAATAATTTACAGTGTTTTCAACAACCTCCTTAACGACCGATGAATATTTAGTTAGGTTACCCTTCTGTTCTGAAGCAATACAAGAATACACTATCACAGCAGACTGTCTATTTTTTGTTGTTTACTCAACAAATAATAATTAGTAATCATACGTTTGGTAGCCAATGCTGATGACCAGAGGCGCGTATCATTCTTATTGTTTATAAATTAAACAGTCAACATCGATTACGGATAAAACAGTGTTTTCAATTTTTTGATATAAAATACACGAACTTACTTTTTGATTTTTGATTTTGTAATACTTCATTTCCAATTTCGCTTTAGGTGCATATTTGCTTTCCAGTAAGTTTATTTTTGCAATTTTTGTTTTTATCCTGGTTCGGACACGAAATAATTGAAAACGACATTTGTTTTCGTCAAAACGGATTTGTATCTTACGGAATAGCAACACTGAACGCTGTGGATTACAGATGGAACACGACCGACGGTTCACTGTTTAAAATTGCTCGCTTATATCACAACATCTCTCATGGAAAAGTAAAGGATTGATCAAAAAACAGCATCAATCTCCCAGCGGCAGAAAGATTTGAAAGATTGTGACGTTTAACAGGCGGTTGAAGCCCCCCCCTTTTTTTTTTACTACACCCAATAAAACAAAGGTTTCGAAAACATCACACTTCACAAATATTGTGATAACTTTAAATCCAAATTAAAAAATAACAAGCTTATCCAGCTGTTCAAATTTGTGTATCTTATGAAAGTTAAATCGAATAAAACAGTTTAATAACATTCTTACTTCACATGATGCCCCGGCGAACAAATAATTGTTCCCAGCAAATCTCAAGAATTTGGTCCAGGGAACCCGAGAAACGCGGGCGGGGGGGGGGTTGTATTTTCACCAACAAAAACATACTAACTCTACCAACAGTGGAGTCGCCAATGTTTTAAAGAGTTTAATTCAAAATCAGTCATGCCTGAAATTAAATTGCAATAACAAAAATATAATTTCAACTTAATTTGAACCGCGACTCGTTTTTCTTTGCGTGCAAAATTTTTTTTTATAAATAATAATAGTTGTAAAAATAAAAAAATAAATAAGTAAAACCAAAAAAATGTACAAATTTCGGTAGAAAAGAGCCTAAGCGAACTTAGAACAAAACTTTTTGTTCAAATATTAAAAGAACACAGAGTGGTTAATTTACCAAGATTGATACTTAAAATAATGCAAATGTAGTTACTTAGACCGCAAATCGCATATATTTTTCATCTGGGAGCTGGAGCCATAGACGCATTTTGAAGAGACAAAACAATCCCGTTGCTAGGCCTCGCATCTTCGAACCACACCTTAACTCATCCCCCTCCCACCCCCCCCCCCAAAAAAAATGAAGCAATTAAAACTTCAGCTGTGACGCCCTATATATAGCTTTTTTCTTCCAACTCATGCACAGCTATACTTAGTTTTTCTTTCTGAACAACTCGTCGAACTAATCAGCACGGGAAACATTTACAACAAAAAGCGTTCGGGTTGTAAAATAAAATATTTAAAAAGTCGATACTACAAAAACATATTGAAATATGTATATTGTAAATAATTTTAAAAAAATAGTCGAAGATGATATTGAAGCCTCAGCAGCACAGTCACAAGTCATCAAGACCAACAATTCCAGGCCAATATTTGACTTTACAAAAACAACGCAGAATCAAACACGTCCACCAACATTTCCAATTCATTCAAAAAAAATGTTAGCAGCATGTGGTAAAGTCGCATCTATGTAAAGCCTACATATTTACATAACATACAAAGGAAAATCCACTAAATACAATTTGTTACGGTAATTGAGCGATCTACACTTCACCGGTTCATGTGGACTCCCACAGGGAGCGCGAAAAAACCACAAGAGCCATTTACCATGTTTAAAAAAAAAAAGCTTTATTCTATTTGGCGGCAACTTTTGACTTGTATACAAATTGCTGAGCTGCGCCTTAATGAGTGCAAAATGTGGAAAAAAATGGGGTGGGTGCGGGAGGACATTGGTGTTGTTGTTGTTGTTGTTGTTTTTGTTTTAGAGCTGGTAGGTTGATGAGGAGCGCAACTTACCTTTGCTGACGTCGAGGGTGGCCTCACCGTATTCGTCCAAAGCTGGGTGTGTTGGAAACAGGTAGTCTACCTGCTCTGGTAGCATAGGCATCGTAAATATCAAATTTGAGTACCCTCGTTCCAACTCGGGAGAGATAGAGAGAGAGATAGATAAGAGACGGGTATAAAAAAACACTGCCCAGACGATGGTGATCTAGGGGGTGCAAATCGGAAGTTTCCACTATCCTTGGTAGCAAATTGCTTCGGAAGTTTCCATAAGCTCCCTTGTAAAGCTACTTGGAGGTGCCCGGACCCGGTCGGGGCTTGTGTGTTGTGGTGTGGTGGTGGCTAGGCTAGGGTGTTGACAACCCATGTGCGTTATCGTGTGCGGGTGCGTGATCTCAACCGTCTGTACGCATGTTAGCCGCTACCTTATAATAAGTAATGTACAACCGACTACAGCGTATGGCTTTATAGTCTCCCGTACGTGTTTGATACATACAGCGTGTGTGTGTGTGTGTGTGTGTGTGTGTGTGTAAGCCACCCAAGGATACGTGAAAAGACGTCCCCATTGCGCAGGCGCGTTATCAAACTTGCTGCCCCCGGAGTTCGGGTGGCTACGTCAAACGCGTCATCGAACATAACACGACATAGGGTTATAATAGCTCGACATGATCAGAGTATAAAATGCGATTCGCAGATCGTGTAGTTAGAGGATGTGCCCGTTTCATTCGTCTCGTTGTTATTGTGGATGGGACGTCAAGTTGAATATAAAAAGGGCGAGATATCAGCAATGGGCAGTGCTGTTTGATAATACAAAATCTGGCTCACTTACCATGGATACAAGGAAAAATAGGCAGCGCGAAAGCTATTAAAAATGCTACCGTGTGTTGCTGTGATTGATCGGTCTCCGGACATGGTCAAACCCGCTATGAGTCAAATTCACACGTCCCCCCCCCCCGTTAATGACTTCTACGCCTACGAAAGAGGCGGTTTTGAGTTTGATACGAACATCCGTATAATTATAGAACACTGACAACATTTTATAAATAACTTTATGGTGACATAATAATAATATAATAATTGTTTTATATTTTTTGTTCAAATGATTAAATAAAGTGCAATCTCATAGCTGTTGCTGAAGTAATTTTGTTGATGGAGCATTTTTGTCTATATTTATAATCAATATCGTTTAATATTGCTGCCCGATCATGAGACTGAAGTAAATGTTTACGACGCAGTGGTGAAGAAGTGTTCGGTTTGAAATTGTTCTTAAAAAAAGGGCTAGGCTCAACAATGAGGGCGCTGTATTGTGAGCTCACAACTAGGCTTGTCTTTATTTTTTGTTATACAACCGTACAACAAATATGCACAAAATCTTCTTCAAATCCACACAAATTGGTAAAGCTAGGTTTTACAAACAGCCACACTGAACCGGAATTCCTACACAAAAATACAGCGTTTAACATCATCATTAAATTTAAATTAACATACTTCATTCATTTTTGACAATTAAAAAGGGATTCCTTTTTTTTCTCTCAATATATTCAAATATTGTCATTCATGAATATATTGGTGTGAAACTTAATTTCATTACAACAGGAAATTTATATGTCAACTTTTAATGATTAGATTACTAGACACATAATGTGTTGAGCTCATCAAGACAAATTGATGCCAACACAAACACTCGTTTTGCTGAAACATTCTTCACTGGTTATTCGCAATCATTATTTGATCACAAATTTAACCAAAACGAGATTATTTCGGAATACATTAAAATATAATAAACGAATAGCCTCAAAAGGTACTTAAGAATTATTTTATTGAAGACTATACGTTGAAGGCTAAGACATTACTATCCCATATCCGGGTGGGGGGGGGGGAGAGAAAAGGCAATGGTTGGTTCATATTCTCGAAGATCTACAAAGACAACACAATGTTGTCAGTAGGGTGTGCTGGTGGGGTGGGGTCGAGGCTGTGGGAGTCGAGATCATTATTTACGCATTGGTTTTGAGCATCTAAGGTTTTTGAAATTAATTTTATGTGGGAGGGGTTAGCTATAGCTATATTCTCTTTGAACTTGTCAGGACTATTCTAAACTGTGGGGAACTTACAGCTCCAATGGGTTATTTATTTGGGTATAGAGGATTTGTAGCTAATGCATAGAAATGGGTTTGTGCCGAGTTTCTTTAAAGGCAGTGGATACTTTTGGTAATTACTCAAGAAATACATTACCATCAAAGCTTACTTGGTAAGGAGCACCTGAGAGCTGCTGATACGGTGTAAAACATTGTGGGAAACGACTCTCTCTGAAGTAACGTAGTTTTTTTAAAATAGGTGGTTTCTCACTAAAATCTGAGAAAGGCTTCAGGCATGAAGCCTATCTCAGGCATTTGAAAGCACACAATTCCATGCAACAAATGGTGTTTTTTCATTTATTATTTTCTTGCAACTTCGATGACCAATATTAAGCCCAAGTTTTCACGGGTTTGTTATTTTAGGCATTTTGTTGGGATACACCAAGTGAGGATACTAATTTTTGACAAATTACCAAAAGTATATCCTGCCTTTAATAATCTACGTATCAGACATGTTTGCCGGCAAGAGAAGGAAGCAACAGAGGATACAATACCCCAAAAGAACTTTAACTGCTGTGGCAATTTGTTCTACACGGGCATGAATGGCAGTTTCATGTAATTTATGCTTGGAGAGACTGCAGGCTCGTCTCCAGAGGCAAGTTTTACATCACATTATTGAGTCTTGCACTTTTTTTTTGCGTGACAGCCACATGCTTTAATCTTGACACCGCTTACAGCTAGCGTTCTGTGGTATTATCGTGATGGGTCTTAGGGGTTGGGGTTAGCAGATAAAGTTATCGCTCGTGTACATCTAGAACCGACCTAGTATCACGGAGGAAAATCATGCAGACTGATCGAGGAGCCGTTCGCTCTTAAGACGTCGGGGAAGAGGAGGAAGAGGAGCAAAGGATGCAGGAGATGGTCGAACGGGGGGGGGGGTGGGGTTGGAGGCTGGAGAAATGGAAAAGGGGGAGGGGTGACCAATGATGTGGACGGGACAGGGGTAAACGATTTTAAGAATGAAAGAGGGAGTGTCAGTATACCTGACATGATTTAGAAGATTGTACTAGGGACCTTGGACAGTCCAAACAAAGTTGTCCTTTCACACGAAGCACAATTTGTAAAAAAAAAATTACAACCGTGCTAAAATAAAGCAAGGGACCCCTGCTTAATTGCTCTCGTGTGCAAAGGGCTTTTAAGTGTGTCAAACAGGGAAAAAAGGGTTTGTGAGATGATGCAGGAAGGTTTAAGTTAAGGGAGGATGCACCTTCGTAAAGATCCCATCATCATCTTTATCTCTCCACACTTAAAGAGTCTCACCTACTATACGGGGTAGGCGTTGTTCATGGCACAAGTCAACTTTGTAAAAGGTCTTTGATGTAAAGGTAAGACACTGGTCTGAGATGAGTATATTCATTCCGAATGTCACCTCAAGTTCTGCTATCGTAAGTTTAAAGAAATCTCAATTTTACACAAGTGCACACGACTCCAATTTAGAAATTGCAATTTGTAAAATTATACAACCATGCTAAAATAAAGCAAGGGACCCCTGCTAAATATTGCTCTCGTGTGAAAAAGGGCTATTTATAAAGTATTTCAAACAGATTTTTTAAATTGTATGTTTCTACATACTGTTTTTGTTCATATTTCTCATTGAATTGGAAGACACAGTAGTTACCAAACAACGAGTGGTACTAGACTTTTGATTAAAAATCGAGTGCAAGTTGATTTTTTTCCCGCCAATCAATAAAACAATGCCCCGGTCATGTTTTTAAGCCGTGTTGATCTCAGGGTAAAAGGAAATGCCAAAACAAAATTCCAAAATCTCTGTATCTGGATTCCAATCACTAATTTCGAAACAACCTCTTCCTCTCTACAAAGTTAAGCGCATGTGCAGACATTTCTAAATCAAGTCAATGTACTTTTGTTTTGTTCACAGTATACTGTTCGTGACTTGTTCCTCAAGGGGACACTCGAAAACTAAATTGTGTTCCCGGTGTACAATACAGTCGATTTTGTAACGAAAGTGTTTTTTTTTCTTTCCCAGTTAATATCGAGTACAAACATGACTTTGTTGGAATGCTAAAGAAAAAAACCTCGATACACATTTCGTATCAACCAATTTGTACACACACAATGAGTCATTTGAACTTTTGAGTGCATTTGTTTTACTTTATTAATGCAAATTTTTAACTCATAGAAAAGATCATGTCGTGCTTTAGCCCCCCCCCCCAATCCATATCAACACTAGTTTCTTCTCATCAACCTGGGCCAAAGCTTATAAACATTTTCTGCTTACCAACATGTGAGCAGAATACCAATCACATATGGAACATTGTGAAGTGGTGTTTTGTCTGGTAACCTCACTCTGGCAGGCATAATTTTGTTGTGCTCAGCTACTTTTTGTGCTTTAATAAAAATAAAAAAAACTCAATGAAATTGAGCCCAGGTTGTTGAGCACATACTTTCCTGCTAAACGGGAAAAAACAGGCAGCGGTTCAAATTTGTTAAGCGTTGGGTTCAGAATCTAAACTGGTTCGTTGCACTTCAAACCAAATAACACATAGGCCTACATTCTGGAAAGTTCAACTTTTGTTCATAGTACAACGGGGCTTGTTATTTTCAAACAAAATGCGTCCCGACTTTCTGTCTACGTGAATTTCCGAACTGTTTTTTGGCAAGAGGATTGTTATAACGCAAACTGTTATCTACAAGAAATCACCACAGTTTTTACTTCCTCTATTTCCGTGAAGCTTGCCATACAACCAAAGCACAGCTACACTTCATCAAAAGACTAAAAGTGAAACGGCATGTTGTACTTTAAGCAAACGTTATCAAATTAGTGCTTAGTAGTTATTCCGGACTTTAAGCTAAATCGCAATGATTCTTCTTGAGATCCCTCTGACCTAACAACAAAGACACCCTGACAACGCAACAACAATTCAATACTTGTCTTTCTCACTTTTCCACAACATGTTCCTAGTAACTGCGTGCCCGGTACAACAGAGCGACAACCTCTGACCCCCGAGGTGCGCACTCGGAGCCAGAATGACGTCAGGCACGAGCTTGCTGATCATGCGCATTTGTGACTTCCTCAAATTTTGTTGAATTGCGACAGCCCTGGCCCCAATCTATGACGCTCGACTTTGAACCTTTGGTAGTGAGTGACCTTAACCGACCACCGTAGTACGTCGAGTAAATTACGACCACAAAAAAGGGCAAGCCCATGGGGTGCAGGACCGACTTTGGAAGATTCTTGGAAAAAGAACGAAGAGAATGAATGGTAACAGTTTTATTGATAAAGGGGTCAGTCAAACCTGGTCCGGAAAATCAAAAGAAAGACTTAAGAAATGAATATTTACAAACGTTACACACACAAAAACGTATTAACTTTATCTTCATCAGTTCAAATAAATGTATACTACAATGTTACTTGTCTACAATGGAGTTAAGTGTAAAAAATCATATCAAAACGTCCTGGAGGTTTGGCTCACGATAACCACAGGCCTGGAAATACGCGAAGGCCTCGGGGTACACGGTATCTAGCCCCTGGTCTTGACCTTGGTGCTCCTACAAAAGTTTCCCCATATACTTTAAGATTTTGCAATTGAAAGAGCCCTTTGCAGCACAACAAAGGGGCACTGCCCTCTCCATTATGAAATTACAGGCCTGTTAAAAACATATTGTATTGTTTGAGTTCAAATACGTTAATTTTACAGTTCAAACAGTCCATGTAAACAATAATGGTAGTTGGGTTTATCAACCTCTCCACAGGGTAGGTGAGTGCCTCTAGTCAACTACAATATAGCATGTTCAAATAATGGTGGTGTTTATTTTCAGGATGCTTGCTTTTTATCAGGCCAGGTTTGCTTCCTCTATGGTTTCCGACTAAAATGAGCACACGTGGGCATCCGGCCATCCGTTGGCCAACTGAATGACCACGCTGGACGGACTTCCATTACATTGCAGTTTGTATTTCCCTCAGATAAAGGGCTAATCACAACAAATCACACCACTGCTGGTGCCAACGATAGGCAACCACTGCCGTCAACATTGCTTAAAATGATGTTCTTTCCAGATGTTTTTTTCGCGGTGAATTATTATTATTTTTTTTACCTGCTGACCAGCAATTGGACCTGAGGTGTAATGACAGAACTCCATTGCAATTGCATGGACAATAGAACTTCCGCCAATCCTCAACCACCTTTGGGGCTAACTCAAGTTGCAAACCCGCTCGCTATATCTATGATCTATTTATTTGAAAAGCACCTGATGCACTTGGGATTCGATATAATGGCATGGTGTACAATCCCGTCCTAATGTGTCTTCATTGTGTTCTGGGTATCTCAGGAATTTTAAAGAAGATTTTAGGTTTGGGAAAAGGGTGTGTTCAAGTATGGAACTTCTTTCTTTTTCTTCTTTTTTTTGCGGGGGGGGGGGGGACACACACCTCTGCCACATATCGGGCATGGTACAACGTGATGGGGACGACCTGTAGAAAAGAGGTGGATTTGGAAACGAGTTTTTCCCCCTCCCCTCCCCTCCTTCTTTTCTTTAGGCCAATGAATACATACATTTTTTCACTCCTTTGGTCGGTTAGGCCCATGAGGTATAAACATTAAAAAAATTCTTACGAATGACTGACACGAAGACGGGGGGTTACATAAAGACAAGATCGCATCACGGGGTAGGCTGGGAAGCGAACCACCTACACTGGTATGGTCAGGTTCCTCCATAATGTACACACAAGTAATGCACTTAGACCACTTTCGAAACCACAGTTCTGTAGCTCCGGCTTTGGCACCGTCAAAAAAAGCGTGCGTTTTCAAAATGACAGACGGAGCCAACGAGCCGAGACTTTGCAGGTATTATACCGGATTGCATGAGCTACCACAAGAGTATACGTACGTAGACAGTGTTCATGTTTTGTGTGATCAACCCTATACATTGGGCCTAATTCGCTGTGTGAGTCAGGAGAAAATGGTGAAAATCCCCGCACAAATTGCAGCATGTAAACACATTGTCCATAATTCTGATTGTTGTAATAACCAAAATCAGCTGTGGCGTGTTTTTTTTTTAGGTTCTCAGATACAGTTTTTCTCGAATATGACTTCATTTTAAAGGGAAATATTTCACACAAAAAAATGTATTAGTATGAATTTCATCATCAGCATGTTTTCAGATTAAAATTAAACAGTGATGTTTTTATCCCGACCAATCCTGTCTACTGTAAGATTTGACAGGCCAAGTCTCGCGTTGATGGAGTGGGATTCGAACTATGACCCACAAGGTGAAGAACCAACCTATGACCAATGTTGAAATTAAGATTTTTAGGCTGGTATCCGGCAGACGGGTAGATCTCCCGTGTCACAAGACTGCATAATGATTGGCGTCGAGCCAAGAACATTATTTCCCTAAAACAAAAGTAAACTACAACTGCGTTGTCTTATCGAATCTACTTTGACTGACAGACAGTCTCCAGTCCTATAAAAGTCACACAAAGACAACTCAAATCTCGTCTCATTAGAAAAGCGAGAATTGAAATTCTTCTCTGAAAGTATGGACGTCAATCATTTCATTTCGAAAATGATTGACAAAAATCACAAAAAAATCCAGGGGCTATTATTCTGCTGCAGTTGCTCAAAGCATGCTCAAAGTTATAGTGAAGGACATTGGTCTACAGACGTTCGTGAGTGACCACTGCGTTGGGTTATACTGGTATGTAGCCTTGGGTCACCTGCGGTCTGAGGAAGGCCACAACAATGTGGTAGAAGTCTTGTCATGTTTGGGAATGAGTGGATGGCAAAGTAGACCCATCCCCTATAGGTAGGAAAAACACCAAATATCCCAACACAATCCAGAGAAGACTACGACCGCAATATAGCCTGCCCGATATGGGGGCAGAGGGTCCCCCTCCCCAATGTTCCCATACTATAACACCCCCCCCCCAACAAAAAAATAAAAAAATAAAAAAAAATAAAAAAAATCCTCAAAAGAATTCCTGAGATTCCAAGCACACAATGAAGACACAATAGGTGGGGGTACCCTCTGCCCAATTCGAGCACCAATTGGAACGCAAAGTCTTCCTTTTTTGGAAAGGAAACAGATTTTCGAAATTATTTTCACACAAACTTAAATTACGGGATTTGTGATGACAGTTTCGTAAAATTTGTAATAGACCCAAATAATAATTCGATATTTTAAAGAGAACACCGATGTGAATAAAAACTAAGAGGTTCGGGCAAGCCTTTAAGAAACGTCTTTGATTTATATAAAAATGGTCTATTCGCTTGACATTACAATCCATTTACAATGATGCAATACACTTGTATTTGTAACAACTGCATTGTGTTTAGCATCGATTCGGTAAACATCAAAGCTTTCGGCAGAAAGTCTGGTGCCACTATAAATTCAAAAGCGCATAGCACTATGTTAAGACAGTGCACCAGACCAGTGCCCACCAGCCCACCAAAACCATTCAGACAAATAATTCATTCATGAAGAATGACGACCAGAACACCCCACCCCTTAAATAAAATAATACTCTTTTTAAGTCAATACCGATTTGATATGTAGTTCATTATGTCGGTCTCCTAATTCGATCAGCGGCAATTCCGGTCATTTTCTTGTCTTCACATTTGGGGAGAAAACAAAAACGAGATGGACGTCTCGATACAGTTGTCTTCGATTCATCAAAACGCGGACCGAATGGGGCGTTGATTTAATGACAAGGTCACGGTGTTCCTTGTTGTTGTTGTTCATCATGTGACTTAACTAAAAACAACGACCTTCCATTTGTGTTCTCGGGCCAGATTAAGATGACAAAGGGGGCCCGCTTCGTATGGAGATACAGCTCGCGTTGCGCATCCAAGGACAATAGCCCATTGTTCCTCAGCAGTTATCAAAGCAAGTTTGACAAATTGGAGGAGTGGGACTGCGACTTGAATGTTGTTTTTATGTGGTAGAGAAATACAAACACTTGCGGTATGTTTCATTGTAAAATTCACGTGAATGACATCAATGCTTGATTTTTTTTTTCATTCTTGCATCTCCTTTTACTGCCATCCTCGATTTTCAAGCTGATTGTTATTTTACAAAATTAACAACACAGCCTTTCTCCTTGTGGAAAAGCAATGTTACAATTGTTTCAAGTTTCAAAACTTGTAATACTGCACCTCCCGTTTTAAATTTAAAATGCGTTTATTTTGTTTTCCTTTTCCTTAGAACTTCCGCCAAATTTACCTCTCATTAGTTCGTCATTACAGGCTTGATCATTACTTTGCAAATCACGAAATAACCACAGTTGCCGTAAAGTCATCGGAAGGCCTTCATTTCACCCACCACCCCCCCCCCCCCGGCTCGGTCGAAACCCGTAGCGCGGATATCATCATTGTACAACAAGTTCCGGGCACCGGCGAATTTTTGTTTAGTTTATTGGCTCAACAACGGAAAGACAGTTTTTTTTTCCTCCGTTGATCCACCAGAAGGCCTGCATTTCAGTCAATTTGGGCACTGGTTTGGTGCGGTCTCTAGTAATTAACGGTTGGTCAAGACACTGATTAGCAAAACAACCCACAATCTCGTGTTTTTTTGTTTTGTTTTTTTTGTTGGGGTGGGGGCAGGTTCTTGTCTTCTTGCGCGACTTCAAGAGGTTCGTTACCAGTGAGGACAGGTTATGTCAAACATGCAGCACCGTGTACACTGACGACCCATCATCATCCGTTCGGGAAAAAATCAATGAAAATATCCCAAGTATTAATCACTGTCTAATGACTTTCTGGTTTCGCTCTGACCATAAAACCTTCATCCCATTGTCGTTAGTAGTTTATCTCCCCCAAAGAATCGATACTAATTAATATCGACATCGTCGTCTTTTAAGGACACACTAATATAATCAAGAATCGAAAAGTCAAGTCTTGCGTGGCGGTTCCTGGGCCTAATTACGATCAATTTGTATCATAATTAAACATCACTTGGAACAACAAAACACTGGTCGGAAGTTTCAACAACCTATACAAACTGTAGCTGTTTCATTTTTGTGTGGTTGTTGAACCTAACAACGGCCCTTACAATAAAAACATCCGCTTTGTAAATCAAAGAGTTATTCTCTATTGCACCGGTCCGGCATCTTTCCCAAGAAACATTGATTGGTAGATATTTATCGCTGGTACTCAACACCGCGAGTACCAACTAAACAGTCATGAAAGTTTATTTATAAAAATGTTTAAACTAGTATCGAAGCATTTCCACTTAGACAGTTGAAGTTCATCTTTCTTGTTGTATATCCAAGCATTCTTAAAATCATATCAGTTGAATAGTAGAACACGTTTATTAAAAATGGCGGGAAAACAAAAATATGAATTCGCCAAACAAGGGCAATGTACAATATCTGCAACGTAGATTTGAACGGTATATTTTCTAGTATCAAATGCTTACATACCTTTTTTTTTTAAGTCAAATTAGCTCATAACTAGTAGTGTAGTCCTTCGATAGAAACCTTATTATTAAGGCTGCAAAAACCCCAACAAGAAACCCTTCAATTGATGACGTCAAATGGGGGGCCAGGGGGGGGGGGGGCGACGACATGCAGGGGTGTATACCTGAATAGCACTTCATGAAACTGCCAGGGTTTAGGAATGTCTTTGTCAGGGTACCGTACCTCTACTGGGGTCGATTCCACAAAACTCTTCCTAACTTAGGACTAAGCAATGCTAAGAGATAGGACTAGTCTTAAGTAACTGGTCTTAACTTAAGACTAGTCCTATCTCTTAGCATTGCCTAGGACTAGTCCTAAGTTAGGAAGAGTTTTGTGAAATCGACCCCTGCCTCGGGTCTGTTCATGTACTTGGCCATCTCTCGGAAAGGAGGAGCGACTTTCTTCGACAAATTAAAGACACTGGACACCTTTGGTAATTGTCAGAGACCAGTCTTCTCACTTGGTGTATCTCAACATTATGCACAAAATAACAAACCTGTGAAAATTTGAACTCAATTGGTCGTCGAAGTTTCGAGATAATAATGGAAGAAAAAACACCCTTGTCACACGAAGTTGTGTGCTTTCAGATGCTTGATTTCGAGACCTCACGCGTGAGGTCTCGAAATCGATTCAAATATTTTACTGAGAAATGACTTCTTTCTCAAAAACTATACGTTACTTCAGAGGGAGCCGTTTCTCACAATGTTTTATACTATCAACAGCTCTCTATTGCTCGTTACCAAGTAAGTTTTTATGCTAACAATTATTTTGAGTAATTACCAATAGTGTCCAGTGCCTTTAAAAAAGAAACTGCAAAGGCATTTCAATATTATTGTTGCATTTCTTGATTCTGACGTGAGAGCTTTCTATCGGCTTGCATGATTGGGTTAACACTGGCATCATTGTATTTACTGTCATGCAAAATAGGAAATATTCAGAAAACCATTTTCAAATGATGGATTCTTCTATTCAAGTCAATGTAACCAAAACGAGGCTGGAAGGGTACAGGGTATATATAGTCTGGTACTTTTCTGATCACTGGCAAGTTGTGTACAGAGTATGTGACTTTACTGAGGCTGTCAGACAAGGCAAGGCGCACGCGTATTTAGAGTAATTAACAACATGCAGTGAGAAACACATGCGAGCAAAGATCAAGCAAAAGTTAACGAAACCAACTTAAACCAAACACTACTTTCCTCATAAACGTCCTATTTCTTGACAAACGGAGGGACACGATGTCAGATAAGTGACACGACCCATGGAGTTAGTTCTCGGGCGTACAGATATTTAATTAGCAGTCGTCGTTTTTTCAGCATCGACGAGTAGAACTCACCTCACACTCAGATGGTTAATTTGTTAATATTTTAGTTTAAAGGAACATTACAGAATTGGTTTTTGCTAACAAAACAGTTGCTGGCAGTGTAAGCACTTTATGTAATCCACCATATACATAAACTGACAAACCTGTAGAAGTTTGAGATCGATCGGCCATCTGGGTCACGAGAAAATAGTGAAAAACCGATTACACATTTGCATGAAACCATAAAGGTTCAACAAACGAATAAAACGCTCACTGAGCGATAAACTCCAATCGGAAAATTAGTTTATTCATTTCTCATCAAATATGGCATTTCAGACAGAAATATTTCAAGGGATGTTTTCTACTAATCATCATCATTAGACCGTGTAAGTTTTATGTAAATCTGTGATCAAAAAGTATATTTTACAACTACCAATTCTGTAATGTTCCTTTAACTAATGAAACAAAAACCACATCAAATCACGAAGAGCACGTCGATGAGTGGGATGAGCAGTGTGAGAACCTCTATCTACACTCCTGCCTAAAAATAAAGAACTGGGGGGGGGGGGGGGTAACGTGGGTCTAGAAAGGGGACGAGACCCCTGAACCTCTGAAGACTGGGTGTTATATTACTTGAGGTTGTACTCCCAGTTACAACTAATTAACAAATCTATAAAGGTCTGGGTAAAATTTTCTGTCTATCCCTTTGTTACTTTCATCTTCTCGGGAGAAAAAAAAGGAAGATAAAGGCAAACTTAAAAGCAAGTGTTCCAAAAAAAAGGAGGAAAAATCCTGGATCAGGCATTCTTGTGTTGGTACCAATATAGTCAAGTGGAATTTAAAAACGGGTGCGATTTCACGTTGTTGTTTGTGGAACATTAATTAATAGGACATGCTCTATTGTTTACATCCAGTCTAACCATATAATACATATCGCTTCTATTATTATTATTATTATTTATTCGGCATAAAAACACATACAAAATACAAACATAAACAAAACAAAAGCCAGGGACATATGCCTGGAATTAAAAAAGTTCACCAAAAAAACTGTAGCCCGAAGGCCTTCAATTCAAATATCCCTGGCCATATATTAAAAATCTAATAATAATTTACAATAAGTCTATAAAGACATTAAAAACATTAAAAATCAGTATCGAATAATGTGAGCTAAAAATCAACATGGATGCCGCGCAGGTTATTGTCAACAAAGACTGTTTTCGGTTGATCGATTCATGTTGATTTGTTCATATGTATTTTCCCATGCAATTTTTTTTTTGTGACTTATCAAAATTCATATAATATATAAAATCTAATGTGAAAACGTTACATGTGATGAGGACTATTTTTAATAAATATGCTGTGTTTATGACCTAAAAACACGGATAATTAAGGACAAGTTGCAGCGTCGGCACGTCACCCCGACCAAAGGATCCGCCCTTCTAAATTCTAGGACATAAGGAAACAAACCAAACCGCAAAATGTGATCAATTTAGCAATTTATTTGTCTTCCTGTTCTAAAACCAGGCATGCAACAGAATCTTTCCAGCCCGTTTGAGCTGAGCACTGATACAGAGCTAGGGCAAGATTGGCGCCAAAAGTAGACCCCGATTTTTATCAAGAGGCGCGGCCGCGGCAGACCTTCAGTGAAAGACAGTTCGGTATCTGAGTTAAGGTGAATTGTGCATTGTGTGATATAGCCCGTATATCAAGCAACATGGCGACTGGGAAGCGAAACGTAACTGCACAATTATTATTATCTTCTGAAATCTACAGGGTCTTACCTCCACCAAAAGCTCTCTCTCTCTCTCTCTCTCTCTTGGATCTGTAAAGACGTCTGAACTTGAAGCTAATGGGAGTTGACCTTCGCAGATGAAGGATGAAGATTCTCCGTTTCTTGATTTTGAACCAAGATCCAGGACACAAGAGTTCTAGGGTGGATCTCGACGCGACGGGCCTTCCAAAAGCTTGTTGATCGCTGGGTCTTAACTATGTGCTTGCTGTTACACTCTTGACCAGCTCCTCGACCAAAGAAGCAACACTAAAATAGTTTCTGGTTATTTTCCTCCCCGCCTCTCTGCTGGCACAGGACACTAAAGTTCGCTTCTCCTGAGTTGCTGCTCACCGTCGTCAACCTTGAAGTTAACTGTAGCTGCTAAAAACAACCGTCACAAGGTTGAATTTTTGGTCGAGTCACCTGGCTATCTATATGAACGGTCATCGGTTGCAGGCTCAAACGGGGAAGCTGACTCAAACTCACACAATTGATACATACACAGTCTGGCAGAATCTGTTTTTCTCTTTCAGTATGTCCGCTAGACCAGTGTGGTGAGAGGTATACGGACCATTCAGACCAGACAGTAATCTGTTTTGCATAAAGATGTGCACTATTAAAAAAAAAAACATGCACACACACACACACAACAGTATACGGTCTTGTGTAATCCGGGTAGCGGCATCCGGGTACCCACTTCGGCCGTAGATACCGCGCAAAGCCCCGTTATGCTGCGGGCAGAACATAAAATGCTAACGGCTTATAAAAACCCAGACACTGTTACGTAACCCCCTGTTTAGAATGCGGTTTTATTTTGTATGCGCGACTGCATACCGGTCTGACCACCACGCACACAACGGCTGATACAATGCAATGGTGATTGCATGTGGTGAATATAGCGGCGCAATGATCACTGTCCACAATAGATTTGTATTAAAGTAGCCTCAAAGTTAACAACACTGAGCCGCATTTTAGGGCAAGTCGACCAGATGATTGTGAAAACAAATTGAGGAACTTTGCCAGAGCACGCTATGGCTATCCAGTTATCCAAAATCAGATTCGAAAGAAGATGAAGTGCTTGTCTTAAAGGAACATTACATAATTGGTTTTTGCTAACAAAACAGTTGCTGGCAGTGTAAGCACTTTGTGTAATCCACCATATACATAAAATAAACTGACAAACCTGTAGAAGTTTGAGATCGATCGGCCATCTGGGTCACGAGAAAATAGTGAAAAACCGATTACACATTTGCATGAAATCATATAGATTCAACAAATGAATAAAACGCTCACTGAGCGATAAACTCCAATCGGAAAATTAGTTTATTCATTTTTCATCAAATATGGCATTTCAGAGTAAATCTGTGATCAAAAGGTATATTTTACAAGTTTTTTTCCTACCAATTCTGTAATGTTCCTTTAAGAAATGAATGGTCCCTCTCTGAAAAAAAGTATATTTTGTCCATGATCAAAATAACCTGCGAATTGTTTATTTAGTGTCATGTCACAAAAGTTGCATACAACGGACGTGTTTCAAGACTTCCTAGGAACTTGGTGAGATTCAAACGAACTTTGCAGTAAAAATGAATTTTTTCTTGACGGGAATAATCCCATGAAAACACCAAACTTGATTCCAAAACTTGCTTTGAATGTCAAGGAATTAAAACCCATTTTGAATTTTTAAAAAAGGTTTTTATTTTATAATTTAAATGGCAGGGTCAAAAGTTGTTCGAAAATCACTTGTTTACTCTCTGGGTTAACATGGCACTTTATTGGTGGACTTTGGTGACGCAATCGGTTTGTTGACCTCCTCGTCTACGAGGGGCCATTCAGAATAGTCAATGTTTAAAAAATGCAATCTTTTTTATTCGACATTGTTTTGACCCATACACATAACCCCAAATTTTGACTTTTTTTTAAATATTGAATGGCTTTATAATACATCCTACACTGAAGAACAAAGTAATACCCCAAATGACGCAGACGTTTTAGATCAAAGTTCTCCAACATCAGTGCTTTTTAATGGCTTTTCCTGGCTTAAACAACCAACTTTGTAGTTTAACAGAAATGAAATTGGCAACTACATAAAACTTTGTATAGGATTCAATGGTAGCATAGCATAGGTAGGTGCTGAGCGAACAGCACAATTTTGTTTAGACATTGTAGACGACGATCTGGGCCATCAGTTGTTGTTGTTGTTTTTTCCTTTTCTTTTTGGTTTATTTATTTTCAAATATTTTGAATACAAACTGAATTTCGATTTTCAGTTATTACTACCCACCTACCCACAATTTCGAAAAAAGTTCGAAATCTTTAAATATTGACTATTTTGAATGGCCCCTAAACATAAAAATACGTTCTCGTTGTACCAAAAAAAGCATCCTAAACGAACTTTTCATATTTTTCTTTTCAGTTTCAAGGGTATCTTTAAATATTGACTATTTTGAATGGCCCCTAAACAAAAAATACGTTCTCGTTGTACCAGAAAAAAAGCATCCTAAACGAACTTTTCATATTTTTCTATTCAGTTTCAAGGGTATACATTGAATCGAATTTATGTAAGCAAAGAGAGATTTCAGATCTTGTGTTTTTGGTCTAGAGTTTGTAAATAGATTTTTTGTTCTCAATTCAATTCAACAACATTTATTTCCATTTTACAAATCTCGTGTCATACAAAAAACGACAAGTGTTCACAAGATCAGAATACGCTAATGCGATGTAATTAAATAGTAGGAACAGGGCATGCAGAGTTAGTAAAAATGGAGGCAAGCCCCGGTAGGTGTTTGCCTGAGTTGGGGGATCCCATACAAGCCAGGACAGACGTCGCGTCTGTCTTATACAATGTGGGGTGATTTTTAGGTAAGAACTGTATTTGTAGGGTGTTTTGACGTTGTGGGGGTTAACCCCGCAAAGTTTTTAAAGGCACTGGACACTATTGGTAATTACTCAAAATAATTGTTAGCATAAAAACTTACTTGGTAGCGAGCAATGGAGAGCTGTTGATAGTATAAAATGTTGTGAGAAACGGCTCCCTCTGAAGTAACGTAGTTTTTGAGAAAGAAGTAATTTCTCAGTAAAATATTTGAATTGATTTCGAGACCTCACGCGTCAGGTCTCGAAATCAAGCATCTGAAAGCACACAACTTCGTGTGACAAGGGTGTTTTTTCTTCCATTATTATCTCGCAACTTCGACGACCAATTGAGTTCAAATTTTCACAGGTTTGTTATTTTGTGCATAATGTTGAGATGCACCAAGTGAGAAGACTGGTCTTTGACAATTACCAAAGGTGTCCAGTGTCTTTAACAGAAAAGATTCAAGAAAAGGGACAACAGACAAAACATGGGGAAGCCCACAATGTCACTCTACTAGAAATGGCTGCACAGACAGACAGCCAGACAGGTTAAAAATATTGTGGGGTTAACCCCACAATGTCAAAAAAAACCCACAACAACAGTTCCTACCTAAAATACACCTCACAATGTCTATCTGGTAAGCTCAGACAGACAGACAGACAGACAGACAGACAGACAGACAGACAGACAGACAGACAGGCAAGTGAGCAACAAAACACGTATATCAGAAATAACTGCCAAGTTAACATAAATAGATAAGTTACCATTACAATAAGACAAGAACTACGGTAGATATAAAGAAAAATAAATTATAGGGCTAGCAAAACAAAACATTCGGATACTACTAAATTTATACTACAAAGTGTACTTCGTCACCGTTGTCAGAATGTGCCGACTCAAATGTCGTACCGATACACGCAATCGGTTTTTTTTTTTTTTTTTTTTAGAAAGGAAACAGAAATATATATTTCAACATGAGCTACCACGTTCATGTGTTTCCGTTTGAGTGTACGACCAGACGTTGTCATCTAAGTGAAAATATTTTCCGCCTAAAAAGCGAAAATTGTCACCGTCGAACCCATCAATGTTGGTAATTTTAGCTAAACAAGCTGTTTCCATAGCAACACATGAGCACCGTCCCTACTAATTTGTTTTCATGGTGAGATGGTTATTAGGTTTTAAATGAACCACAACATTAAACGAATTTTGTTGTTGTAGCAACACCCTGCGAGTTCAACAACAGAGTACGTTAACTGTACGGAAAGTCGACGCTGGCTTAACTTTGCAACGAAATGTAGTTGTGAGATCACAGCGACAGCTGTGAAACTTTACTAAATTTAGGGGGGGGGGGCTGCTAAGCCCTTCTTTGGCTTTAATATTGGGGTGGTTCAGTATGTGAAGGATATCTGTGGCTTCGGGTGGCAGAAGAAATCTCTTTCTGCAGTAGGCTGAAAAAGTATCCTCGATTTTTTTTATTTGCTCATTTCTTTTATGGAAGTTCGCCACAGACAAGGTTCATAGCAACTCTTGGTAAGGAGCTATAAGAAGATGAACATAACTCAGAGGAGCTGAAGGTACGAATTGATATTCCTCTTAAAACAGATGTAGGATGGAGGGAAAACATAAACCAGGCTAGTAGATCCACAGAGATGCAGTACGTGGAATAAAGCTGTTGGAATGGCTCGTTGTTCCACATCTCAGCAAAGTGAGTGTATGGGTGAGAACAAGCAGAAAGCCTGGTTTCAAGCTCAAACACACTGATCGGAGTGAACGGAGGCTGGCTACAGACCTACGGTAGGGGATGAGGTTATGGCCTACGGTGAGGGATGAGGTTATGGCCTACGGTGGGGGATGAGGTTATGGCCTACGGTGGGGATGAAGTTGTAAAGTTGATCCCAACCCTTAACCAACAAGTCAAACAATTCACTTCTGCACTCTTATCTAATAAAGATAAATGCCAGGCAGAAGCTGGGGTTAAGGGGTCGAGGGGTCGAGAGGTCGAAGGTTCGAGAGGTCAAGAGGTCAAGAGGTCGAGGGGTCACGGGGGAAGTATAGGAGGACGGGGAAGTCAATGTTTATGGGAGAAGGAACCTTATGGAGGTACATATCCACGCTATTGCTTTCTGATTCTGACTACAATTTTATGACTCGATGTCGGTGAGGTTTTAGTTGTATCTTGTGGACACAGGTGGTCTACCTCAATAAAAAAAGGTTGAAACCAGCCCCAATCAAAGAAATAAGACGGTGGCCCAGCAATGAGCACGTGACCCTTGTCAACTTACAAGTCATATGCCCCCCCTCCCCCACCATCCGTTGTCCACTAGGTCGAAGTGAGAGCCGCTTATTCGGGGAACGGCGTGGTACCGGCACTGAACGTTATAGGCCTATACTCTTTACTGACGTCTTGGTAAATCTGATCGCAAATTTTCCCGCCTTTTCCCCCAATCATCTCTCGCCTGCATAATTTTTGTTCTCCTTTCTTTTTCATCCCATGATGCACCGCGCAAGATAAGCAATGGTGTTTAATTCATGCATGTTGTAAAACCCACAAGCGCCGGCCTGTCCGGCGTGCAAAAAACACTGTTAATCAGCGCTGGAAGTAAACTCCGTACAGGCATTGATTTTTTTTTTTTTTTCTTCGTCTACCGTGTCGTCACCGTCAGCTGCCGCCGTATTTTAGCCTTGAACTTGACTGAACACGGTTCGCTAATAACAGGCAAATAGGTCACGTTTCGTCTCTGCTAGTTTGTGCACGGGATAATCCCATACGAGGATTCATTGACAACGATAATACCACGGGGTTTATATTTCGCTGCATGGGAAGTTAAAGAGACGTGTAAGAAAACAATAACATTGTTGTTGGAAGTATAGTCGGTGATTTGCAACCGATTCGAATAAGTGGACCAAATAACGACAACGCATATTATGCATTTAGGCTATACCGAATGACGAGAGAGTATAATTTGTTCTCTTAATTGTTTACTTTCCATGGGGGGAGCGGGGGGGGGGAGGTCAAGAAAATAAAATGTACATCTAGAGGTTTCACAAAACAGTCGTAGTCTGGAGAGTGTATTATATATAAGGGGGGGGGGGGCACCCAAATATGACAAAGACGGGAATTATCTTTGCCCAAGCTCTAAGCTAGGTGCAAGCTGACTTCATCTAACATAAATTATAAGACGCGTCACAGCGTCCGGTAAAAAAAGAAAAAGACATATGGTTAAAAAATAATTGGTTTTTAATATTATTTAACAGCAAATATAAAAAAAAAAATTGAGTAATTTGATTTTGACTCACCGGCCGGAGTGATCCCATAATTTGAGGGCTTTGCGTTCGTTCGTTAACCTCGTTGAAATCTCTGTGCTTGTAATGAGGTAGCTTTACACAGTGGGGCTCGGATCGATTGTGAACCCCACAGAGACCAATTATGGTGGAGGGCCCACAACGTCATCTCCTCGCAACAATGGGAGGAAGAAGAGTGTTGGATCCAAGTAACAATCCATGTATAAGAAACATTAAGGAAATTAGTTCTTTGATCAAAATGTATAATAATATGTAAATACTTTGGATCATTTTTTTTTTTTTTTTTTTTTTTTTTTTACCGGGGGAATTTTTGTGAAGGGATTTTTCTCTCGGTGTTGCTATGGTGACGGAGGTCGTTTATACGCAATTTGCGCGTGTGGTGTACAGCGAATTGCACCAGCATCTACGGGCTGGCTAAATCCGATCGATTCAAATTGGAGTTTGACTTTCTTTGTTTCCGAAAAAAAATAATAATAATAATAATGAATAATTTAAACCAAATCCCTAAACACCCAACATGTGGTTTGCTCACAATTGTTTCTTAACACGTTATGTGACAGTTACAACAAACGTGTAAGTAATTGTTTTAAACGATATATATATATATATATATGTATATCTGTATATTTACTTTTTACCAACCAACCCATAAGAAAAGGGGAAAAACGGTTTGAAAGTTTTTTTGTTTAATTTTAGAGATGAATATTTTATGCTTTTGTCATAAATCTTTTTTTGTTAATTCACAAGTGTTCCAAAAACAGGTCCTAAACGAAATAATGTGTAATATGCAGTATACAGAATATACAAAAACAACGACTAAAACATTTAGTTTCAAATATCAAATGTGAAAATATTTCGATTCCCCTCAAAATGTTTAACTTAAAAGCAAAATTTACAAATTTCATAATATTTTTAATCTCCATTCTAGTATAGACTCGCGCGTTTCGAAAACGAGAAAAAACAACTCGAACGAAGACTATATTTTTTCTATGAAATGAAATCTTTTGAAAGTCTATTTATAGGCTAAAGAGCTATTGATAGTTAAAAATATCCAAAAGCATTTGTTTTAAAATACAATTTCAATTTTCATGACGGACAAATTGTTATCATGCCCGATTTTGGGCTACCATTACACAAGTTTAATGATACCATGAACGTCAGTTGGGCAAAATTCGTAGTCTTATTATCGGGGTTCTCTTTGTTGGTTTGGAATTTTTTTTTTTTTTTTTACTTTCATACATTCACGGCTACATTTCACTTTCCCAACAATGTGATATTAATTTTATAGTCATAAACTATACGTTACTAAAAGTATTCGAAGAAACAGATTTGCGCACACGTTAAACCCAATACTAGTTTGGACCACCTTGGTCCCGGAAACTCGAATAAGCGCGAAACCGGCGCAGTCTCAACCTCGTCCCCATGGTTTACTTTATTTCCAACCATGTTTACAATAGTAAACCCTGGGAGGGAAACTCCTTACTTGGACTCTGATTGGACAAAACCGAATGTTAACCTTTGTCAAAACAGCCGGCCGGCAACCAATGTACAAACAGGCTATTAAATCTGGTACCGGACCACGAGACCATGACGAAGATGTGAATTTCGAAAAGTAGCCAGACTTTTCTAATTTGCATACGTATCCAAAATTTTGGATATGCAAATGATCCAATACCAGGGTGAGAGAGCGGTCAACATCGTACTGCTCGACATACCCTGGGGACGAGGTTGGGCGCAGTCTAGTGTTCGGCCGTGTCCGAATTGGCGGCTACGGCTACAGCAACGGGTGGATCACCGCGTCTTCGTGTGTTGAAGTATAAGGACGTCCTTAGCAACACCCTTAGTAACAGACGTAGGCGAAGCAGTAGCCGCCAATTTGGATACGGCCTAAGTCTGATTAAGAGAGCTAGAGGTGTGTCCGAATTTGGCGTTTTGGTGAAGGAAAAAAAGGCTTTGAACGAGATGTTTGTTGTAGTATTTCGAAGGTAGATTGCATAGTGATGAGGCCCTAATCAGAATCTCATTGCGTTCTTCTCATTTACAAGTTAATACTGCCAACACGTCTAATTGAATTCGTATGCAGACCCGATCAATTGTACAACAATGTTTTGGGGCAACTTTCGTCACAAGCATTGTCTATTGCATTGCTGTTCTAATGAATATAATTTAAATTCTATAAAAAAGTGCAACTGATGAAGATAAGAAATTTATAATAAAGAAACAACATAAATAAGAGCTCATGATCAAAACGAGGCTAGAGAGAACATAGTCTGTCTCCTTTTTGCGATAGAATAAGTGGTTTGGAATAAAGGAAATAGACCAAGATTGGCCGCAGCTTGAGATCACGCAGAGCGCCCTAAACTTCACACTAAAAAGGTTTGTGGTCCAGCTTAAATTCTGGGATCGAAAGACTCAAGTTGCGGTCCTTTTTCCCCCCTCGTAGTCTTCGACAGCTCCACCACCGGCCTTTACAGGGCTTCTACTGGGGGAGTTTGAGGCCGATCGACCGCCTGTATCCCTCGGCAGTCGCCTCTCGGCCACAAGCAAGGTTGCGATAGGTGCCTCGTTGCACACGAAATATGGAGTAAACCGAAGCCTTGGCCTTAGAACGCTGGAGCCCGCGGTATGAACTGCGCTCGAAAAAGGTGCCGGTAGAGATTCCTTTTAATTTACTATAGGTAGGCTGTGTGTGGTCGGTACAAAAAATACCTTTGTCCGGTTAAGGTGTTAACAATTAGAATGACCATTTTTATCAAATGGCCACCAGAAGTTGCTATGTTGCAGAACGTAAAATATACCAAAAACTGATCCCCCGCACCACCCCCGCCCCCCCAAAAGGACACACTTTTATAGACAGAGATAATGTACAAAGAAAAGCAAAGAAAAGAAAGGAGGGAACATCCTTCAACAACAAAAAAAACAAACAAACAAAACAAACAACAAACAAAAAACAAAACAAAACAAACAAACAGGACTTCAAAAAGAAATACAACGGTATGGATTTGTGTGTGTTGTTATAAAAAGTGTGATTTGTTTTTTGTGTACATTTATTTAGCCTGATTATAACAACGGGAACCTGGCTGAATTTCTCACTCAACATGATGTTTTGAGGTACATTTTTTCTTCTTCTAACATGTCTGTTGTTATTAAGGAGCCAGACTAGAACGGTTGGGCCCGATTGAGGTTGTTGGGCAGAATTAGTCGGGTGCTTCGCGCCTAAATTCTCAGTAATATCACATGTCACATAGGGTATAATGACTGTACAGATGCTTGTATCTCCATTCAAAACGAGGCTGGGGTGTGAAAACAGTCTGGTACTTTGAGCTTATTCAGAGTGTAATTTCTTAAGATGAACACAGGGAATGTGACTGCATTGTGCTTGATATTCAGCCGGCGCACCGCGCTGTTTTGCTGCCATCCCCAACGCGACGATTTCAGGCGGCCCGTCTCTCCGCCGTACCGTGGTGTAATCCGCTGCCTGACACCGACCTATATTCCCACACGTACGCTCGGCAACACCTCATCGTGCGCACCAACCAGCCTGCGGACTCGGGATAATATTAAAACCCTCTCTCTCTTTTTTTTTATTATGTATTTTCCATCCCGTTTAAATATAGCTCAGGGAGCGAGCGAGAGTTTCGTCCTTGGCATTGGTCTTGCGTTGGGTGCAGCCAAAATCAGCTTCGCATCGCTCTCGCAAAGACGGATTATGCAGCGATCTGGGCCGGGTAGTATAGAGCGATAGGCCCCCACCAACAATGCAGATTGCAAATATATACATGCCGCTTCTTCTCGTGCTCGGTTCACATGAAATTAATTTTTCGTCTATTATTTTAGACTGCAGTTTGATTTGAGGAATTACAATCATTAGACCTTTTGTATACTCAACCTTTTGATGGTCACAAAAATGTTTCTATTCGATAAAATTCGATCGATTTGTGAGCGCTCGAACTATTAAAAAAAAAAAAAAAAAATGATTGGTAGAAATGTGACGCCGTTGATATTATTGTTTTTGCCGTCAGTCTAATTCATTAATATTATTCATTGCTTTTTTTTTGCTTATATATTTAATGTTTAAAACTAATTAATTAAACCAAGTCTGGCATGTTTACTTTGCAATCATAATAATAGTCAGTTACAATTAAACAAAGAGGAATGGGGGCGATCATTTTTTTTGTTTTTCCTTCTTCGTTGTATTTGTTTTGTGAAGTCGTGGTTGGTTTCGTGACAGACTTTCAAAAACAATAAGACGACGGATGACCAAAAAAAAAAAAATCAGGATCCTAGTTTGGGGGAAATACCTTGGAGTTTCAGATTTCGAAATAAACAGCAACGAGACAAGAATAACAGTGGGGGCTTATTTTGGACTGCGGTTCCTGAATGGTTCGCACTAACTGGCAACTTCTTTTAATTACGGCGAAGGAAAACAAAAGTACTTATTGAGAACATTGTTATAAGTGGTAAGATCTGGAAGGGGGTGTTCGGCGGTTCCTTTGCAGGTTAATTCTAGACGAAACAAAGACCTGTGTAGCTTTTCATTTTTCCACATGTCGTTTTAAGACATTTATTTCCACACCAACTGAGAATCATGGTTCGGTAATAAAGGGAAGCAAGAGGATAATTGGAAATGGGGGCACAGCCAGAAAAGCATTAAGCTTGCGTTAGGTATGCCCGGACAAACAAAAACACAACAAAAAAGGGACTAACATTAACAAGCACAGTGTGGGTAGGTTCGATAATTAACTAAGACAGAATAGACTCTTTGTGAACTAAAGTGGGCTGCAGAGGGATGCAACTTACAACTGCAATACATAGGAAAACACATAAGGAGGGTTCAATAAACATTAATACAGCGTATACAGGTGAAATAGGAGAAGTCCCCCCCCCCCAAAAAGGTGAAAACTAAGAGGAAGCTCCAGGGATTAGATTGGATTTTGAACAAGGAAAGTATAAAAAGATCGAATTGGTTTGTGCTTGGTTTGTGCCTGGTTTGTGTGTGTAGCCAGTGTTGCGATGTTTAACGGCGCAGCGTGCAAGCGAAATATTTCCTGGGTTGGAACCATCCTTGGGCGTTTATTACCCATTGATTTTTTTCATTTTCGGGAAAAAATTTGTAGGCCCTATACTAATTTTGTCACTGGTGAATCGATACAACAATCAATAGCTTGACGGTGTAAAATAGCGAAAAAGCGTTAAAAAACATGGGTACCAAGGTGAGAAAGAATGTTACCATGGTAACACTAGAATCCCATCAGGTTTTCGATGCTGTGCCCCGCGGGTAGGATTTACTAAAAACTCATCAAGTTTGGTGAAAATTTATTTCACAGTTTATAAGTTATATAACAATTATTAATATTGGCGCGTTGTGGCCTCAGTCTCATTATGTTTCAATATTATTTATAGGTCAATTTGTGAATAGTATATATTTCTGATAGCCTAGCTCAGCACATTATAGTCACAATATTCTATTACTTTGGAAGATTCTGGTTGAATACTATATATTATGGTGTTTTTACAAGACATTTCTCCACTCAGATCATCAACGTCCTTCATCTATAAGATATTGGGAATAAACTTATTAGAAACAAAAATTCAGTAATATTTTGAAATAAGAAAGATGAAACATGCGAAAATGAAAGGAAAAGAAGAATAAGAAAAAGGAAAATAGAGCACAAGCCCGTGTCAACGTTCAATGCGTTGTTGTAAATTCACTGCCAACAAGAAACACAAAATAATCATCTTTTAAAAAAAAACTTATGAATAACAGTTTGAGGTTAGGCTGTAATCATAACTTGCCGGTTTTTATAAAGCGGGGGAGATGGGGGGGGGGGGGACGACGGAATTTTGCTCGTAAATTTCCCTCAGGATCAGCGTGCGGGGATGTTGCAGATAACAGTTCACATTTTAAGTGAATTGATTTTTGGCGCTCGAAGTGCAGTACTCGTACGATTGGGAGATAATTCCCGAGGCCTATATACACGGGTCGAGATCATTCTATACCTAAATGTTTTTGGTTCCCTAATTCTAAGGACGCTCACAGCAGAGCAATCGTGACGGGCCCAGTCTATGTTTTTGAGTTTTTTAGTATACTTATTTAGTTTAAAATCCATCTCCGTGTTTGTGCTTGAGGAAGTGCAGTGGGGGAAGTGGGGGGGGGGGGGGGGTAAACGCTGACAATTTGTAACACTCTGCATACTGGTTGCATCTTTTTTGTCAAGGAACGTGTGGCTTAAAGTTATACACAGGATTGGTAGAACTTTTTAAAATAGCAGCAACAGTGTTCATGTTTTGTGTGGTCAACTACAGGAAATGAACAAACCTGTGAACATTTCGGCTTAATCCGTTGTGTGTAAGTCAGGTGATAATAGTGAAAAAAAAATCATGTACAATTTTCAGCATGTAAACACATTTTCCTTAGTTTTGGTTGTAACAACCGAAATAAGCTAAATTGCGGGTTTTTTTTAAAGGTTTTTAGATACAGTTTTTCTTCAATTTATTATGACTTTATTTCAGATGGAAATATTTCACAGAAAAGAATGGTTCTAGTAATCAGTAAGCTTTCCGACTGAAATTATATTAAACAATGTTTGTTATCCTTACCAATACGACAACTTAAAAAGTAAACTCGTCTTTATACGAATACTTAAAGGTATTGTACACTTTTGGTAACAGCTCAAAATCAGTGTCCACATTCTGTGTGATTAAACATATGCATGAACAAACAAACCTGTGAAAGTTTGAGCTCAATTGGTCATCGAGGTCACGAGAAAATAGTGAAAAGAGATCTTATGTGTTTTCTGTTTTTTCAATTATCGCGCGCGATAATTACTATTGTTTTACTCGTTTCTCAGAAACGATAGCATTTTAGGCAGAAATATTTTGAGGAACCCTTTCTGCCATCACTTACTTTAAATCATGTAAGTTATGTGTGAATCTGTGAACATTGTGTTTTTCGATCTTACCAATAGTGTACAGGGCCTTTAAGGCCTATAGGACAACTTCAGGGAAATTTTTTTTACAAAGGAATAATCGGTTCTCGGTTGCCGGGATTTTTTGTTTCAGAAGTCCTTGAAAGGCGCTGCTTCTGATGATAGTTAGACAAATACCAAGGGCCAAGGGTGCATGCACCATAGAGAGAAACCCATGCGCTGTGAGCCTCGATAATAAAATGTAAACCCACAATTCATTTTCCGTAAATCAACGATTTGAAGGTCATAGCTTTTATGGATTGTTTAAAAACTTGGTCCAATGCTGTGCCCCTGCGGTTGTTGACTTTCAACCTGGAGCATTTGGGGTACGCCAGCTCTCTCAAAAAAAATTGCCCCATTTTGCTAAAAAGGTGTAGGGTCATGTTTCCAAGATGGAGTCTGGCCAGTTTAGTCGGTCAGGGTTGTTTTTTATTCCGGATGAGCCTAGCTCAAAAGCTAAACTTACCAAAGTTTAAAGGACAATTTAAGTTAAGTTGTGAGAAATTATATTTGGTTTGTTTTCGAGAGGCTGAGATTTATTGTTAGTATTTTTAGTATTTTCAGCATTTGGCATTGGTCGCTACAGGGAGTTTATTTGAATGTGATGCACACCCGACGTATTATAACAAAGGTAACAAATACAGGGAATTAAACATAGAGGTTCTCGAATGTGAAAAGTGTGTGTTTTAAAGTGTGGACTTTAGAACAAAAGAGGACCACATAATGTAGGGACTTAAAACACTATGTGGACTTACACACGTCCACAATGTGTTTTTATTTTAGAGTGTGTTGAGGAATATGATTTTCCTTAAGTGTACAAAACAAACGAATGTCCACAGAGTGACTGCAACGCAGAGGTGTGTGTGTCGTCTGTACAGGGAATTCTCACAATAAACGGTCATTCACTGGCGACGTAAGTAGTCAGAATTAGAATGTCCTTTCCCTCCCATTATTGCCTATCAATAGACACGCCCCCTTCCATTCATTAATCGGGGCAAACTTATACATTAATCAATGCGGTGTATATTTTTTGATTGTGGTAATATATTTTGGTTATATCAGAGCCACGTAATAAAACAGAGATCTATAAAAAAAAAAAACTATCCCCGGTCTAAACTAAATCAGTTAACGTCCTTAACCATTACCTTCCTGGTGAGCTCTGGAAGATAATTTCAGTCAGGTGCAAGCTACAATTGCCCTCTTTAAAAACGAAAGAAGAAGAAGAAGAAGAAAAAAAAAGGAGCGAATCTACAAACTTTTTTAGATCCCTTTAGCTGATAAAGATAGTCATCAAGAAGCCAGCTAAGTGTGAGTGAGTTACGGTGTACCTGGACACCGGAGACGTCAATAATTTTTAATAAAATATCACTTACATGCAGGAAGCCCCGTGCATTAGCCGTGGTGGCACTCCAGTAAATGGAGACCAAAAAGCGAGCCAGTGGTGACTGCCGAAAAATTGACGGGGGGGGGGGGGGGGGGACACAAGCTTCGTTTCACCGGGGATAGCCTCCACCGGTACACGCTAATTACTAAGCTTCCGAAGCCTCGACTAGTATCGAATGGACGCGGTTTTATCGATGCAAGAGGGGGGATTATTTTTCAGGTAGATGATCCGGGAGGTTGCTTGAGAAATTATAGGCAATTTATCAGGGAATAATTAGTGTAATCAAGCTCTGTAATACGCACTTTAAAATCACCAACTTTTCCCTCTTCCTTTGTTTTTTGGTTAAATGAAAAATCGCCCAACACAAGGCCAAAGGGCTACTCAAGGTAAGAGGCTACAAGAAAGATAAGGACTATTTCAAAGAGAGGGAAAGGTATCTGTTCACATTCCTCTTAAACTCGATTAGATCGCAAGATGGCGGGGGGGGGAAAAGATACAGGTTAACTAACACTTTATGAGTATGTAGCACATGTTCTAGTTCAGCTTAAAATCGTAGTCAAATTTATGAAATAAGATAAGTGTTTTAGCCTCTCTTGACGGAGGGGGGGGGGGTCTCTCAAATCTTCTGGGTCAGAATTGAACCGCATTCCGGATCACGTGGGGCCTGACCCATCCCCGGGGTCAGTCTGACCGGGAATCTGTGTCAAAATGACCCGAAACACTGTGTCAAACTCACGTGAGGACGCGGGTCAGCCTGACCCAGAAATTTGTCAATTTAGAGTATAAAAAAATAATAACCGGTTTTATCCGCTGTCAGCATTGCTGTGCGTGAAACGCATTGGCTCACACACCGCAATCAACAGCGGCCTCAACGGTAGATCGAAGACAACGCGACTCTATTATTTCTCGGAAGTGTTGTCGCTACAGTTGGAGGTGAATCACTGTGGTCATTGAATGACTATGTTTGGTTTTTGTTTGTGGTTTGGGGTCATTTTGTTGAGCTTGCTCATAAAAACTCAGAAATTGTTTTAAGGGAGGGGGGGGAGAGGAGGGGAGGGAGAGGGGGAGGGGAGGGGGAGGGGGAGGGAGGGAGGGGGAGGGGAAATTTACGATATACTGCAAAATAGGTAAGTTATTTGTCCTTGTAGGTTTCTAGAATTTTCAGAGGAATATAACAAAAGGAAATTCATGGTAAAACTAACATTTTAAATAACAAAACTAAATATTTAGTGTTACTTTCTTTAAAAAAACAACAACAATCAAATAAATACAGTTCAACATTTATACAAAAAAAGTGATAATCAATTTAAAAAAAAACCAAGAAACTACAGCAAAATGTCACAGGTCTATTTAAAACGTATCCGTAAAGCTTGTATAACTGGTGGGAAATCACTAATGACAAACCGAGCAATTGTATAATGGATTAAGATCGCACGTGACACTTGTCCACTTTCCCATTACTAACACCCGCTGCCCAGCTCGCTCGGTGAAACACACAATATATAAAATACAGCCACTCAGCGCACGAACTTGAAACCCGAAATTAAATATGACAGATGCCCCTGCAAGATGACGAGGGCTGGGCGCTGAAAGGAAGTCGAGTCGAGTATTCCGACACACTCAACACAATTCACTGTACTTTTGGCGTCGGTTTGCGTCCCCCACAGCCAATGTCATCTATGCAATGCGATCACCTCCTCCAACTATTCAACTGGTTCGGCTGATTATTCACGCTGGTTAACCTGGCCAGGAAGTGAGTTACTTTATTGTTTGGGAGATGGTGGTGTAGGGGGGGGGGGTGGTTTCGTTTAGGGTAAAGAGTCACCTCTACTGAAGATGGAGAAAGGGCTATCCCGTTTCTGCCACTTGAAATCCCATCACAACGCATCTTCATACCTATCTTTAACCCACATAGAAATGAAATAGCTCCCGGGTGGGGATTGTAAGTGGGATCTGAAGCATCCTTCCTTTTTTTTATCTTTCAGAACTATGAAAGTGTCTGATGTCACACGACGATCGTCTTGTACTTAAAATCTCATCAGTTTGGAAGATGAAACTTTTTTACAATAATAAAAACCACTGACGTTTTGACATGAAACTCAGGTTACATGACCTCCCCGCACGCTCATGTGACCCAAACTTGCATAAACTCGTCAAAACCTTGAAAGCATTTATTTAGGCTATTTATTATTATAATTTTTTTCCCCCCTTAAACATGAAACTATCTACCCAAAAAATTCCCGAAACAGAAAGTCCACACGGGAAACAATAAAACATGCAACATGATAAAACATACATACTGGCTACAAAAAAACACTACACTGATTTGGTCATTTTGTGGGAAAATTTATATTGGGTTTCTATGAAAGTTTGCTTGAGAAACCCAAGCTGGATTGATTGTTTCGTAAAAAATAAACAAAACATATGCAGTTCAAAAAATAAAAATCGATTCATCACATCTTGAAAGAGAAGGAACATTGCGGCGTTTTGATAACAAAAGTAGAAAACATGTTATGTTACAGACAATTATTTTGTGTAAGAAAACGTTGATGGTATTGTTTTTGAAATCATATAACATTAATCGTCGGTCCATTGGGTAATTTTTGGGGTAATGTCTGTCTTGTTGACTTAGGCAGAACATTGTATAGGTATTGATTAATAAATCCCTTGTAAAAACTAAGAATTGTATGCATTCAAAAAATGTTTCATTTCATGCCTCTGTATATTAATAAAGGCCATCTGTTAAATGAATATAAATACAAGTTGAAGTTGGGATAACATCCCTCCAGCAAGTTAATAAAAATTTATGAATAAATATATACATATTTTTTTCAGTTTGTTTAAGGACGTTCTTCCTTGTTCCATTCTAGCATCTCTGAATTTCCCCTTTTTGTGATGTTCTGTTTTCTATTTTTTTTTACATTGTCTTTATTTGTGGACGTAAAGATGTGAATCGCACCAAGTGCCAAATGAGGAATTGCAAACAAACAAAAAACCTATACCGATCCACGGTTTGTGCTTTAAAAAATATATATTTCCAATTATCTCTCTATGATAAATCAGTTTGACATTCAAGTATTGGAAAAATATTATTCTTTCCAGAACTGATTTTTTTCTATATACCTAACCCTTCAGCTTGATTTATCTCGTATTATTTATAGAACAATACAGATCTGTACAAATGAATAAAAAAGATCGATCGCCTGATTAGGGTTTTTTTCCTGTAGGAAAATTAGTGTAACCTTCAGCACTGTATTCGTCGATTTTATGAGAAAGTAATGATTGCGGGATCCTTTGTTGATCGGGTTCGTAGTCAGGATATAATACTGACCCAATTGCATTTTTATTAATGGCCATCGAGAACACCCTCCCCCTCTTGCACATTGCCCCTCCCCTCAAAAGGGAGGTTACCACAATAATGCACTGGTAAACACAGAGCTATTGTAAATAATAGTGACACAGTTCGGGACCGTGGTGCTGCCACCTTGACTTCCTTCAATCCAAATCAACGTAACGAAAGTGAGGTTAGAAGGTAAAGCAGCATGGCCTCTTTAGAACTGCTTTGGAAATAATACAAGGGGTGAAGTATCAGGCTGCGATGCAACCATCATTGTCTGGTTCCCTGTATTCTCTACAGCAACAATGATTTGTATTCATGATTCCCAAAACAGGATCAGACTATAGACCTTTGTTTTGTTGATCAACTGGTTGGCATGGGGCCGAATGTTAGTAAAACATTCATCGCGGGTACAGATGTTGTGACCAAATTCAACATTTCAGCAACCTTTCAATAACAAAAATATACATCTTATGATTGGTTGCTTTGTTTCCAACAAATTCAACAGTTTTTTTTTTAAATATTTGTGTAACATTGTTACAAACTGTGGCTACCCATTTTTGCTTTGCATTTATGGCTTCCCATAGTTTTCCAACCTTGGTTGGCAAAAACTTGGGCTGTGACGTTGCAAAAGAATGGTCTATATGTTGCCCTTTCATCCTCGTTTTTGGGTACCTTTGATTTGAATTGAAGAAAACTTGGACACTATTATTATGAAAGTCCATTCTCGATAGTATTGACACATCTGAGTCATAAGGCCGTGTCCGAACTGGCGGCTACGGCTTCATCTACGACTGTTGCTAAGGACGTCTTGTACTTCAACGCATGTTGTTGACAGCCGTAGCTGTAGCCGTAGCCGTAAGCCGCCAATTCGGACGCGGCCATGATGTTTTGCATTTCATCGACACGGGAAAGATCAACACTTGTATTTAACACGGGGCTGTATAGCTCAACGGTTTCAACAACAAAAATACTCTCATATCAGTCTATATCTGGTTATTGTGTATGACACGCTTTTGACAAAAAGTAAACACGTCTTTAACTAGATAATAATTGCCTGGTATGACTAAATATCAAGTTTAACTTTAGAATGGAGGAGTGTGTGTGTGTGTGTGTGGGGGGGGGGGGTCGGATTGGGAGATCATTTGAAAGCGGCAAAGGTATTAGGCGGTAATTAAACACACAATCACAACGCGTATGCTTGGTTTATTGGTTGCACGCAACGATCGAGACTTCTGTGTAGAAGTATTAACACTGGAATTACTGAAACGGAAGATGACGAATTCCAGTAAGCTAGATAATGTAATGACTATATAAAGTTTACCCCGTTTAAAGGGGAACGTTTCTCACAGCGATGTGAAATCTCTTGAAGACAATCAGGGCATACCGATCGAAACGTCGACTTGTTATTGTTACACCACCCCATACAGGGCCCAATTTCACAGAGCTGCTTCAGCACAAAACAGGCTAAGCACAACAAAATTATGCTTACCAGAAAACAAGGTTACCAGCTAAAATACCATTTCACATGTAGCATCTGTGACTGGTATCCTGCTTATTGTTGCTTAGCAGAATGTTTTTAAGTAATATTTTCAGCTTAAGCAGCTCTATGAAATTGGGCCCTGAATAGAGCTGCTTAAGCAGAAAATATTGCTTACAAATTTTGTGCTGCGGCAAAAATTAACAGGATACCGGTCGGAAATGGTGCATGTGACATGTTATTTTGGCTGGTAACCTTATCCTGGTAAGCACAATTTTGTTGTGCTTAGCAACTTTTAGTGCTGAAGCAGCTCAATGAAATTGGGCCCAGTTCTTTACGGAACCATCGCAACTCAAAGGAGAGATGTTTTGCGTGGTGTTACCGTAAACCTTTGCTAGATTCAATTTCTTAGTTCATGAAACTCGAACGGTGAAAAGCAGAGTGTTAAGCTGCGTTTGCGTACAACTGGGCATTTATGTGTTTCTTTGGTTTTATTTGCTTGTTTGTTCGTTTTTGATCTGTTGTGTTGTTTGTTTGTTTGTTTGTTTGTTTGTTTGTTTGTTTGTTTGTTTGGGGGCTGGGACGTGCACTGTAAAATAACCGATACGGACATTAAAGATATTTTCTGCAAAACAAAAAAAAATCAGAATAAATTGGCAATAATAGATTGGAAACTAAACATTTCTATAGGGGCCCTACATTGTGTTTACATTACCCTCACCTAATACAAAAGCTTACAGACCCTACCTAAATCCTCATAGCATAATTTGCTGTAAACTAGTTACAGCTGTTGCATCGAAAAATGGTTCACTCTTTCGTGAGGTCATTTTTTATTTCCATTGTACCTACAGTTCCCTTAAAAAAAACGAGAGATACGAACCGACGTGTGAAGCCCAATTTCGAGCCACAACCATGCACGTTACAATGGCGTGGTTGTGTGGCTTCATAGGTATTAAGCCACAACCACGCACAACCACGGTTGTGTGGCTTCATACGTATGAAGCCAACCACCATGGTTGTGGCTTCATACATATGAAGCCACAACCACGAGACGGTCAGGGTGACTGGAAAGGAGGGGGGAGGGGGTGAGGGTGAGGGTTTGTGGTTTGGTGAGGGTTAGGGGTAGGGTTAGGGTTAGGGGTACGGGTAGGGGAGGGGTAGGGGTTGGGGTAGGGGTTGGGGTAGGGTTAGAGGTAGGGTGAGGGGTAGGGTGAGGGGTAGGGTGAGGGGAAGGGTTAGGTGTATAGGGGTAGGGTGATGAACACTCCCCCTTTCACCATGGAAGAACCCAACCAAGTAATAAACGTGCATGGTTGTGCCATAGAAAAAAGCGAGGAATTGGGCTTCATACGTCGTGACGCATATATGCCTTTAAAAAAAACGTTCTAGAAAGTATACCAGCAACTGAAAATAGATACTGACGGCAGCTGATATGCAACTGTCTTCAAAAGTCGCTATAGACTGGACAGCTTGGTTTCTGTGATGATGGTGGTGGTGGTGGTGGTGGGGGGGGGGTAGTTTGGGGTCGACAAACCTATTATGTTTTCCGGGTCATATCATAGTGTGACGGGAAGTCCAGGCAATTCTTATCGGGGGGAAGCACACGGGTTGCTAGCGGCACATTACGGGTGCTTGTGCCCCGCGGATGCACAAACTGCCCCGCACGGGGCGGGACATTCGCTCTCATAGACAAGTAGGTCGGTTGAGCACTCGGCTTTCCCTACGATTGGTTGAAAGACAAAATATGATGTCACCACTTGGCACACTCAGTTTGATTTGGAGGAAATCCTTGGTTTCGTAACCCCCCCACCCCCCCCCCCCCCAAAAAAAAGCACGAATAAGCACAGTATGCGCAACTGTCAAACAGAGTCTTAAATTGTTGGAGAAATTACTGTCCCCTTAGACCCAAGTATAATAAAGTTGTTGTGATTTTTTGTTTGTATTAGGAAACTAATTAATGCTTAAGATTCTAAGGGAAACTGTGGAATGTGCTAAATCAATTGCTCAAAGTCCTTGACAAAACGGAACATTTTACAGTGGGAACCATAATTTCCTAAGTAAAAAAAAAAACCCCAAACCAAAAAAAAACACAACAACAACATGAGACTGCCCGTGTATTTCAAAAATTAATTATAAATAACTATAACAAATAAATGAGAACTTATTTACAACATCTCACAATTCAAACCATGAAAATTTTACAAATTTTGCAATTCAATTATCGCTTTCCCTCCAAAAGCCTGACCCTGTCTTTATTGGCATACTTGAGCTTTATACTTGTTACCAGCGAAAGGGATGGAAGTTGTAACGACATGGGTCACTTAGCACAGAATGACCACTGTCCTAAATGGCGTACCCTCATTTTTTTTGTCATCTCCTGTTACCAGCGTCCCTAAAATTAATTCAATTTTGTAAGGGTAGGAAAGTACCAACCAAGGCTGACTGGGACATGGTTGACGATAAATATTCCACCGTGAATTTCTCTTTTTTTTTGGTGGTCAGAATAACTTTAAAGAATGTTTCCAGAAATTAACAAGATTGGAATTGGTGTGGGGTGGGGAGCTCCTGCGATTTCCCGAAATTTCAAATCTGCATTCTGACCGTCCCTTGGTAATGAATGGAGTCATGACTAGAGTGTCAAAGGTCACAGGTGTTGGACCTACAACATTGGTGCGTAACATTAATGTGTAACATAACATTTGGTGCTCGTGTGTGGCATGGTGGTACCCCCTCTTCTACTGTGTCTTCATTATGTGCTTGGAATCTAAGTAATTCTTCAGAGGTTGGTTTGTTTGTTTGTTGGGTTTTTTTGTTTGTTGAGGTGAATTTTTGTGTTTTGTTTAACTTATTTTGTTTATTTATTTATTTATATATATGTATATCCCTATGTATTTATTTATTTATTACATTTATTTGTTTATTTATTTATTTATATATATATGTATATCCCTATGTATTTATTTATTTATTACATTTATTTGTTTATTTGTTTATTTATTTTGATTATTTATTTATTTATTTCATTATTTATTTTATTCATTTAATCATTTCATTTATTCATTTTATTTATTTATTTAATGTTATTTATTGTATTTGTTTTATTTATTTATCATAATGGGGGGGGGGGTACTTCTGTGCAAGAGGAAAATAGTGTGTTAAAGTAGGGGAATATTGGGTAGGGGTTACCCTCTGCCCCTATATCGTCGGGCAGCCTTGATATCAAGGCTGTGTAGGCTGTGTAGACAAGTACTCTAGCTAAAACCATAGAGCAATGATACTAAAACCACTGTGGAAACGAGCGTTTGTGTGCTTCCTTGGGTGAGAGCGTGGTGTGCTGTTTAAAGACAGTCGGGGGGGGGACCGGAACAGGAGTTGCATTTCATTCGGGCATCGCATTCGTGCGGCTGTGGTTATGCACATTTTTAGCTTTATAGTAAGCAAACTGTTACACAGCCTTGCAATCAAGGCTACGGGCAGTAGGGATCCCTGGTTGGTCAAAGGTCCCCAGTTAAAAAAGTATGTACAAAACCATTGGGAGCTGTTGCCCAGAAGTTGAAGTAGGCCTGCATCACAAACGAAAGGGGGACAATAGGGAGGGTCCCCGATCCTCGACCGTGGGTACGACAACACACCAACTCACTGGGTACTTTAAACAATGGAACAAGGTTTTTCGTTGTTCTAGTGGTACCCCGATGAGGGTTTCTTCATTGAACAATGGTGTTTTTAAAAAATAAACATTCACTCTACCTAAATGGAGTCCGAAGACAATAGGAACTAGAGGTCTCCACAGGGGAATTTTAACGATAGGGATGTTCCGCAAGGAACTCTGTGTTAACAGTCAATAGGGGGCGAAGTTAAAGGAACATTACAGAATTGGTTGTTGCTAACAAAACAGTTGCTGGCAGTGTAAGCACTTTATGTAATCCACCATATACATAAACTGACAAACCTGTAGAAGTTTGAGATCGATATGGCATTTCAGACAGAAATACTTCAAGGGATGTTTTCTACTATCATCATAATTAGACCGTGTAAGTTTTATGTAAATCTGTGATAAAAAGTATATTTTACAAGGTTATTATTTTCCAGTTCTGTAATGTTCCTTTAAGTTACAGGGATAAAGGGGGAAAACAACAACAAATAAACAAACAAACAAACACCCCACACATCAACAAACAAACAACAACAAAAGCCAATAGATGTGCCCACAGGGATTCAAATAATGGGCAGCTGTGTGTGACAATCTGTTTGAACATTTTCTGTGCAGTCTCACAACAATTTTTTTACAGAAACTGAGGACACCGTAAGCACAACAAGCTGAACTATCAGAGTATAACGTTTTACAAGTGAACTTAAAGGAACATTACGGAATTGGTTTTTGCTAACAAAAGAGTTGCTGGCAGTGTAAGCACTTAATGTAATCCACCATAAACATGAACTGACAAACCTGTAGAAGTTTGAGATCGATCGGCCATCTGGGTCACGAGCAAATAGTGAAATACCGATTACACATTTGCATGAAATCATATAGATTCAACATACGAATAAAACGCTCACTGAGCGATAAACTCCAATCGGAAAATTAGTTTATTCATTTCTCATCAAACATGGCATTTCAGACAGAAATATTTCAAGGGATGTTTTCTACTATCATCATCATTAGACCGTGTAAGTTTTATGTAAATCTGTGATCAAAAAGTATATTTTACAAGTTTTTTTCTTACCAACTCTGTAAACGTTCCTTTAATAAAACATTTAAAAAAAAAGGTATCAATCTCATAAAATAAATGCTCATACAGTTCAGTTTACAGTGTAACCTTGCAAGTGAGCATCAACTAAAGTTAGCTCCAATTAACATTTCACTGTTAATTAAAATTAGCCGATTGTGGCAGCATAAGTAATGCCTTATAGATTGCTTTCATAACTCACTCCGTAACCGAAGCGCCGTAGAGTCGAAGGATGCAATTCGTTATTTATAGATGTACTGAACTCGCTCTAGTTTGTTTACCGGGTTCGGTTAATCGATTAATTAGTTTCTCCCTAGAGGTAGTTAACACAATGACTTTCAACTTTTCGGCTTCCGACGACGGATGATTCTTGGACTGGATAATAAGAACTTGGAATTTCTTGCAACATTTTGGGGTTTTTTGATTCACGAGGGAAAAGTTATGATGTTAGGTTGTTTTGAATAAGAAACCTTTGGGGTTAGTAACATTTGTAAAGGCCTGCAGCGTACGGTGTTTCAAGTGGTCATTTTAAAGGAACATTACAGAATTGATTTTTGCTAACAAAACAGTTGCTGGCAGTGTAAGCACTTTATGTAATCCACCATATACATAAACTGACAAACCTGTAGAAGTTTGAGATCGATCGGCCATCTGGGTCACGAGAAAATAGTGAAAAACCGATTACACATTTGCATGAAATCATATAGATTCAACACATGAATAAAACGCTCACTGAGCGATAAACTCCAATCGGAAAATTAGTTTATTCATTTCTCATCAAATATGGCATTTCAGACAGAAATATTTCAAGGGATGTTTTCTACTATCATCATCATTAGACCGTGTAAGTTTTATGTAAATCTGTGATCAAAAAGTATATTTTACAAGTTTTTTTCTTACCAATTCTGTAATGTTCCTTTAATAGATGGCATATATCAGAAACTTTTCGTAAGGTTGCATACCTATGTTCTGACACCCCTAAGTTCAGAGACTCCTAATGTATTTTCCTAATCCTAACCCCTCACCATAACCCTAGAGTGTAGATCATGAGGGGTTAGGCAAAATAAAAATTAAATTATGTTTAGGGTCCTGCCTTTTTGAAAAAAGGAAGATCCTTTAAGGATAAAACAAAACAAAAGAAGCCCCAACAACACAGAGAGGCAAACGGTTTATTTCACTCACAATCACTTGGTTGTAGATTTTCTGACATTTTCTCGTCATGGTTTTCTGCTAGACATCTGCTATCGGAAGGAGTTTGAACAAAATCATCACATTGTTTAAAACAAAATGTGTGAACATGTGTACCTCCTTTTCACTAAAATGTGAAGCGATTAAGCCAAATGAGTCGTTTGTCGGTAAGTGCATTATTGAATAACGGGCCAAAATAGGTTGACAGGGGTGTACATTTCTATACATCTCTTGGTGTTTTGACTTCCATAACTTTTGAATCCAAGGTGGTATCAACACGGGGTTTTCATATCCTTAAATCTGAGATTGTACTTCTTTCAAATAGATTTTTTTAAAAGTTGACAAGGGTCGACAAAAAAACTTATTTAGCTTGATCGCATCACAAATAAAACCTTTACTCACTGGTATGTCACGTTGTGTCATGAAGTTGGGAATAATAAATGGCTAATATTTAACAGTTTCTCGGTTCTCAGGTTATCATGCGATTGGAGATGTTACGTAAGACCAGTAGCGGCTGTGATGGTGGTGGGGGGGGGGGGGACTAATTGTACACAGTCTGTCTACCTCCATGGTCTGTCCGTCCCTCCTGTGTTTGTCAAAATTGACTTCAAGTCCAGGGGACGGTGTCACAGTGATTTACTCGATCCATCGCCAAAATTAAATCAGATTAAGCGCCTTAGGATGACTGCCCAACTTCAACTCGGAAATAAACACAACTAACTTATTACCACCGCACAACAATAATGACTAATTCAATGAATTCTTGTATTTTTTCTTTATATGTAAAATTGCTATGCAACGGTGCTTGCGACTGTGGTAAAGACCATAACAACAACGGAAATTGGTCGAATAGCCGAGCCACGTGCTTGCCCGGGTCGCGTGTACTTTTCTCTCCCCCGCACACAGGCGCATCTGTTTGCCCCCCCCCCCCGAATCACGGTTTCTGCGGAGTGGGGGCTTGCGTGCGTTGAAAACAAAATGAAATACATCTCCCGGTTTTTAGTCTGTAAATAAATGATTTGCATCGATCAGGAGACACACAAAACCGACTTTAGATTTGTGAGTGCGTGTGGTTTTCATGACTTGTCTTGTGGTTTGCGAGTGGCGTGGGTTTCGAAACATCATTATTATTAACAACACAACAAACTTTGAAATCCTGACTCAAATTCTCCCCGTCTGTTGGATTGTTAAATGTTTTTTTTTTATTATTTTTTTTTTACGAGTTTCTTGTTTTATAGCTCAGCGGTGCAGCAACTTTTTTTTTTATTTATTTTTATTTTTTTAAATATCTCATCATTCAAATCAATAAAATTCAAATCGAGGCTGGGAGGGATGGCCTCGATAAGCAGAATAGACGAGTCAAACAGAAACAGACAAACACAAATGTTGATCTTTTTTAATGTAGAATTTTATGATTGGGAGCTTCGGTTGTGTGGCCTTCAATGGGGAAACGTGTTAACTTCTCAGTCTTCAATAAATTTGTCTGATTAATTTCTGATCGGCTCAGGAAAATTTATAGAGGTTAATTGTTTTCGTCGATGTGCCTTTTCTACCAGCACAAACAACACAGTTTTTTTGTGGGCGGTAACAGAAAACGCTGTCAAATCGAGCAGGAGATTATGGCAAATGACAATAATGAGTTTATTCATTGTGCTGGTATCGGAAATAATTTCTGAGAAACAATGACGGAAATTGTATACAGGAGAATAAAGAAAGATAAAAAAAGAACACATTTTAGATAAATAGCTTTCTAATTGAATATCAATTAAAGGAACATTGCATAATTGGTTTTTGCTAACAAAACAGTTGCTGGCAGTGTAAGCACTTTATGTGATCCACCATATACATAAACTGACAAACCTGTAGAAGTTTGGGATCGATCGGCCATCTGGGTCACGAGAAAATAGTGAAAAGCCGATTACACATTTGCATGAAATCATATAGATTCAACAAGTACATAAAACGCTCACTGAGTGATAAACTCCAATCGGAAAATTAGTTTATTCATTTCTCATCAAATATGACATTTCAGACAGAAATATTTCAAGGGATGTTTTCTACTATCATCATCATTAGACCGTGTAAGTTTTATGTAAATCTGTGATCAAAAAGTATATTTTACAAGTTGTTTTCTTACCAATTCTGTAACGTTCCTTTAATATGGAACATTTTTCTATAAAGGCAAGAAGATAAAGCCTGCCGTAGCACGTTGAACCGATACAAAGGCATACCATTTGCCACCAATACAGACAAATTAGGTAAAAAGATTATCAAAGACCAAGCCTAGGACCCCAGCGAATACTCACTTCGCACTGCTTGGTTAGTCTTTTGGTAAGGCGTTTGGGGGGACGAGGGAAACTTTTTACTCGAAAACCGTGATCAAAGACCGCAAGAGGGCGCTTTAAGGAAACGAGAGAGCTGGAATGTGCAGGCCGATTTTTGTATCCAAATCAACTGACCTTGAGATGAACCTATTCGCTCAAGGTCATAATGTTCACTTTCACGGTAAGTTCATCGTTTGGTTTTTGTTAACGTAATGCTGATTTATATGCCACAGTATAAAGCAAGACACAATAAAGGTCACCTGTGAAGGTTTTTAGCTATTTACAGTGTGTCTACTCGATGAGAGAAAACAGCAAAAAACGGCCACAGTATTTTCAAATCAATCCTCGTTTAGCGGGTACCGAGTGCACCTCTGGCCCCAGCATTCGCTAACGGACACAAAACCCTCACTAATCTAAGAAACGAGTCATGCATGAATCGTTTCTCAGATTCAAATACTTTTTACTGGCTTCTAAACAACGGGGGCATTTCAGACGAAATAATTTTGCAGGATGCTTACCACCAGTACCATCTTTAAAACAAGTAAGCTTTCAGATACAAATAACTCCCTTTTTTTTGGGGGGGGGCGTCATTACCAAAGTAAAACCCTACCTTTAAGTTTGGCATCAGTTTATTGTTTAATTTATTCAAATGAGAAATTGCACGGCTCTTTCGTGCCTTTAAAGAAAGTTAAATTGCGAGAGCTTATACTTTTCTGAGTAAAAGTCATTTCATAACAAGGGGAGTACTTTGTTTGTTGCTAAAAACAAACATTTTTTTTAAACAGTTAAAAATAAAGTTAGTACATGAAAAGATATTTCATGGAAATTAAAGTCTTTGACTTGCAGTAATGTTTCTTCACAGCAAAATAGTACTGGGTATAAATTACAGTTTGTATTTTAAAATCAAACTACAATTTAATCACTGACACAACAAATTAGTAACATGGCTGTGTTATTACGCTCTTCCATTCAACAACAGTTACTGATGAACTTTTAGTTTATTCAGATTTTCTCTAGTCTGTCTCTCGTCCTTATTGATCATGCATCAATCAGCCGTATACAACCGTGCACTCCAAACATAAAGATTGGTTGTACATCTCTGAGTTGACTAGTTAGTGAATGTTCTTTTAGCGGGTTGGCAGTAGCTCAATCAGGTACTCAAAACTTGGAAGTTGGTTTAAAGGCACTGGACACTATTGGTAATTACTCAAAATAATTGTTAGCATAAAAACTTCCTTGGTAACGAGCAATGGAGAGCTGTTGATAGTATAAAACATTGTGATAAACGGCTCCCTCTGAAGTAACGTAGTTTTTGAGAAAGAAGTAATTTCTCAGTAAAATATTTGAATTGATTGTGAGACCTCACGCGTGAGGTCTCGAAATCGAAATCAAGCATCTGAAAGCACACAACTTCGTGTGACAACATGGACAAGGGTGTTTTTTCTTCCATTATTATCTCGCAACTTCGACGACCAATTGAGTTCAAATTTTCACAGGTTTGTTATTTTGTGCATATGTTGAGATACACCAAGTGAGAAGACTGGTTCTTTGACAATTACCAAAGGTGTCCAGTGTCTTTAAAAGGTACTGTGCTGCTCAACACTCTATTTTGCCATTTCGAGCCATTTGTCAGCTGGTATTGATTGCTTTTTTAATGAAAAAGTATGACTTTTGAAGAAAAAAAAATCGTTATAAAGTCAACGTTCCGGTATCGATTGGTTGTTTTGGGGACGTTGACTTCTTTCTTGGGAAAACACGAATTTCTTTGACTCGGTTTGTCATTCTGGTCATTTCCGTGTTATAGTGTCGGTTATTAATTGTTTCGTGAAATATTATTGTTATAAAAAGGGTACAGAATAAGTTTCTGCAATAATAAAAAAAATATGAAGGTTTTAGGCTACTTGAGTATGTTTCCATGTGGTTTTTGTTTTATTGCACACAACATTTTCCGGAACTTATGGTACAATTTATGCCTAAACGTGCGTGCAGCAAACCTTAAAGCACAAAAACATAAAATATAAGCCCTCAGTTGATTAAAGCTTGAGTTCTTTTTTTCCCGAATTTCAATAAATAATTTTTTAACGTTCCTATAAAGTTAATCCCGTATTAACGGCCATGCTATGTGTCGTGTTTTCTGCTGGGTTTCTTTCTCAACAATTGGTAGTGGAAACGTCAGCACGAGAATGACCTTCAGAAAAAAACCGATTAAACTTAATAATTATTATGCCGCTTGCGCTACCACAATTAGGTTTATCCCGAATCTCACAAATTATATGCGACTATAAAATATAATGTTCAAAAATGACGGACGGTTGAGCTAATTGCTAATAAAAAAAGTCCAATTATTTGACATTAGAGGTGTACAGTTATTTAGTGTGAGGATACCTCGATGATTGAAAAACGTATCCACTGTGAATGTTGAACTCATTAAACAAAATTAATGATCGAATTTCATTAAAAAAACTGACCAATTTCAGAGCTGGTTATGGTCAGCAAAGTCTAATAACTGTAACTCTTTTCTTGAAGGCTATTAGTATTGTCTGAAATGATTGTCAACTATTCTGAGGAACAGGTATACTTTATTATATTCCTGACAATTGTAATTGTAAGGCTCTGGGCCCAAATTCATAGAGCTGCTTAAGCAGACAATATTGCTTAACGATTGCCTGCTAAGCAGAAATGAGCAGGATACCAGTCACAAATTGTACATGTGGTATGGTAGTTTGGCTGGTAACCTTATTCTGGTAAGCATAATTTTTGTTGTGCTTAGCTACTTTTTGCGCTTAATTAAGCAGCCCTATGAAATTGGGCCCTGCTAAGCAGAAATGAGCAGGATACCCGTCACAAATTGTACATGTGGTATGGTAGTTTGGCTGGTAACCTTATTCTGGTAAGCATAATTTGTGTTGTGCTTAGCTACTTTTTTGCGCTTAATCAGCCCTATGAAATTGGGCCCTGCACTCTATAAGAACTTTGGGGTCAACACTAAGATCTGGATTCCGGGTCCCGATGGGCCTGACCCTCATCTGGGTGAGTAAGATCCAGGGCCCAATTTCATAGAGCTGCTAAGCACAACAATTTGCTTAGCATGAAATTTCTTCATTGATAAAAACAGGATTACCAACCAATTTACCTCGTGATTTTCAGGATAAGCAAACAACAGCTGAATACCAGCAACAAGCAATATGCAACACATGGAAATTTGGTCGGTAACCCTGTTTTTATCAAGGAAGAAATTTCATGCTAAGCAAATTTTTGTGCTTAGCAGCTCTATGAAATTGGGCCCAGATCTGTGTGAAAATTACCCAGAAATTGCTCAAACTGACGCAGAATTCGAGGTAAAAAAAAAATTCAAATTTTAAAACCTGTTTCCGGGTCAGCCTGACCCACAAATGGGTCGGGAACTCTGGGACCCAGAATCCGGGTCAATTCTGACACAGTGAGCTTTTCGAGTTTGATGGAGAGTATACCTTAGGCTATAATGATACTGAGGGCCTTTTTTCTCAAACCTCGGTTTGGACTCCGGTTTCGGGTTGTGCGATTTGTCATCAATTCTAGAGCCATACCGTTTTGCCATTTTGTACGGTGTCTCCCTCATCAAACGGAGCCTGGAGCCCGGAGCCCGGAGCCCGGAGCCCCCGGAGCCCCCGGAGCCCCCGGAGCCCCCGGAGCCCCCGGAGCCCCCGGAGCGCCCGGAGCCCGGAGCCGGAGCCGGAGCCCTAGTCGAGGTTTGGACAAAACCCTGCAGGTGCACACACCAAGATGGCCGCCATTTAGCAACGATCAATTAGTGTTGGTAACAACAATTAATGATTTATGCATAGTTTACGCGGCTAATGGAGTTGAAACATTATAGATTATTTGTTCCCTCATTATCAATCTCAATTACTATGAAGTAAAAATGTACAAATTAGGATTGTGAATGGCATGAATAATATATTTTACCTTTAAAACTGAAGGTTTTTCCCTGGTATATCGATTTCCTTCGAAGATTATAAGTTTAAAAACCCTTGTTCATAATACAAGGACATGATCAAAACGTGTTTTGTATTCAGAAAAAATACACTATTGAAGTAAAACTGATAAAATCTAAATTAAATATTCATGGTTTCCTCGTTAAATGCGAAGAAATATAGACAGAACTAATAACTTATTCACGAAACAGTCATTCAGCATCACATAGAGTTACAAAAACGGGATTAAGCGACAAGTGCCACCGTCACAAAGTTGGTAGCATTCTTACATTGCGCTCAGCATTCGTTTAAATGGTGTGTACAACATTGGTAAGGTTGAAAATATAAATGTTCACAGATTTGCACATAACTTACATGGTATAAAGATGGTCATGGTGGAAAACTTCCCTTGAAACAATTTTGCTTGAAATGCTATAGTTTTTAGGAAATGACTAAAACATTTAGTCTTTATCACGGTGACAAAATCCGATGTTTGTAAACAGTAAAAACATAAAAGAGGGTTTGCCACTACTCTCTCGTAACTGCGAGGACCGATTGAGCTTGACATACAGTGCAGATACTGGTCTTTGACAATTACCAATGTTGTACGTGTGCTTTAACGCTTCAAAACTCAACTATTGATGCACGACTGCATGTTTTGTTGTTTGTCAGTCAGTCTTTTGGGGTGTTTGGATGTTTGTTTGTTTGTTTGTTTGTTTTGGGGGTGTTTGTTGGGGTTGATTGTCTGTTTATTTGTTTTTGAATGGGGTGGTTGTTTGTTTGTTTTTGAATAAGGTGGTTGTTTGTTTGTTTTTGGTGTTTGTTGGGGTGTCTGTTTGTTTGTTTGTTTGTTTGTTTGTTTGTTCCGTATGGGGTGTTTGCTTGTTTGTTTTTGAAGTGAATGTTTGATAGTTTTTTGGGGTGTTGGGATTTTTGTTTTAATCAGTTTTATCATAGTTGTAGTAAGTTTTATTTTTACATTTTATACGTCCAGGGGCTTGTTTATGACATTTTGCTTTTACTTTTGTATTTCCCTGGACTACTCCCGGTCAAGATATTGTTATTGTCCGAAGATTTAAAATAAAAAAATAAACACAAATAAAATATTGCTATTGACGGAACTATTTACGAAGTGCTTGCGTGACAAAGACTTTTTTGTAAAACTGCGACGCGTACGCGAGCATCACGCGTCCCAGCGATGGTAGATACAGTTGGCACATTACTATGACCAAATAATAGCAACATTTGGTTGTTTTACAATCCAAATAATTCCTTCACGAGATTAATGAGCGATAAATCACCAATGATATCCCAGAATGGCGCTGATATATTTACATTAGGCTACTTTTCAACGCGTGTCATCATAACGAGATTGAGCCTCCGAACCGAAAACCCATCGCCTGATTAAGGTGAAAAGGATTAACCCATAGGCCCTAACGCACCTCAAATATGCACTTTTCATGGGGGGGGGGGGAAAAAATCAGCCATTAAGGGTTCATTCTAACGTACAAAAGTACAATAGCATCTCTTCACAAATTTTCAGCCGTCCTTTTAGTGTCATGAATAATTGAGTTGACTTTAAAGTACTCGCTTATTATACACTCAAGAGAAATGAAGTCTGTCCATAATGTATAGATATATATATATATTTTTGTTTGGGTATTTATCTAAATGAACAGTTATGGAAATTGAAGAAGCTGCGAGTTTCTAGCTGTGGGAATGCTCTCAGTGGAGTTGTGTGTCCTTCGAATATTTGGAGACAAACATTGTCACAATTCTGTGATAGATCGTTATGAAACGGTTAAGTAAAACTTGTTCAATCTTCACACTTAAAGGCCCTGTACACTATTGGTAAGATCGAAAAACACAATGTTCACAGATTCACACATAACTTACATGATTTAAAGTAAGTAATAGTAGAAAGGGTTCCTTAAAATATTTCTGCCTAAAATGCTATCGTTTCTGAGAAACGAGTAAAACAATAGTAATTATCGCGCGCGATAATTTGAAAAAAACCCAGAAAAAACATAAGATCTCTTTTCACTATTTTCTCGTGACCTCGATGACCAATTGAGCTCAAACTTTCACAGGTTTGTTTGTTCATGCATATGTTTAATCACACAAAATGTGGACACTGATTTTGAGCTGTTACCAAAAGTGTACAATACCTTTAAACAAGTTGATCTTTCTCTTAAAAACATCCTTCTGTTCATTCTAAATGGACATAAACTGCATGTGGGCCTTATAGGTCTTTCCGCAACGGGAAGCGTCCACCCCCCAGACCAGGTCCCCATGATAACCGAATGGAGTGTAAGAAATTGTAAAATTTGCGAATTGTACCTGAAAGAATGGTGTACACAGAAAAGGTTTGTTTTAAGTTATCTAAGTCTATCAATGCATTTCCGAAAAAACAAACAAAAACAAAACAAAACAAGACAATCTCCTATTGATAAGTGGAAATACAATTAAACTTAATGGGAGTGTGTATTGGTTTTTTTGTTCGTGGGTGTTATTTCAAACAAATACTTTACAACAACACACAACCTTCGAATAGAATTATAAAAAAGAAACTGATTTTGTGCACCGAAATTTGTTACGCAAACTCAATCTCCGACGGGTTCGGTTTAAAGAAAGTGATATTTTCTTGTCAATTGAAGGAACTAAAAAAAAATATTCAAAATAAAATGTAAACATAATACTTGCATTTTGTTAAAACGAGAGTATAGTGGCGATTGGTGGGGTCGGAAGAATTGTTCATCACAAAAAGCTTTCTGTTTGGATTAAACGGTCCGACTCGTTATCTTTTAGGCAATCACTTTATAATTGAACGTTTGGATAATTCATCATGAAAAAGAGTGATCAGTGCTTACCCATTTAGCTGCAATAACTTAGCAACAATTACTTAGTGTACTTAGCAGAGTCTGGTGTCGGACTCATCGGTAATCAAAGTTACGCTGATGGAAGGGTTGGGGGCGTTGCTTAAAAACGACGGTGGTATAACAATGAACAAACACAAAACCAAGAAATAAAAACAAAACAAACAACAACAGCAACAATGACTGTTAAACCTTAAGCATGGCTAATAACATTTATAAGCTAATAGTAATAAATACCATTAACTTTATGTCTATGTATTTAACATATGGTGGGATTTGGGTTATCATTTTGAACGTCTGCAGAACCACTTGGTTATAGTGTTCTTGGACATGTCATAAAATTATCATAAAAACTTTATAGTTCACAAACGCACAAACGCAGTATGTTAACAAGAAATGGCAGAGTGATGGTTTTATCCAAGCAAATCAGTATTAAATAGAGAAGAAAAAGAGAGAAGAAAAAAAAACGGCCAAGCAAAAGGGTTTGGGTAGGAAGAGGAGACGGAGTGGTACCCCCGACAAAAACCAATCTTGAACCGCGCCCTTTATCAGCGCCCGCACTACGCGTTTATCAAAACCAGTACTTCCCAATTTACTGTGTGAAGTCAAATGACACACGAGGCATTCAAGTCCTAAAAAAAAAGTAGTCCAATAACACACGAGGCATTTATGTCTTAAAAGATATTAAATTAAAGTCCAAACAGCCTTCACGAGCTGACAGCTATTTACGAAGGCCAAGCAGTCGGTCATGCGACCTTTAAACAATTGAAATGAAATAACAAAAGTAAATTGAGTTTCACTCTCACCGAAATAACTTTTTATTGGTTGTTAAAATACACATGCATACTGTCAACAATATTATTAGAAATAATTATACATTGTAGTGTGTCGCATAATTAAACATTGGAGAAGTGATCCAATACAAAAGGGTGTCTTCGACCTTTAGCCAATTCAGCAATGTAACTTGATGATCTGAAATATACAACCAAATCGTCGAACTTGTTTGATCTGACTCAAGTAATTTTTGTTTTCTTTCAAAAAGTCTTTGGCTAGCTCGTTTAGTAGGTTCGTATTAAAAAAACAAAACAAAGGAAAAACGCTAAAACTGAAACGTCAATCACCTGTTTTTCTACAACAATGTTGGTCAGTATATTATGAGAACAGTGGACCCCGATCGGTATCATAATTCCTGGCTCAAACAAGGTCGAAGTTGGACGCCAATCTCCAACACGGTTTGTTGGTTTTAGCGTTTATCACTCCGATTGTAAATCAAAGGTTTGTAAACATTTTTCTACGTGAGCCTTTATTTAATCAACAGCTAATGAGAAATAAACAGAAGAGCACTTCTTATCTGAAACATTTTGCAATGTGTTTCTTTTTGACGTGAACAAGAGATGTAGTAATGTTAATACAAAAACGCCAAACGTTTAAACCTTACTGAGTGTGAGTTTCTTGTTTAATTCCCTTTACAAATTCAATGCTTACATATTACACACGGTACAGAGACTGTTATCAAAACGCCATCAACGTACAAGAAAGTTTCTGTCACAATTAGATGGACTTTATCTACTTTGTGAAACACAAAAACGTCAGGTGTCAAGGAAAGCAGTGTCGATACTTATCAGCGCGAGGGTCGCGGATTATTTTGGTACTTTCAAAGAATCGATTCCACAACAAGTTGAGACTACTATTGTATATACATTGGGCGCTCGTGTACCTCGATTAAGCGTATAATCGGATTTCACGTTATCGAATCCAATTTCTTGTAATCGACACTACGACCACTACGCATTAGACACTTCTCGAATAAGAATATCAGTATAGAGGTAGGTTGTTGTAATTTAAATTGCCATCCCATTTCGTGGAATGTTACCTGATAGACACATAGATTAAAACATGTATTACCTTTCAAAAAACTACCGTGCAATACTATCAACTACACTCAAAACTACGTTTCCTTCGTATAGCAGAAACCTAAATCATATCACACAGCTTATTGTTAGTGTAAATAACGTAACCTAATAATCACAATCAGCTGCCGAGATTGGGGTGACTTTTGGTTACAGCTAAAAAAAAATAATTATACCGAAACGTTGACACAATAAGCAAATGCTGCACGCTCACAAACGAAGATATCATACCCAAGGTAAAGCGTGCTTTTGCTTTGAAGAAGAAAGAGCTCCTGCTAATTCCTTCGAAATCATTGTTTTATTGTCATATACGAAAACTGCGAAAACTCACCACGCGGGCTTTTGAAACTCACCCTCCTAACTCACCCTCTTGTCTTATCTGATTTCTTGTGAGGGGTCGAATAAAAAGCTACGAAATGGCCTAGCTAAGATCAACGACCCTGGCCAAAATGCTCGGGCAAGCTGACAATAAACATACCCTCCCCGCTCCCCCCGCTCAATTATGTTATTATTATTATTTTTTCATATTTTTGTATAGGTATTCTTTTCCCATTTTAAGTTTGGATTAATAATAGGCTTTAGAGTCAAAGCAGTTTGGTTGACTTTCATCAATCCTGGCCATTTTATAACGAGCTTGTCTTGTCATCTGATTCAAATAGTTGTCCTCGCTATTCTATTACTGTTCCATTACTTATTAACGGAAAAGTAACAAATGCTACTTTCTTGTACTGTTGCATGTGTGATGAAATCTTGGCCAAATAAACAATAATAATGTGTTTACCAATAATCATAATAGTAACCACCCCAGCTGGAAGGCAGACCGTGCAATGAGAGCCAACATTGATCGGGGGGGGGGGGTGAGCCAGGGCCCAATTTCATAGAATAGAATTGCTTAAGCAGCAAATAGGCCTAGCGCTTAACAGTTTTCTCCTAAGCAAAAATAAGCAGGATACCAGTTATAGATAGTACACATGACATGGTATTTTGGCTGGTAACCTTATTATGGTAAACAAGATTTTGTGGTGATCAGCTACTTTTTGTCCTTAATCGGCTCTATGAAATTTGGCCCATGATTGTAGCCATTTGTTTCCTGTATACAACAATACATGTAAATGTGACGTAACAGTAGTCCGGTAACCAGACACTATTTAATAGTTTACACACGCTAATATAATGATAATGATGCAGTTATCGTCTCGGTACTAGCCTTATTTTTTTTCTTACGGACGAAGGTTACATAATTTCTTGTTAGCATAACAGGCGTCTGATAAACAATTATTGTCGGATTAGAATTTTACAAATTATGATATATGAAGCATTACAATGACGCCAGTGACGTCTGGGTGCCATTTACTTTGACCACAGCTGCAAGATACGAATTATATGCACGACGGCTGATCCATGCCCCAAACTTCGCATGGAATCGAACTGGACTAATATCCCCCATGATCAAAACCGCTAATCACATCTCATTATAATATATAAAGTATACAACATCGAGTATTCGTATTCGGTTTTTAAAAAATGTACTCGATCCAGAGAATCGAATACTGCATCTTCAAATTGCATTTCCCTCCATCAGCTGCAACAAGGCACACAAATCATGTGCATAATGTACTTTGGTATATTCCACTGTGCATAGACAAACGACAATTAACTCTCGTTATCTTTATACAGTAACTCTGCTACATCTAACGTTAAGTAATTAATTTAGTAAAAGAAATTAATAATATATAAAATTCATTATTAAGCAGGCGTATTATAAAGAGCTCCAATTGAGAGTGTTTTTTGTTTTAAATAACAGTTCGGAATGTCGTCAATCATTAATAACAACTTGAAGTTTGAAAATAAATTCACAAAACATCCGAAAGCACAAAAATCCCATATAAGCTTTGAACAGCAGTTCAAAAAAAGAAAAACAAAACGCATAATGCAACGAAGCTAATTGCAAATGACAGCGTAATTACCCTTTAATTTGATGAACCTATTGTCTTAAGCTGGAAGTCACGATTGAGTAGAGACGACGCGTATTATTGTTATTTTAACCGCCTAATTATTCTCATTATTCAAACGGCATTACCTTTAAAAAAAAAAAGGAAGAATGCCATAGGGTTCTAGACTCGTGCGTCCCTATTGGAGCGTAAAGCCATTAAGGCTCTGTTCAAGTGCTTTGAAGCAAAAACCAATTTATTATGTCTGACTATGTATTGTTCTAGCGAGGAGGCTTTAATCATGGCTTGGACTTCTATATTTACTCTCTTAGTGCATTAAATATGCAACAACCAACGATTCTGGTCTCATTTTTGGCATAACTGTAGCTACAGGTACGAATAAACAAAATGGCCACAGAGTGTTTAGCTCACCGTCAGATGGAGCTGGACAAAGCACGCTTTCTAAATTATTCTTTCTTTCTTTTTTTTATGACAAACACAAATCTATATCTAACAACGCGGTGCTTCAAGCTGCCGTTTGGCGAAAGTGTTAAAATATCAAAGGAAGGAATTGATGTGAAATGTTTTCACACTCTGACTCCCTTAAAGTTATGCATTCGCTTATTAGTTGCCAACTTCAGCAAAATTAAATTCAGTTTCATTAACACGCACTCAATTTAACGCATGTTTCCCTAATTCATTCAAACTAGGCTTTCTTTGCAGCTATCATTGCATTGAATTTCGTTTTCGTGCACACAATGATTTCGCTCTTCTCATTCGTGTTCGTTGCAGTCATTCTATTTCATTTATAGACATTCCAGACTACATTTGCATCATTCTTCAGTGGAATTTCCACTGCCTATTTACAATTGATGAAATCGAATGGTTGACAAGCCTTGTTGGTGTTTTTCTTTTTTTTTGCGAAATTGAATGATCTTCGCGACCTGCTGAATCATTGGACGATCCTATTTGACCAGTGAAAGCTAAACTGTTGAAATAGAATTGCTCCTATGTTGAATGCTGATCCACCGGAGCCTTCATTTTCAAACGAAATCGCATGAACCGGATCTTAAAGTGAATTAATTGTTGATGAAGTTGGCCGAGAAAACCTATTTAAAGTTAAGATTTTGGTATTATCAGCTGACAGTTGTCATTCTAGTTTTCCTTTTGTTTTCTGCCCACTACCTCCCCATGACAGTACAGAGAAACGGAGGAATAGGCCCCATGGAAATTACTTATAGACAGAAACGTCTCAGCCCTTTTCGTCGAGCAGAATTAATTTCCCCAAAACAAACATTGTTCTCTTCATGAAAATTAAAAGAAGCCTGCCTACTAATCATATAGATTATGTTTATCTACTCGGTTAAAGTACAAATTTGAAGAAACAAAATTCACAAGAAGAAAAAAAACCCCGATTTTTGGTACTTCTGAATTCATAAGTATGGATATATCGTTGGTAACCACAGTATGAATTGTATTGCTTTTTTTTTCTTTCTTTCTTTTTTTTTGCTTTTTTTTCTATATTACCAACGGCTGTTGGATGAACAATTTTGAGAATCAATCACGAAATCACTCCCATACCCCAATCTTTTCGCGCAAATGGTCAAAAATACATGTTTTAAAGGCGAAGCCCTACGAAGATCTTAACCCTCCCTTGCGTTTAAAGACAAATTTAATAAGAAAAACAAATACTACTATATTTATCATAATGATACATATATAAAAAAAAAATATAAAAAAATAGCATGTGTAAGTTTATAACTAAAGAAAATTAAAAGTAGTAAAAAAACATTGTTATAGATTCAAAAATATTGTTGGATTATAATATATATATAATAATAGATTGTGCAAGTCTCGTTCGTGTTCGAACCACCATTGTTTTACGTGTGAGCGATTCTTTCCCTTCAAACACTTTAGTTTAACGTAGTCTATGGCTATAAAAATATATCATATTGTTGGGAGAGTAAAATTTAGCCATGAAATATGAAAGTAAAACAAAGAAACCTGAGAACAAGACTTGACCTCCGTTTCCGGTTATTTGTAACCATTCCCAATTAATTAATTTGGCCCAACTTACGTTCATGTTGTTTAAAGACACTGGACACTGTTGGTAATTGTCAAAGACCAGTCTTCTCACTTGGTGTATCTCAACATATGGATAAAATAACAAACCTGTAAAAACTTGAGCTCAATTGGTTGTCGAAGTTGCGAGATAACTATGAAAGAAAAAACACCCTTGTCACACGAAGTTGTGTGCTTTCAGATGGTTGATTTCGAGACCTCAAATTCTAATTCTGAGGTCTCGAAATCAAATTCGTGGAAAATTACTTCTTTCTCGAAAACTATGTCACTTCAGAGGGAGCCGTTTCTCACAATGTTATATACGTTCAACCTCTCCCCATTATTCGTTACCAAGTAAGGTTTTATGCTAATAATTATTTTGAGTAATTACCAATAGTGTCCACTGCCTTTAAGCCCACGTAATGGTCACACAAATTTGGGCCTGACTGGCGAAAATGGATTTCTCCCCAAAATGGGCATCCTCGATCCAAGTTTTAATTTTGTTTCATTGTGGGTTAAAAAAATTATTTGTACTATTTTAAAACAGAAATTGTACTCATACCAAATTGCAATGGGTATTTATATTTTAAAGAATTATGTCACATGGAGAATTCAAAAGAAAGATCTGATTTCATAGAAAAGCTATAGTCTTCGTTCGAGTTGTTTTCTCGTTTTCAATACGCGCGAGACTTGCACAGTCTATTGTATCTGATTTTTAGCAATCATATATTCAAAGCTGCATGTGTTATTAAACAAGGAAAATTGCTATTCAATCGTTTGCTCTAAAAGGGGGCATTGTCGTCGTGATCACAGCGAGTCTGTGGCCAGACATTAAATTCTGGACTCTCACCCGAGTTACTGCACACGCGCGCGCGACAACAATGACGGCGCCCTTTAAAGCGCGTGTAGTAACTGGGTGAGAGATGATGTTTCCACGTCCAGCCAAGAGCAGACTATGGTCACGACAACAGTACCCCTTTAATCTGTTTGTAAAACACTTTGGTATCAACACAACATTCAATTAGTTATACTCACTCTGTCATCTATTATTTTACAATCATGTCTCATTGGATACTCCAACTCAGTTGGAAAAATAAACTGTCATCGACAATCCTTTTCTGGATATAGAGCTTAGCTGCTGATAGTTAAAAAATACTAAATGAAACGGCGACACAACTGGACTGAAATCGTGGACGAATCTAAAGTAATGTCCACTCTTTGCCTTACTTGGGAAAGTTGGCAAAGCTTCCCAATTTGACGTGCTGTCATTGCACAGACAGCAAACAAGCTACAGGTATCTTTTTGGCGGGGGACAGACGTAAAAACAAATGTTCGTTTGAGTACTGGGACGAGTTAGAGTGAGTCGCATCTATCATTGATGCGCTAATGACTGTAAGATTCATTGGTTCGGATCGGAAAAGTAGGGCGCGGTTTGTGCTGTTCGTGAAGAACGCCTCACCACGCGCTAGCAGCAACGACAACACGCAACTTTATTTGAATAAATTGCAATAAATCAGAGTAGATATTACAATTAAAATCCTGCAACACACCAAGAATGATTCCCCTTTCCGACCATTACCGTTGCCTAGCTAGGCCAGAGAGCTGTGGTCTGCATAGGTTAGGCATACATCTCCACATTTTTTCCAATTGTATTAAAATAACAAAAGTGCTTAGCGATTGACATGAACATTCACTGGCTCTCTGTGAAACTTGAAAAGCACGTTTATTAATCATTATTTTTCTTCTTGATGGGGATCTGTGAAAATGATGTCGAGGGGGGATTTCAACGATGCGATGATTCAGAGAAAAGGTCAACATACCATCGTTCTGGACACACTTGAGAAAAGTCCAAGAAAGTATATATACATCAATCAACAGATTGGACAACACCAACACATGAGCTAATGCCAACAAATTGACCATATCAACAAATGGGTTTACATCAACACATGGAACGTGTCAAAAAATTGGCCGATATCAACACAAGAAGCAATATCAACAAAAGGGCCAATATCAGTAAAAAGCCAACATCAACAAATCAAGCGAAATCAAACGAAAGAAACAAGGGAAGCGGCAGGTGGGAGGGGCAAGCCGTGTCGGTGTGGTCGCTTATCGGAAACCACTGAGATTGAATGGGCCCAACCGAAACTCGTCCCATTTTGAGAAGAAAAAGAAATGATGATGCCACAAGTCTTTAAAATCACAAGACTGGACGGTAAGAGTTCCTTTCATACAAAGTCGAATTAATAATTCATCTAAATATTTATCTGCAATATGATCTACTTTCTTAGATTTTGTGTGTTTAATATAAAGGCTATTCCAAATCGTTTTAAACGAACTATTCGCACTTAAAGCGCAGGCATTTGATGTTTAAAAGTTGAAGTTCACACGTCTTTACAGAGAAGATACTCAAAGTTTGGGGGTTTTAAATTATTTATATATTTTTAGTTTAAAAAAAATAAACAAATCTGGGGGTTAGTATTCTAAACAATATCTTGATCATGTTACAACTAATTGATCGAGTTAAAACAACTACAGATTCATGAAATACCCGTCGGTGAATACATTGAGCATAATACTGAAGTAAATTAACATATTCGGACAGGTAAATGAATAATTCATAGCCATAGGCCAAATCAGCGTCTCCATTTTGTTGACACTTGGCTATAATACATTCAAACAAATAAAAAGAAAACGTTTTCTTAAAGAACGGAAAACTAAAAAAAACAAAAAATTACTAGCAAAGATAAAAACATCTCCTTGTAACTTCTGACCGAAATCTGTCCTTTACTACCCGAGGAAGTCTCAGTCAGTACTTCCCTGATCGAGGCTCGCCGATGGGGTCACCACTGGGGTCATTGCTGGGGTCACAAGACCCGGTTTCTTGGCACAGCATGTGTGCATGATGGCCTTAAACAGTAACGGCGCGTTATCAAAAGAAACATCTCGAATTTTTCGCGCCAAAAAACGCACATCAGGCAGCAGCAGAAGAAGGGCGCGAAATCGGTCGGTGGCGGCGTTGTTGTTCAGCTGCACGTGGTCATGTAGGACGTAGTAATGCTGCTGGCTGAGCTCTTCAACCATAGCGGGCTCGACCAGATCGCCAGCGTCTATGTGAAGGAGGATGACAGACAGGTGAGGTATTAATAACGAAAAGAAAAAAAAAATCAACAACCCCAAAACAATTTTAAACAAAATTATGTTTGTCAACTGAGCATGGCTTGTGGTAGATGAATGTTTTAAAACTGATGTTTTGCTTGGGGGGGGGGAGGGGAGGGGCTACCATAATAGCAACATGAATTCATCAATGGAATGTGCAGTGTGATAATGAGTGGTAATATGGCGGATAGGTGGCGTCATTAGCATGTCCCGTAACCCATAACAGTGGTGTCGTTGGGTGAAATGGTAATAGTGTGTCATTGGTGGACGATTAGATGTTGTTGAACTTACTTGGATCCAAGAAGTTGATTGTCTTGATGCAGAGGTACTCCTGGACGCTCACTCGAAGCATCTGGTACTTGTTTACCATAGCTGTGGTCTTGTCAATTATCTCCAGGCCCGTCTGGCCGAATCTCCGTAGCTCATCTTCACTTGGGATGTAGTTGCTCAAGATGGCGCCGAGCTCATTGAAGATCGCCGGAGGTTGGCTGTGCAGGGCCGCTAGGAGGATGGTCTCACACCAGCAGCTGCTCAACAGGGTCGTGACGTCCCGCACGGGTAGCCTCCTAGCGAAGGGAAGCCTCTTGACCCACTGGACTTGGTGGTGGATCAAGCTATCCATCAGCATGCAGAGCAACTCAAATATCTCATTGTACCCGGCTGGTTGATCTTTAGGGATACTGCAAGGCATGACGAGGGCCTCCTCTGGCTCAGCAATGATCAACACCTCGATCTCCGGCAGCATAGTCAGGGTTGGAATCGCGGAACTCCCGGAACTCTGAGAGCTGGACCGTCGGTTCTTCCGGGGCCTGATATAGTGGTCTCGAATGCCGTCAACATTGAAGGTGAACCTCTCAGCTGCTTCGGGGGAGAAGTTGTTGCTGCCCATGGAGGTAGGGGAGAACTGGTCCGAGATGCCGTCACTCCTGGTTGGGCTGGTCTGGTCGCCTGGTACACGACCGGCAAGCATGTCTTCTCGTTCGTACTCTTCACCGGTCATGATACGCTCGATGTCTTCATCTGATAACTGCGGGGAAAAAAAGACAATGATATTTAACTCTTGAAGCTATATACAAAGCTGGCTGAGTCTGGCAGTCTTACTACCTTGAACCAAGAGTACAGCACACGTTTGCATTATATGATTGTCCTGGTTGGCTTACTGTCTTTGAAACAACATAAGGTACAGTTGTGGTATAAAACCTTGGTTAAACTTCCGCTACTATTATTTATTCATTTATTCAAGCACAACATTCAATTTTTCTCAAAAGTACACATTCAGCCTGGTGTGTTTACAGTGCTTGAATCAAGATAAGGTACGGTAATATTTGTTAAATTTGAATAGCCCATGTGCATGTCCTAATGCGCAATATCGGTGCGAAAAGGATTCTGGGTGAAATCCGAGTCCAAGAAGCACCGGGAATTTCTGAAGTAATGCGGTACACATTTTATAAAACCTGGCATAGTAACATGGAAACTACAGAGAGGCGTCCATGTTGGCAGCCTGGTTTATTTTTTAACTATACTTGGTTTCCCAAAATGCATTGCGGTATATTTTATTAGATGGCGCTTGTGCATGATGACCTATTATGTTGATAGCTGTTGTGTTTATTTTAAAAAGTCTCAACATTGAAAACATATTTTAGTTATCGTTGCTTGTTCCTACATCAAAGGAAAATGAGAACCTGACAATGTAATCCGACAAATTGTTAAAATAATTTTCAAATAATTTATCAAAATGTGTTTATTTTTCCTAGCCAGAGAGAGGAAAATAGTGTGTTTAAGTATGGGAACTTAGGGGTAATCTCTGTCTCCACAGTAGGCATGGCACAGTGCAAGAACAAGACATTAAACTTTACGCTACGAATGACAAAGAGCAAATTGGTTAATAACACACACACGGCTTTGGCTCCAGTATTCGGTTCCAATTTCGGCTTTGGAGTTGACTTTGGTTCTGGCCAGACTCCGTCCACCATTTTTAAAACCTCTTGTTGAATGCAATGGAGCCTTAACTGGTGGTCGGTGTGAGCGCAGATGCAGATGTTTTAGACGCGTCCAGGGTATAGGGTTTGTCTCAGAAAAAAAAAATAATGCATGAATAAATTTGATGGTTACATTATGATGACTTCTTGTCGTGCAACGTGTACGGTTGCGCACATTTTCCTCTCTCGATTTTTGTTTAACACCAGCTGGCAGATAATTTGAACAGGTGCCGGGGGGGACACCTCCGAGTGAATTCAATAAAACGCGGGGCGGGAAAAAGCAGCACGGTGACAAATCAGTCTGGAAGGAAGCCCGCCAAAAACATCTGATTCAATAATCGGCGAGATTACTGCAGCGCGGGGACCCTGCGCCGCGCGTACGGTACATATAAAAAAAGAAAGAGGTGGGAAAGGGTGGCGAGAGAATGAGGCAACGGACAGTATGGGTGCCATTATAGTTAAGCTCTTTTGGCATGGTAACGGGAAATCACCTAGATTAGATTTACTGTCCGAGCTCCTTACCCCCCTTCTGCATACACTAATCGTTTCAAGGTTTGCATGGGGTAAAGGGGGGGGGCGGGGCAAGAGTAAACCCCCTGGGATTGATTCATGAGACTGACTCAATCAGTCACTCATATTCTGATTGGACGGTGGGTAATTTACAACGACACGTTGGATCTTCCACTGACCAATCCTGGTCGAAGAACACAATATGTTACGTAACTCCATTTTGTCTGAAGGAATATCCGAGGCGCCAGAATGTCACTCGCGATTTGGCCAATCACGTGTATATAGTTACAATGCACAGGTTCATCATTTTAAGCGGGAAGCCGTTTATTTGTTACTTGTCTGCTTGTACTTAGGACCTAAACGCCTTTAAATGCATTACACGGGATTGGTAGAGCTGACAAACAGTCGCAGACAGTGTTCATGTTTTGTGTGATCAATACATGAAATAGCTAACTGTGAAAAGTTGGGCTAAATCCATTGTGTGGATTTGGATTTCACAGAAATATGGTTCTAGTATATGAACTTTATAATCAGTAAGCTTTCAGACTAAAACTAAACAATGGTGTTTTTATCCTTACCGATTCTGTATAAAATCTTTAAAGGGAAATACGTGTTGTTGTTTTTTATCTGCATTTATCAAAATTTAAATCATAATTCATAACTGTATCTTTGTTTATTAATATTTTCAGACGGCGTGGAACAAATTTTACAAACAACCGTTTGGTTGAGGCCTAGTCTTAAGCGTTCACTGTGGTTCCAGTCGCCATTTAGAAAATGACGTCATGTTTCAGTCCAACACATTTCCAGGTGAATGTTGCCAGCAGCAGCATTCAGTTAGCGGCTAAGTTCCTACTTTTTCTTAGTCTCCAATGACATAGGAGAAAAAAATAGCTGTGGCCGGTCACGAGGACAAACGTTCAAAGATGGCGACATTTTTCGGTAAATAGGTCGTCAAGGTTCCGGAGCGATAGAAGTGTAGAACGTCGATACAGAAGACAAGGAGACGCAAAAATCACTGATTTGTTCGTAAAATTCGTTTTTGTATACGTTTATTAAAGGCAAAGTATACCTTTGGTTTTTGAAACCGTTCGATTGTTTTAATCCTATATAAATATAGATATATACATTAAAAACTAGCCTGTGAAAATATAATTTCAAAAGGTGGTAGCTTTTTGAGATATCGCCGAAAATCCGGAGCGGTTATGTCCATGCAGGAAGAACAATCCGCCATTGGAATACACAATCTGAGAAACGTTTCTGACAGAAACGCTTCTCAGATTCAAATTTTGTTCTGATAAAAACTGATACATTTTTTCCATTACCACATTACTCCGAAGGGAAATGATTCTCAAAATGCTTTATACAATCGAAAGCTGCTGTACTTCTAACCAAATCAGGTTTATTGCCATTCATTTTAAGAGTGATAACTAAACGTATACCAAACGTATAGATTGGTAACCTTTCCAAAAATAAATTACCATAAAAAACATACTTGGTGAGAAGCATATTTATAGTATTTAAAGTATTTTGAGAAAGGATTCCCTTCGAAGGTATATGGTTTGGATAATTTTCACCCCAAAACATTTTAGTCTGATATCTGAGGTAGGTGTCCGTGTGCGAATGGATGCTGCGGCCAGAGATGCAGTTGGTACCCGCTGTCACCTCGCTAAACGTGGATGGATTCGACGTTCTTGTGAAAATACAGTGGCAGTTTTGTTGCTGTTTTCTCAGCAAGTAGACACTGTATTCAGCTGAAACGTCTACATGTGATTTTGATTGTATCTTTCTTTATGATTTTGTTTATTTATGATTAGGGTATACACTTTAAATAAAAATATTATTTTACCCTTGATGTACTCCCTTCAACTATGGTTCCTTAATAAGATCTTTCTTATTTGTTGGCCGATTCAAGTCATTCCTGTTAATTAATACATCAGCCCTGGCAAAGTCATTGATTGTTTTCACTCATCAGAATCGGAATTATAAGAAAAGTCATGAGATGTTTCATATCTCAAGGATGTTTTTGTTTTCTTCTTTCCTTCTTGTCAGTATGTGAGATCACGTCAGTGTATACGATCCGATTTTATGACCATGAGTTCGAGCTCTCAGTGGGGGGAAGGACAAACGTGTTCCCCGGTAGCCCTCAGGTGCTTCAGCCCGGTTTTTTTTTAACCTTCCGTGACGTAAAAAACACCCAAAACTAACATTTCCGTTTAACTGCTCAATTTTCTTTTACAATTTCAAATTTCGCGTGTGTTTTTAATGTTGCAACAATAAAATCACTCCACACAAACGTGATAAGGACAATGTACTTGTCATTTGTGCCCGCGGTGTTCGAAAATAAATGACCGCTAAGAAGAGATACAGGTGAAAAGTCAATGTGAAAGTTTGCTAGCGGAAAACTAACACAATAAAAAACTGCGAAAAAACTAACACAATAACCGCGGAAAGCTACATTTTATGACAAGTTACTAAAATGTTCTCCTTTTTTCGATTTATTACGGTACAGACCTTAGACGCGACCAAAAATGTTAGCTCATCAGCAATAGATGAACATGTCCTCGCTACTTATAATAAACAAAACTATAAAAAGAAAATCGTAGGCCTAATAATACAACTATTTGGGGGACATTCGAAGGATTCAGGAATTTCCCTAAGAAGTGTTTCAGGTATCACGTATTATCCGACATCTTTATCACCGTTTACGAGATCGTTCTTGAAATTTCATATTTGAGTGTATTTGCCGAGATTGGTTTTGACATTACAGGAAATTTTGAAATGATTTCCCCCTCCACCCCTCGGTGATCGTGATCCCGGCAGGCCGCGACGCGAGCTCGAGCGTGCCCGCTACCCAAGACAGCTATGCGAGTCGACAGGACCTTGAACTCACCATCCGTTGCTCATATAAGACTTACAGATGCAATCAGCAGCCCCATCGATGATAACCATCGGGTAGATAATTCATTCCACACGGCAGGCTGGGTCTTCAGTTTACGCTGATTGGCACACGTATACGGGGGAGGAGCGATTTGGCTTTGAGCTATATACGTCACTCATTTTTACTAAAAATGAAAGCCTTTCAAAAATGTCCAGAAAAAAAACGTTGAGAATGAGAGCACACTTTAAAAAAAAGGCCTTCGCCCTATCCACAAACATGGTTGAACTGGCGAGGCGTTTGTACTAGTGTACCACCGGCATCATTATAATGCATTGTATTTACTAATATCCTACATAATTGCTAATGATTGGAAGGACAAAAAAGAGCTTCAACATTTTTTTTTTTTCATTTAGGCTTAGCGTCTTACTTTTTGTACGATTGATACTGTACACAGTACGGTACCAATTGCCATAAGAAACATTTCGGTCTAAAATACTGCCGTATGTGTCCCCAACGCTCAGTTTCTTATTTCTATATGTCAAGTCAAAATAAAGAAAGAAAGATAGAAAGAAAGAAAGAAAGAAAGAAAGAAAGAAACAAGAAAAATATATCATAAATATTACAAAAGGCATGGACCATTATTTGTTGTTTTGAAGATGTGGCCACCTAATTAGACGACGTGACAGGCCGTTTATATGTTGTTGTTGTTTTTTAAGACAAGAGTATTATTAAAAATGTATTCCTCTGAAACGGTGTATGATATTATTATCTTTAAGTCACATCTCTCAAATTGAAACATATAATTTGTGTATAAGCACTAAAACGTTTGTAATTACATAGGGCCTTTTCGAAAACATGGCTTGGGCTTGAACTCAGGCTTAGGATCCGTCCGACTGCTTTAAAGCCCGTACCGAGAGCACACGTTTTTAAAATTAACTGATGGAGACTAAGCCCGAGCCCAAGCCCAAGGAGTGGTTTCGAAAAGGGCCATAGACTGGTTCCATTGTGAGGGACGAATAAACACGGGACTCAACAGGAGTCCCGTGTCCATTCTCGACTGGTGCTTTCTTATCCATTGGCCTTTTTCGAAACCAGGGCTTGTGCTTGGCCTGGGCTCCGTCCAGCTGATTGAAGCCCCATAAGGAAACTCATGTTTAAAATAACTGAGTTTTTGTTTCGAAAAGAGCAGCTGTAATGTTTCAATTCATTTTGATCCGCAACCACACGGTTTCAAACTGTGATATTTTAATTAATTTAGATCCGTAACTACACAGGTTTAGAACGAAGGTATAGTCCTTTCTCAAACCCAATATTAAGACCACTACTTATAAAACGCAAACCCTAGCACCTTTGAAAAATCCTCCCTAAAATCAGTGGAATTGATGTGCAAAAAAAAAACCCCTCTCATTAAATGCCTGTCTAAACTAAATGTATAAGTCCAGTGACGGCTTTCTGTTTGCATTCAGACAGAGCGCCATAAACCTCCAGGAAGACGCCTCTTTGGGAAGGCAGAGGGTTACAAACACAAAAACCTCGCATCAGCTTTGAAAAATCATCATTCAAAAAGAAGTCAATTTGATGTGCAAACAAAAACCTCATTAATGAGCTCATGTCATGATAGGTTTACGGATCTGAACACGAAGCTTTCAAAGTTCCGACTGGCCGTTGGGTAATCTTTATGCCCAAAATGGCGCACTTGTATCCAAACAGAAAAATTAGAGTTACCAAAACAAACGTTCGCACTCAATCAGAGACGAACTACCTTCTGATATAAAAGTCCAGTAGAATTACTTCAATTTCGTGCTGTTATCACTCAGTTTGAACAGCAATGTGGGGGAGACACCGTGCCAGTCATTGACGCTCAAAATAATGACATATTCGACAAGCCAATAATAGAAAAAAAGGAATAGCTAATCAACTGTTTTCATTTTACCAATCCTTGAACCCCAATTCGTTCACAATCCGAGTACGTATTTCCGACCGCCTAATTGTAAATCATGCCATGTACTTTTCATTGGGGGCAACAGAACAACGGTTGCGGTTTCGTATACCCAAGAATCGACGATGACAAAAAAAAACATTGTTTGGGGTGCGACCTTGAGTTTCTCAGGCGTGGGCGCTAAATCCTTACTCCACGGAAACAAATAACCGTTTGAGACTTTAAAACAAAATTATATATCTTTATTTCGTAAAACTAGAACAAAATGTTTAACTTAAATTCAGGTATTCTGCTCTCTCAATAGGTTTCTCAAAACAACAGTTTGGATAGTTTACTGAGTTTCAAGAACGCTTTGACATCACAATCAGTTTTTTCTGTTTACATTTTGTTACTTGCTGATTTGATATATCGTAAAAAAAAAAAAAAAAAAAAAAAAGAAAAGCCTTTGTAGTTTACGTTCGAAGAAAGTAAAGCAGCCCTCTATACCAATGAGCCAATGGTGTGCCTTTCCTTTTAATCAGCGACTACCAAGCGAGTCGTAGCCTGAAAGAATGCCACAAACGCCCCCCATCCCCCTAGGACAAACCCGGCTCCGCCCTTGGGAGTTGACGTCCCAGACTCCACGTCTGCGGAAAATTAATACCCTTAAAAGTAGTTGGAATTAGAAAACCAAAATGAATTGTTTCCCCCAAAATACAATTGGAATTGGCATCGGGCGCACGCTGATGGAAACTACCCAAACTCAAGCGTTCCATCGCAAAACCGGGACAAGGACCAATTGTAATCCAGAATTTCCGATTGTATCGTTGCTTTAGGCATAGCGATTTCTTTAGGCGGCAATTGCCCAAGGAAAACACGACAAAAGATTTCCAAAATGAGCCTTCGTTTGGCTGAGAATCGAAATGCTTTCTGGTGGGTTGGATTGGGCAAAATCCCATTAATGGGCCGGTCATAGGTTCTTCAGGGGAATAAGTTAGGAATAACGACTATATACCGGTATTGTGAGAATGGTATATGTAAAACTGATGGCTAGAAAAACAGCGCTGTTTGAGACTTCCTGTGCTGATATAATGCGAAGAGATGTCTCCACGTTCAATGGCTAGAGGAAAGATTTATCTGGGAGGACAATCATTATTTACGTTCATTGTCTTTTCATCTTTATGGCATTGCAGCGCAAGCGAGTCCACATTAAGGCGATTTGTGTAGTATAAGTCGTTAACCAAGGTGAGATGTGGAGTACGATACCAGGAGGGCTCGATAACCAATCTGGTTCTGTTGACGCCAAGGTTGTAAGACAGTCGAGATTTGTATTGGAGAGGAAACAAAACACAGAAACAACCAGAGCCATCTTTTATTCATCCGGGCTTTGTGGGTAATACACCGTGAACAGCACCACCAAAGAACAAAACAGACTGAAAACCAGAATGAATTTTCTCAGGTCGGTATTTTTTTTTTTTTTTTTTTTTTTTTTTCATCCGGCCTTGGTCGTTGACTGTCATACACGCACCCCAGAGTTTTCACTCATCAGACGTGATTTCACGTCAATAAATTCCTATAGATAAGTTGTTTTCCTCGGTTTATCTACTTTAATACATCTTGCTTTGGTCACAAAAGTATAAAATGTGACTGCTAGGTATCTATGGAGACAGTGCAGTATCAGAAATTAATGAAAACTCGAACCCCACACTCTCTTCCCCAACAGCACTCAATTCTCTGCTTAAAATCAACACAGCCTTGTCGCTCTCTATTTTGGGACCTAACATCGATCCCTTGGGAACCTAGGTCCGTTCTATTGTTCAGAAGAAATCTCCCACTAATGAATCATTGTGTTTAGTTTGATGTGCCGAGATGTTTTTATCTCTTCCAAAAAGGTTTTCATTTTGAAGTTTGAATTTAATGAAGTTTAACGAAACTCCGAGAAAGACAATGCAAACTTTCACACAAAGTATTACAAAACTACATAATGGATCCTTACACTTTTTATGTTTCAGGAATTATCTCGTGGTGCATCATGGGATATTAGCTTGGGGGTGACGATACTAAACGGACCTTGCCCCAAGCCAAAGGGGCTGGGGGGTGCTGTCACATAATAATTATTTGCGCTCCCGACTAGGCTGTTTATACCTTGCATGTTTTCGCTGGGTTTTGAAGCGGCCTTGAATGAACTCATACATGACGAACTGAGCATGACTGAAGATCATTACCTTACTGCGACTGCGCGTGCGCGAACCCATATTAATCAGATTTTGGTCGTCGAAGGGAGTCATGATTACGTAACAGGCACGGCAGATTGTTATGGCTGTCTCACGGCCACATTTAGGCCTTGACTGGTTGAACCTCAGCCCGGGTAAAACGTGTCCAAAGATGCGCTGCAGGAGATTCTTGTGTAAGCTGGGTTCCACTGCCATACACCTCCCCCCCCCCCAACATCCCGTAAAGAATTTAACAAAATATAAATACATAAACATGTATAAAACTAAGTAAATGTGTAAAATGTAAGGAATAACAACAAATACGATCTTTTTGCAACAACCAAACAAACACCCCCAACCGACGAAAACCTAAAAACAAAAACCTTTTAACAAACAAACAAACAAACAAACAAACAAACAAACAAACAAACAAACAAACAAACAAACAAACAAACAAACAAACAAACAAACAAACAAACAAACAAACAAACAAACAAACAAACAAACCAAACCATAACTGCCAGAAAAGTAATAGACTGATTCCGTTTCTATTTAATTAATCATCAATGCCGTGACAGTGATTTAGAATTCAGGGTACCCGACTAACCTAGCCACAGGTTAAAATAACAGTAATGAACGGGTAATAAACAAAAATAAATCAAAAACGCAAAAAGCAAATCCAGTGAATTAATGAATTGTTAAAGGGGCATACTGCCTTCAAACCTCTCAACATTTTGCTGTTTGGAATGACTCCTTATCCTTTTTTAAAGAGTTGTTCATGTACTGTGTGTTGTAACTAGTGAGCGGTGATTCAACAAAACATGAATTTGCCTTTGGAAATACAACCAGCGAATCATACGGTCCGCCATTTTTGAAGAGTCAAAAATGTGGTTTTTACAAATTTAATAGCGGACCGTGTTCAATCATCAAAATACATTAACACCCCACAATTTCAAGGGATATTTACGTGAGTCATTAGAGTTTACTCTTAAAACAACTTGCCAACATATTCAGTTCATAACAAACGCCTTTTATAGCCCAAAGCGCCCAATCCGAAGGCAATGTGCCCCTTTAAACTTTGACCGGGTATATTAAACTGATATGGATTTTAAGTCATCAGTGTCAGCAACTTTTATGTAGGTATTTCGGTTGCACTTTTTCAAATTGTAGTGTCAGATTCGACAGAAAATCATCACTAAAAAACTTCCTGTAGATGTTTACACTTCTAGCAGGTTGGTTTCCTTCGCTTTCAAACACAGCAACCATGACAAAAATATGACAGGTTCATATTTAGATTTATGATTATCTTGTCCTTATTCCTTTTACAAAACAAAACTAATACACACATGAGGTTGAAGAGGTCAAACAATCCTGGCCGGAATTAGCTTTAGATTCAACAACGAGTTTTAAAGGTGGTGTTACACTTTTGGTAAATGACCCCCAAGAAGAAGTTGTGCATATTTCATCCGAAAGACAACTCATCACAAAGATGGTATCGGTGGTAAGCATCCTGTGAAATTATTTTGTCTGAAGTGTGCCCCCAGTCGATTTGAAAACAATAAAATGATGTCGACAATTTTGAATCTCCAAAGTTTCCGTGGTGCCCGTTTGAATGCTGCCCTCAATGTGGCCAGAGACGCGATTGGTCACCTCACTAAACGTGGTTTCAACGTTCTTGATAAAAAATACAGAGCGACAGTTTGTTCCCCCCCCCCCGTTTTCTCAACACGTAGGCATCGTATTCAACTGAAGCTTTTACAGGTGACTTTTATTTCATCTTTCTTGATTTATTTTGCCTTAGAAGACAGCATTACGTAGACAACAACCAAGGGATGACACTACCTCTGAGAGAAATTATCTAATGCCAACAATCTCAGCTTATTTACCAATTACCAATGTCAGCTTATTTACCAATTACCAATGTCAGCTTAATTATCAATAAAGTCAAATAATAAGATCAGCATTCTGTACTCAAACTGTCCGTACAGCTCGTGAATGAGTATACACTACTTTCCGACCAAGGTAATTAATTCGACCCTCATAAAAAACCGTGCAGAATTAGCAGGGTATAAAGACGGCCTCTAACAATCAGTTTTCAATACCAATAACATTCCCCCAATAAACCAAATAGATTGAGACCAATGACAAATTGACGCCCCCGCCCCTTACCCCCTCCCTCCCTTCATCCCACAACGAGCTCACAGGCGCCGAACGTAAAAGCTTTTCGCAGGGAAGCTTTGGCATCCGTTTTCACGAATTACCGATAATTTATTAGATTACAAAGAGCCGCCGTAAGTGATCCTGACACCTTTTCCTTATATTTGGAGATTGGATGTATTAACCACGATTTTCACCTGAATTTATCCAAGCATTTTTTCCCCCCAAATAGATTTTCCAAACCAATATTTTAAACTGCTTTACTCATCCGTTAATTGCAGTTTTCAACTACCTGTGATCTCATCGATCTTTTCAATATTGTTCCTAGAAACTCTTTGAAGAGCAGCATCATTTCGAAGTCGACATGAATGCGACTTGTGAAGCTTTAATTATGTACAAGAAGGGGAAATACCGCCCTCTATAACTATCACTCGTTGAGTTCAGTGATTTGTACAACTCATCCGACTGTAAGAGGCATTTTTTCTAACTCTAAAAACACATGCTTTGTGTGTGGTGTGTGTGTGTGACCAGAAGTACGAATAAAACAGAAGTGTTTATTTTTGTTGCAAATGTCAACTCAAATATTACGAACAAACTCTTCGAATAAATAGAAAGGTTGCAATAAGCTAACATTAAAAATTAACGAAATGTTTAGTTTCGAACTTAAATTTGTGCATCATTCCTTTAGATGTAATATCATTTCATTCGTTTTTTTTACTGGATGCATATTGACCAGTCCAGCCCATTATACTTATATAAACTACGCATGCATACCAGTACAGCAACGAAACGCTCAACCGATTTTAACGAGGTGTGTCTGGCCCATTTGAAGCCACACGTTTTTTTTTCCCTTTATTCTGTCTCACTCCGTTTAATTGACTAACCATACAAAGAACGGACAAAGCAACCAGGACGAATCAAGGGAACTGAAGGCCAAATGAGCTGACCCGACTCCTATCCATGCATCCACTCACGTTCGTTTTTTTTTTTTTTCGTTTTTTTCTGGCGATACAGAGTGTCAGGTCAAACATGAGAAATGCCACTCGTAATAGACCTTTCTATTGCAACGTCACAGCCTGAGGGTTTTTTGCCAACCGAGGTTGGAAAACTATGGAAAGCCATAAATGCAAATCAAAAACACATAGCCATAGTTTGTAGCAATGTTACACACAAATATTCAAAAATATGTTGAATTTGTTCGAAACAAATCAACCAATCATGAGAGACATTTCAGCTCATGAATCTTAACAGAAAATGTTGAATTTAGTCACAATTTCTTTAATCGCGATTGACTGTTTCGCTAACAATTCGGCCATCCATGTCAACCGGCGCACTTTGTTTATCAACAATGGAAAGGTCTATTGCTACCATTGCACCGTACATCGGTATCGCCGTCGTTCCAACTCTTGCAATGTTTATTGGTATCGCCGTAGTAGCATCCCTTGTCCCGTTGTCCGTAAATTGGTAACTCCGTAATTACAAACATTGCCCCGTTTGTTGTTTTCGCCGTAAATTGCAACCCTTGCCCGGTACAATGTTATCGCCGTAACAGCAACTCTTGCCCTGATAATGTTATCGCCGTAATTGCAACCCAATTGCCCCGTATATTAGTAACTCCGTAATTGCATCCCTTGTACGTATATTGGCATTGCCGTAATTGCAACCCTTGCCCCGTATATTAGTATCTCAGTAAATTGCAATCCATGCCGTAGATTAAAGGATTTACGCGCAGTCGTTTTCGGGGTGTTTCAGTGCATGGGACTATTTATACACTAAAACTATGGCGTGACGCACAGCTATACCAGTGGGTTAAGATTTTCTTCATAAAAAGAGCTTACAAAGAATATTACAAAAACTATTTTGATGTCATAAATGTGACGGATAAAATGCGTCATATCCTCATCAAAGCTATGATAGTCCTTCACAGTTACTAAAACGCATACACATTTAAATATTTATTCTGGTAGTTTCTTAATTAATATAATTTACGTTTTGATAAAGTTGTCTATGCCCCGTTTTATGGTATCTCCGTAATTGCCATACCCTTGCCACATTATCGCTTTAATTGCAGCCCTATTGAATCATGATTACTGGTCACCCATTACGTCGCACCCTTGCATATTTAATACTTTAGGCTTACAACGAGGCCAAAGTTCAAGAAAAAAACAAGATCAGGGCCGTGGGGAGAAGAAATAATTGCAATCAATCAACTTTGAGCATTATTGTTCACATACCCCACAACTAATCTCTGTTGACAATAACTTTCAAGATTTGCATATTCATTGTTTCATTCGAAACCTTGTCCATTCAGATCCAGTAATCCTCTACTCGTGACCTAGATATGACGTATCGCTGACTTTACGGAGAGGGGAAGATCAAGTTTGGCCCAGATTCAAAAAAACTCAATAGAGACGGAACTTCCCCCTACACCTGGAGACACGTGCATCACCCGTGAGGTCGTCTGATCCCAACGGCAATGGAAACTGCAGTGTACAGAGCCCGGGATTCCGGCTGCTCCGAAGGATTTCCTAAGCGTGTCTCCCACGCTGGGACTACTGCCCAGAGACGACACGACAACACGGGCTTCTCTGCCATCCCAACCTTTCCAAACATCACCCAAGTATGAACGGCAAGACAACCCACAAAAACCAAGGACCAACAAACACATTTTTTCAACAACATAATTAAAGAGAAGATATCTTTGAAAATGTACGTAAAGGGACGACGCGTTCTATGATAAGAATCAGGTATTACACACAAGCCACCTAAACAGTCCAAAGGTTTCTTCTTCTGTTTTTGGTATCAAAATCGTGACCGAACCTGTCCTCTCATTGCAGCGAGATGATCCGACATTCCATTGTAAAACTGGTCTAAAGAAACACTCCTGCGGGTATTACGACATAGTTATTTTCCACATGTTTTGTCTTCTTCATTCACAACACCACGTAATTAAACCATCTATTTGTACAGGGGGAAATGGGAACCTTCTCTTGGTCGATGAACTTATAATTTTGCCCCGAGGGAGGCTACCGAGGTCTCTGGATTACCGCGCATTATGAATTAATAAGCAGTGGCTGAACCTTCGAACAAGCTACACAGACAATAAATTTGGTATGACTGACAGGTATTGTTCCGCACTGCTGCCCGAAGTCCGGATAGTAACATGCTTGAGTTAATAGGGGGCGGTGGTGATCTTGCAAATTAAACATACGCTATGCGTCAGGACACCAGACTCTCACGATACAGTCCAGGGGGGTCTCACTAAGCCGATTAAAACAAACAATAACAAATATTTTTTGTTATTGATGGTGATGTAACAAAGATAATGTCTGTTCTCTAACTATCTGTTACAACATTGTGCCACGAGAGGACAGCGTAAACTTGTAGTGAACAAGCACTCGCTGGTGGTACCATGGCGAAAGTTTGAACTAATTTGCATGGTGGAGACATACTCTAGTAAGGTTTGCGGTAACACCATGTACAGTTCATGAGTAGGATTTGACACTTTGCATGGTGGAGATACAATCTAGTGAAATTTGCAGAGACACCATGTACATGAGTAGGATTGGAAACTTTGCATGGTGGCTATACAATCTAGTAGCGTTTGCAGAGAGACCATGTACATGAGTAGGATTTGAAACTTTGCATTGTGGAGATACAATCTAGTAAGGTTTCGGTAACACCAATGTACACGAGTATGATTTGAAACTTTGATTGTTGGAGATACAATCTGGTAAGGTTCGCAGTACATGAGTAGAATTTGAAACTTGCATGGTGGAGATACAATCTAGAAAGGTTTGCAATACACGAGTAGGATTTTAAATTTGTATGGTCGAGATTCACATACATAGTAGGATTTGAAACTTGCATGGTGGAGATACAATCTAGCAAGGTTTGCGGTACATGAGTATGGTTTGAAACTTGCATTGTGAAGATACAATCTCGTAATGTTTGAGGTCACACCGTGTACATGAAATATCTCTTCAATGAGTGTTGTGGTGGTTCTGGAAAGAACTGGTGATGTAACTACTTGACGTTTCGATCAGTATGCTCAAAACGTCTTCAAGAAGTAATAAAACTCAACGTGCTCTAGCTTTTAAAAATAATTCCTTGGCCCAATTTCAACTTTGTACTTTTTACAAACACGTACAGATTCTAGAGACTGTAATGATTAATTGAGTCTGGTCTAGACTCTTTTCCTCCTTAAACCTAGCACAAAAATTATAAAAACCGACTGGTATAAATCATTGTCATACTCATAACGGACGTTGGGGTAAATTGTTTTATTAACTAATTAAAGGTAGGGCCATAGATTGGTTTTTGTCAACGTAATACTTATTTATAGACACACTTTAGGGAAAGTTTCTGCTGAATACAGTGTCTACTTGCTGAAAAACAGTAAACAGACTGTCACGGTATTTGCACGAGAACATCGAATCCGTCCACGTTTAGCGAGGTGACAGCGGGTACCAACCGCATCTCTGGCCGCAGCATTCGCGAACGAACACCAACCCACAGAAATCTGAGAAACGATTCATGCATGAATCGTTTCTTAGATTCAACTTTTTGGTTATCCAACAGTTATCCAAAACCATATTACTTCGAAGGGAATCCTTTCTCAAAAATAGTTATACTATCAAGGGATGCAGTGCTTCTCACCAAGTAAGTTTTTATGGTCATCAACTTTTGGAGCATTTACCAATCTATGACCCTACCTCTAAGTCAAAGCAGCACAAGAAAACATTTTCAGGGATATAGTTTACTCATAATCTGTTGATGTTTCTCAGCAATAAATCTAAAACCTCGAGCAGGGGACTAACGTCAGATGCGTTGAACTGATGCAAGTTTTTAAATCAGTAAAATGCTGTTGCTTTGTGGATATATTGTCCAAATTGAGACATTCGTTTTTCTGTACACTTCATGAGACTGCCGAATGAGTAATAATATGGGTAACAAAATATCAGTGCTCAAGCATAAAACAACTACCATAAAATACAAACTGTTACATACAGTAACATCATGTCGGAAATGAAAGCACACTAATTGTGACGAACTGTCCCCCGGATAGCTATAATAATAATTCCTTTTTAAAAAAGGAGGGGGGGGGAGTAAAGAAAAAGATAAATCTATCGTCCAGTAAGTCCAATATTTAACTCTTTTATTTCATTCACTACACTACATTTTTAGTTGAGAAATATTTGAAAAGATTATACCACCACTTTAAGTGACCTCAATGTCATGAAATTTGAATTACAAAGCTAGATTGGCGGTGGTACGCTCTCTAAACATCAAGAACAATATCCTCTCATTGTTGACCAAAAAAGGAAATGTTTTTAGGTTACATAAAAAAAAAGGTCCAAGTCCCACAGATCTTGCCAAACACAACATGACACACATTCGACGTTCTTGACACGAGTAAAATCCGCCGAGACTATGAGGGCGCCGATATATTAGCCGATTTTTAAGGTCGCTTCCATGCCTTATAAAGGCATGGAATGAACGATTTCTTCACACCAATTTTACTCTTTAATGTTGATATCTTTTTGGCCACAAAAACTGATGCTGGGTGTTAGCTTCAGATGCTCCCCAGGCTTCGCGTATTACATGAATTACAGTTACAACTACTATAACCGCAGCCCTGATCTGCTTTATATGTCCCCTAGCCTTGAATTACAGACGCGGACGCTCTCTCGTGACTCCCTCAAATAGCGCCTCCTATTCTCCGACAACAAAAGACCATCAAGGATGACCAATTTCAGGTATAAACCCATCAATTGAACAAACAACCACTCAGAAGGACACTTGCAGTCTGGAGAGCGACAGAAATTGAACAAGCGGGAAGTGAAGACGGAGAATTACTCTGCCCACGTTTTAAAAAATTTTGCAGAATTTCGAAGAATGTTGACTTGCCGCGCCTCAACGAAAAAACTGATAACGACGTAATTAGTTTTAGTTGTTTCCTCAAATTTGTAAGCTATTTTTGGGGTTATCTATGCTGGAAACAAAGACACGGTGAAATTGGGTCACTAACGAATTGTCTCGGTCACTTAAAAAGACCTGAAAGTCAATGTCAAATTTTCGCGAGAACTACGGTTGCACACCGCCGCGAGAGAAGCCGATTGTGGGCAACTGAATAGCGCCCTCTTTCGATACCGTGGCAATTTCATTGACACAAAGAAACCAGTGAGGGCGCTATTTAAGTTTATGGAAGAAGAAAACAAGTTTGACAAAGAAGACGGAACAAAATAATAAGGTGGGCCTTGACAATCGGTGGCGCTGTATAACCACAACGTTACAACTCTATTTTCAGAAAAGGACACGGAAGTAAACCAATTTTGAAAACAACAACAACAACAACAGCACGACCGTTATAATTGTCTGTTAGTTGTAAAAATTAAACAAAGGTAAGTTCGAGTCCAAATTGGCGGCTACAGCTACGGCTACGGCGAGATTTCCGCGTCACCATGCGTTGAAGTATAGTACGCTCGTAGCAACATCCTTAGCAACACCCTTAACCGTAGCCTTAGACACCAATTCGGATACGGCCTAAGATGCTTACCTCGACTGGACCGATGCTTTTGTTTCTTCCACCAGGCATTCCATCTTCTCTAATAGCTGGAGAAAGAGAGAGACAAAAACAAAGACACATTCATTTACTCCAAAATGTGCAAAAAATGTCCTTTAGAAAGAAGGTATACCAACAACTCTACAGCCAAAAACACAAAAGTGTGTACAGCAACAGTGTGATGAAAGTATTTGTTGATTTTCGACGAAATATTTTGTCATAATTTGTTCTCTGAATAACTTGACAGGTGATGATGTTTCAAAAAAACAACAAAAAACACCTTCAGCATTATATGCCACATACAATGCACAAAATACATTAACATGCATACTCTTATTTGCTAATGGCTGATGGATCGGACCCGGCTCATTTAGTTTTTAATTACTACTACGTCTCATCATCGAATTAATTCGTGCAATACCTTAATTAGAAGCTTGTTTCTTGTTCGAATCTATGAAAACAGCTAATTATAATTCTAATCCAAATTAGTGCAGGTCAATTTGACCAAAAACTCAGACCTAGCATCTTTGAACAAGTCCAGTGCAATGATCATTATCTGTTCATAATGATTTCCCTTTCCTACAAACGGATTTCAAAGATTCAAAACATTTATTGTCATGATAAAAACGTGAACAATTTGTTTTCCCAGTGTACAAGGAAAATAAATAAGAGAACAGGGCATATAAAACAATAGACAACAAGAATTTACAATAACAAAAAAACTACAGTAATATAATAGGTTGAGGGGAACAGGTTTGTACAGTAACATAACATTTGCATGACTTTGTATATGCAAAAATTTAAGAAGCATCACCATAGCTCGACCAACTTTACAAGTTTAATTACACTAGGTAATAAGGAATCCTTAAATTTGTTGGTCTTTAGACAGGGTTGTCAGACCCAGCCTGAGCGATTCTGAACAATATAAAGGAACATTACAGAATTGGTAGGGAAAAACTTGTAAAATATTCTGTTTGATCACAGATTTACATAAAACTTACACGGTCTAATGATGATAGTAGAAAACATCCATTGAAACATTTCTGTCTGAAACGCCATATTTGATGAGAAATGAATAAACTAATTTTCCGATTGGAGTTTATCGCTCAGTGAGCGTTTTATTCATTTTTAGAATCTATATGATTTCATGCAAATGTGTAATCGGTTTTTCACTATTTTCTCGTGGCCCAGATTGCCGATCGATCTCAAACTTCTACAGGTTTGTCAGTTTGTTTATATGGTGGATTACATAAGCTGCCAGCAACTGTTTTGTTTGCAAAAACCAATTCTGTAATGTTCCTTTAACTCCCAATTTACAATTGACTGTAATAATAACCTTTAAGGGTTACCAGAGTGGGTTGGATCACACAGACTATTATTGAACTGAGTCGTGATGTAATCTTCCATAATTTCTTGCATGGTTAGGGTTAGTTTGATGTAAATCTGTGATCAAAAAGTATATTTAACAAGTTTTGTTCTTACCAATTCTGTAATGTTCCTTCTGCAAATGATGAGCACTCGAAAAGCTTTTATATCAACAACAAAAATCCATTTTCTAACCCTTTGTTTACAACTCCCCCCCTGGAGAGGAGATGACTCGTAGCTACGGCAGTATCCGAATTGGTGTCTGCAGCTTTTTTTGTTTGCAAAAACCAATTCTGTAATGTTCCTTTAACTCCCAATTTACAATTGACTGTAATAATAACCTTTAAGGGTTACCAGAGTGGGTTGGATCACACAGACTATTATTGAACTGAGTCGTGATGTAATCTTCCATAACTTCTTGCATGGTTTTTTGTGTCTGCTCCAATAATACTGCTAGCCTATTTATTTTGTGTGATGCACTGGGAGTTTCTTACAATTTGGCTTGAGAGAGTGAACATACTGTGCAAGTCTCGCGCATATCGAAAACCAGAAAACAGCTCGAGCGAAGACTATACTTTTCTATGTAATGAAAATCTTCTTTTAAAATTATATTATTACAAAATTCTTGAAGATAAAAACACCCATAGCAAGTTATTATAAACAACATTTCAATTTTTATATAATTCAAATCATTTGCTCAAATTAATGTGACGGTCATGAAACTATCTTGCGCATGCCCGCAATCTATTTTTAGTAGCTTTATATGTTACGTAATATTACCAGAGTAGCGCCCTCAGCGATTTCATTTTTGCGGGCTTTTGTTCATAATATCCTTAGACGAAGACCCAAGTGTGTCATGTTTATCTTCTTCAACAGGTAATTATGTTTTATCTTACTTATTGCTTACCTCTTGCAAAGCTACTAAAATACATTGCGGGCATGCGCAATATAGTTTCATGACCGTCACATAACATTGAAACAACATTAAAACTAGGGATGCGGATGCTTACTTTTAGAAACCCCATTTGCCAATCACGCCCGAATGTGTGCTTTCATCACATAGGTTTAATGATAACATGATCGTCAGTTGGGCAACAACTTTAATTTTCACAAGCAACCGGAAACGGAGGTCAAGTCTTATTCTCGGATTTTCATGGTTATTTTGTTGAATTGATTTTATTGCACATTTTTTTATCACCGAGTATTACATTCCCAACAACATGTATAATTTAAACCAACACAACTGACAAAACAAAATCCGACCCATGCAAAACTCGACCATGGTTGGTAGTTCGGATTTATACTAACACATATAATGAGGGCGCTATTCCTGCATTTACTCCTCACCTTTTCTGTTCATGCCAACCTGGAGACATTTGAGGAGTCGGCAATACTGGCAGCGGTTCCGTTTCTGGCGGGACATCATGCAGTTCTTCTCCCGCAGGCACCGGTAGATCCGACGGTTGCACACGCTGCGCTTGAAGAAGCCTTTACACCCCTCGCAGGAGACGATGCCGTAGTGGAGCCCCGTGGCACGGTCGCCACATATGAGGCACGTCTTGGTTTCATCGTTGGGCGAAAGGAAGGCACGTGGAGAGTACTCAAAACCGTTGGAAGCTAAAAGTGTGAAGAAAACACAAAATTACTTAATAGTTCGCATTTTTAAAAGTTGTTACATCATCCATCTTTGTTGTGATGGTTGTGTTTTTTCAACCACCCGGAATCATATAGATGGATTGCAATACGCGTCATTGACCGCCATCTTTGATGTATAACAATGGGAAAGTGCACGCGTGTACGCGCTACGCACGACTCTCAGCCAATGATAGCTCTTCACGCGTGCACAATTCATCAAAGATGGCGGTCAATGACGCGTTTTGCAATCCATCTAATGACCAACACGAAACGTAAGAAAACACAATCAGACGCAACAACTCCGTGTTCAAATAATTTATGACATGGCTGCAATTTACAATGGTTGCCGAGTCTCCCAATTCAAAGTAATGAACCAAACGCTCACCGGTCAAGCATACAACCCTATGAACAAAAGTATTAAGAGAACCATGGTGTGGCAGGAGATCCCCCCCGGCCCAATACGGAGAATAATGTGTACACATTTCTTCTGATATAGCGCCCTCTTTTGAATCCATGTTAATTTCCTATAATGACGAGATAACCAATCAGACATATTATGAAGCTAAACCACGAACCACAACCATCGTGCACGTTCTATGGTAGATGTAGGGGTAGGGGTAGATAGGGGTAGGGGTATGGGTAGGGTTAGGGTTTGGGTTAGGGTTTGGGTTAGGGTGAGGTTAGGGTTAGGGTAAGGGTAAGGGGAAGGGTTTTAAAAAAAGTTAAGGGTTACCAGCTGAGAAACAGGGAGCCAGTGGCAGCTACCAACCACAGAGCGTGCAAGGTTGTGGTTTGTGGTTTAGCTTCATACGTCTGTTTGGCTATTATGCCTCATGGGGGACAAACTCTCCAGGGGACAGATTTCCTGATGACACCGGCACAAACGCCTATGGACGGCAGACCACAGTGAGTTGTATACTGTGAAAAGTATTCAATTACGTAATAAAACATTCCAACATCAACTGCGGGATATTCGGTGTATGTACAATCAGGGTACAATAATTTATTAATTGAATGAAAACAGTACATCACATAATTCAATGTATGATGACTTCCAAAAAAGACCCTAGAAACCCCCATAATTAAACCAAGTTAAGATAACAAGAACTTCACGTGTCTTAGGTTGGACACCGTTGAGTTTCATAACTTTCTTACACGATTTCTCTTTTAAAAACAAGTTCCTCTAATTTGGTGTAACGATAGCTTCTATAAAGAAACATTTCGTCTAAGATTGACAGTAATAAATTGTTTATGTATAACTAATTCTACTGTTATCGCCTTCAAATATGGGCTGAATAAAGAGACATCTTGAAGTCGCAGGTTCAAATCCCGTTCTGGTCAATTTTTCTTTGTTAACCCCACATTTGAATGAAGGTTTACACAGTCATGTGGTTATTTATTTGATGTACCTGTACTTATAATCTATACTGCGCCTGCTCGTCGAGACTGTACTCAATATCTGCTATGCATCGACAGAGGGCGCTATTAACCGTTCATCCAGTCTGATTGATTCGGCAGCGTTAGCTAATGTCAATTTTGAATGGCAAATAGATTTCAACATGGTTTATTTGCGATACACCATTGCAATATCAACATTATCATCAATAATGCTGATAACAATATGCGTTGTAATTAAGCAAAGTGTGTTGCATGTTTGTTGCAATTTGACAAGATTCACCTTCAATTATTTGATTGACTCGAAGTGTATCAGGATATCTCACTGTTTACAAAACTCAGTAGCCTTGTGTATGCCAAATAGTTACCGTGGGATTTTTGTATCCTTTCTAAGTTAAAGCTTGATATGTTTTTGTACCAATCAAAATCCGTTAATATGAGGATAGACTATACAGGAAATTAAATTAGGGGCCTATTTTGATAATAAAAAATACTTATAATTAACTAATTTTGTGATTTTCTGCTGTCAGCTGTAGTCTACAGTAGGGGGTGTCATTGCGCAGGGTTTGAAGTGCGTTTTGGTTGTGGTTACCACAGAATAGTTTTTACTGTGATCATGATCCCCAAACCCTAAGAATAAAACTATCGCGCCCCAAAATGCAACTATGTCTGCGCGCATACTCGCCACTACATATAGATACGGCATGCATGTGATGACTACAAGCAATTTGTTGCAAACTATGTCATGCTGCATACACGGGCGTGTCATGACATCAAGACAGCAATTTCATCTCATAGACAATTACTTCACTTTTGTTTTGTGTGTTTTGTTCTGGGTTGAGGTGCGTATTAATAAACCGGTGCTATAATTTGATCAATCAGGGGCGATGTAATTAACTAAATGGGATCGTCGGATCATGTTGAATTGTTACGTAACTTTCACTAATGTGTCGTCTAGACGAATGAGAGTACGCATCCAAGAATTTGCATCTTTCACCATGACAGTGTTCAATCAGTTGCTATAGTGCGACTACCAGACTAATTTGCGAGCCGATTCGGATGGTTACAGAATACGCCACCATGGAGAGGGAGGGGTGTTTCGCTTGATTAATCATTTATTTGAACATCATTTGTTTATTTAAAAGAACATTACAGAATTGGTTTTTGCTAACAAAACAGTTGCTGGCAGTGTAAGCACTCTATGTAATCCACCATATACATGAACTGACAAACCTGTAGAAGTTTGAGATCGATCGGCCATCTGGGTCATTTATTTCTCATCAAATATGGCATTTCAGACAGAAATATTTCAAGAGATGTTTTCTACCACATCATCATTAGACCGTGTAAGTTTGATGTAAATCTGTGATCAAAAAGTATATTTAACAAGTTTTGTTCTTACCAATTCTGTAATGTTCCTTCTGCAAATGATGAGCACTCGAAAAGCTTTTATATCAACAACAAAAATCCATTTTCTAACCCTTTGTTTACAACTCCCCCCCTGGAGAGGAGATGACTCGTAGCTACGGCAGTATCCGAATTGGTGTCTGCAGCTACGGCTACGACTGTTGCTAAGGGTGTTGCTTTAAGGACGTCCTTTGCTCCAACGCATGGTGACGCGCGAGTCTAGCCGTGTAACCGTAGCTGCAGCCGCCATGTTCGGGATACGGCTTACCGCCGAAAAGCGACACGTCGTGCGCATCTTTGCTTGCTGAACTCTGAAATACTCACAGTTTCTTTAACTCATGTAATGATAATAATAGTAATGATAATGAGAACATATAAAGCGCATAAAAAGTGCCAATTGCGCTAATAATGTATACGAGCAGTAGCATATACAATCCATGTACAATAATCAAAATGGAAACTTTGGGCCTGAGCTTAGAAAAATCCAGGATACAACACATGTAGTAAAAACACAAGTTTAGACAAACCATTACTCAAATATACTGGATTGAAAAGATGAGTCTTTAGGGTTTTTTTTTTTTTATAAGAAAAATATGATTTTACTTGTGATGGCAATTTGTTCCATAAGAGTGGTGCAGCGTTACTGTGAGAAAGATCGGTCTCCCCGTAACAGTGGAAACGGGCTCAATAGGGAGGTTGGAATTGTAAGACCGGAGTTCACGAGGAGGATTGTCTGGTCTGAGAAGATCATCGCATGTACTGTCCTCACATCTATTGTTTCCCCCAAAGGAATGCAGCGATTCGAACCTTTTGTGGCATTGTTACAAGAAATTGCAAGAATTAGAAAAATGACACTGCGTTACAGAAAGGGAACGTTCTGGTGACTTCAACTCAATTTGTGTTCTTCACTCCATTTTTGTAACTGAAACATAAGTGTGATCTTAAAACTAGAGATTAACTTTTGAAATAGTCTGACTAACATGAAAATCGGACAAAAAAACAGTGCAGAGAATTCCGAGAGGGTATCATTACACTGCTTTTTATAGGAACATTACAGAATTGGTAAGAAAAAAACTTGTAAAATATACTTTTGATCACAGATTTACATAAAACTTACACGGTCTAATGATGATGATAGTAGAAAACATCCCCTGAAATATTTCTGTCTGAAATGCCATATTTGATGAGAAATGAATAAACTAATTTTCTGATTGGAGAAATGTGTAGTCGGTTTTCACTATTTTCTCGTGACCCAGATGGCCGATCGATCTCAAACTTCTACAGGTTTGTCAGTTTATGTATATGGTGGATTACATAAAGTGCTTACACTGCCAGCAACTGTGTTGTTAGCAAAAAAACAATTCTGTAATGTTCCTTTAAAATACGAATTTTCTTATCTACGACCCGTTCTTCTCTTGGATAGAATCGTGATGTACACATGTACACTTTCGCGGATCAGTACACAATCCAGACAGATTTGCAAGACTCACAGGTAGATCAGCAACACACTTAACCTAATAAAGGGTGTATACAACATTGATAACATTGGAAATTGGAAACATGAATGTTCAAAGATTTGCACATAACTTACTTGGTAAAAAGATGGTCACTGGTGGGAAAACTTCCCTTGAAATAGTTTTGCTGGAAATGCTATAGTTTTTAGTAAAATGAGTAAAACAAGTAGTCTTTGTTGTGCGTGTCCAAAACCCGATGTTTGAAAACAGTGAAAACAAGTAATGGGTTTTTTCACTTTTTTTTGCTCATGACTCCGAAGACTGATTGAGCTCAAAGGAACATTACAGAATTGGTTTTTGCTAACAAAACAGTTGCCGGCAGTGTAAGCACTTCATATAATGCACCATATACATAAACTAACAAACCTTTAGAAGTTTGAGATCGATCGGCCATCTGGGTCACGAGAAAATAGTGCAAAACCGATCACAAATTTGCATGTGTTATACAATGCATGAATAAAACGCTCAGGAGCGATAAACTCCAATCGGAAATTGGTTTGATTTATTTCTCATCAAATATGACATTTCAGCCAGAAATATTTCTAGGGATGTTTTCTACTATCACCATCATTAGACCGTGTAAGTTTTATGTAAATCTGTGATCAAAAGTATATTTTACAATTACCAATTCTGTAATGTTCCTTTAAACTTTCACAAGTTTGTTATTTCATGTATAATATGTTGGGTCACTTAAAGTGCGGTAACAAGTCTTTGAAAATGACCAACGTTGTACGTGTGCTTTAAATTGCTTATATTACGCGGTATCTCGGCTAATCAAGTTCCACGCTGGTCTTCGTATCGGGAGCGGTGTTTAATTTATTGTCTAGACGAAGAGAAGGGGGGGGGGGGCACCGGGAAAGATCAGATTCGTCAAGATTTTCACGACGGAACTATTTTATCACGAGGCATGTGTTGATGACAAATCAAAACATGCACCACATGCTGACGGATCTAGACAAAGGAAACGGGCGACTTTAAAGGGGCAAACTAGAGGAATGGAAAGAGTTTCCTCTTTCGACATCCAATCATATCATTTTAATCGACCGTTTGATGTTATGTAATACCCATGAACCTAGACTTAAAATGATGGTACCTGCAATAGACAAGTATACTATTTATAATTATAAACCCTTTAACCTGCATGGGAATTCTCCTCTATGGATTGAGATTGTTTACGTGTATAGTCATTAATCAATGGAAGATTGATATTTATGATTTTCAAAAAGACGTGCAAAGCAAGAAGAACAATAGTGCTAATCACCCAAACCAAGATTGGTGTCTTGATACAGAGTTACTGATGGAGGGCAGGAGAAAAGATAAAATATGTGACAAAAAGCAACGACGATAACAGTGGCACGCACCTAGAGCCACACCTTATACTGGCTGTCGCCCACCCCCTACAAACTGGGCCCCCACATTAGCGCCTAATTTGAATAATATAAAAGCCGCTGTGACCTTCGATTCTGATTAATTTCAGGACTCGTTCCCAGCCCTCCTTATCCGGGCCATTACAATGGAGTTCCTTTACAATGCACTCATCCCACTGTCAAAGCATAGCTCAATGGTAACAAACTACCCCTACTCCCCCGTTTTGTTGTGGCCACATTGTTCAGTTCTCGCAAGGACACATTCTCCAGTCAACAAGGAGATAATACGCAGAGATTGTCCAGCTACTGGTCTTGGAACTTGGGCATCAAAATAAGTCTGCAATTGTCCAAGAGTCAGAAGTTTCAAAATCAAACAAACCGAACACAATTTGTTTGTCAGGCTTTTTGTGGATTCATCGGTCGGGCAAAACCGGTTACTCGGGGATTTCAGACAACCTAGGGGTGTTCGCGAACCATGGGGGTGCCATAGCGGCCATTTTTGTATTTCGCTTTCAAATAATTAAAGGAACATTACAGAATTGGTTTTTGCTAACAAAACAGTTGCTGGCAGTGTAAGCACTTTATGTAATCCACCATGTACATAAACTGACAAACCTATAGAAATTTGTGATTGATCGGCCGTCTGGGTCACGAGAAAATAGTGAAAAACCGATTACACATTTGCATGAAATCATATAGATTCAACAATGAATAAAACGCTCAATGAGCGATAAACTCCAATCGGAAAATTAGTTTATTCATTTCTCATCAAATAGTATGGCATTTCAGACAGAAATATTTCAAGGGATGTTTTCTACATTAGAACGTGTAAGTTTTATGTAAATCTGTGATCAAAAAGTATATTTTACAAGTTTTTTTCTTACCAATTCTGTAATGTTCCTTACGAACGGTACCGAAGCGAGGGTGCTATTTGTCTGGTCTTTTTCAATATATTGCGATATGTTACTGCAATTGCCTTTAAAGGGAACGCGACACAGATCAAGGCATTATATGGATTCGCGTTGTGGTTGACTTTTTCGGTGTTTCAACAAGTGTTTGAATAGTTGGCACTGTTAAAGGGACATTACAGAATTGGTAAGAAAAAAACTTGTAAAATATTCTTTTTGATCACAGATTTACATAAAACTTACACGGTCTAATGATGATGATAGTAGAAAACATCCCTTGAAATATTTCTGTCTGAAATGCCATATTTGATGAGAAATGAATAAAACTAATTTTCCGATTGGAGTATCGCTCAGTGAGCGTTTTGTTCATTTGTTGAATCTATATGATTTCATACAAATGTGTAATCGGTTTTTCACTATTTTCTCGTGACCCAGATGGCCGATCGATCTCCAACTTCTACAGGTTTGTCAGTTTATTATATGGTGGATTACATAAAGTGCTTACACTGCCAGCAACTGTTTTGTTAGCAAAAAACAATTTGTAATGTTCCTTTAACACCCAATTTACAATTGACTGTAATAATAACCGTAACCAAACGAGGAACTTTTTTTTAATATATGCTAATTTTGCATCCGGGTAAAGGATATCATTTACGTTTTTTGCCCTAACTCCGAAGTGCTTAGTACACAATTGAGTAGGGCCAAACAAAAATAAGAAAACATAATTAAATTAAGGATCAATTCTTTCAAAAATCGAGTGCAATATCAAATTTTTTGGCATGGTGGGGGTTGGTGGTCAGTACTGAAAAAAACCGATAAAAAACAACAACAGTATCTCCTCAATATATAATAGTTAACATAGATGTATGATGAAAATTAATATTCCCCCTTCAAAGTATTTGTAAAGTGTCACAAAAAAAACAACAAAAAAAAAACAAACAAACAACAACAACACATAAACGACAATCGAAAATCACCCAAGGACTCAGGTCTCGTCGAAATGCTGTATTAAATATCATAGCAGATAACCGTGTTTTATCACAAAGCAAAGAGGTCTGCCTTCCCCCCCCCCCCAAATATCTTCGGTTAAATTGTTTGTTGAGCGTTGCATATGATAAAGGGTTGCTTCTACTATTATTAGATTGTCCCCACCCGAAAAGCAATTCCTTGTTTTAAACCGACCCCATCTTCCACCCCTTGCGGTAACCGAAAGTGGAAGTATGTCAACCAATTGTGCTGAATAGTTTATACAAAGTTAATCATTTTATATGGCTGATTTAAAAATGAATAATATCCAGGACAGATTCCAGTTCGTCCAGAAAGCCCGGGGTGTTACAATTCAAAGTTGTTTGGGCCCATACCTCGTTTATGAATCAGTTGAATGGTTTATTATGTAACCAATAAAAACAACAATGTGTCGTTTACAATGGCTTGCCAAGGTTTCCAGCTAAACTGCACGAGTAATGGGCCCCCCGGAGGTCCGTTAAACATGCACTTGAATGAGGAAGTTAAAAGCACGGCATTTTCTCTGAATATCTGCTTTGTGAATCATAGAGCAAGCGACCACTGCGAGGCCAGTCCCACAGGCAGCACGAAAATAAATGAAAAAAAACCTTTCTAGGACCGCAGGCTTCTTCTGAACAACTCACCTAAAGTCCATTGTGAATACAATACAAAGACAATTATCAGGTCTATGTGTTGATATTAAGTTTGAGATAAAATATTTCAAACCTCGAGAATTTTGTCTTCTATCAGAACAGACAATGACAATGCATTTTACGAACAGGTTGAAGTTGATCCTGGGGATTGGAGAGTGGGGCAAGTTTTCCCCATTGTGGTACAACCAATTTGGTGATTTTGTTAAACTATAACGCAAACAAAGAATTTGATCAAATTAATAAGCTTAACTTGGTTGCTATATCTGACATCTACGGAGCTCCAGAAGTGCCATACCACTCATCCAGATAATGACATAAATTGCCAAGTCAACGATTATGGAAAAAGTGGACCAGTCACGGTAGTAATCTGACCAAGTCGACTTTGTTTATTGAATATTAAGTCGACTTGTCACGGTAGTTGTCTCACCAAGTCGACTTTGTTTATGGAGCTTTAAGTTGACTTGTTGGAATGGCATTTGCCTTGATGACTATTGTTGATGGAATAAGTTGACTTGTTGGAATGGTATTTATCTTGCCATATGACTTAGTTGATGGAATAAGTTGACTTGTTGGTATGGTATTTATCTTGCCATATGACTTAGTTGATGGAATAAGTTGACTTGTTGGAATGGTATTTATCTTGCCAGGATGACTAAGTTAATGGAATAAGTTGACTTGTTTGAAATGTGTAATCGGTTTTTCACTATTTTCTCGTGACCCAGATGGCCGATCGATCTCCAACTTCTACAGGTTTGTCAGTTTATGTGTATGGTGGATTACATAAAGTGCTTACACTGCCAGCAACTGTTTTGTTAGCACAAAACAATTTTGTAATGTTCCTTTAACACCCAATTTACAATTGACTGTAATAATAACCGTAACCAAACGAGGAACTTTTTTTAATATATGCTAATTTTGCATCCGGGTAAAGGATATCATTTACGTTTTTTGCCCTAACTCCGAAGTGCTTAGTACACAATTGGTGTAGGGCCAAACAAAATCAAGAAAACATAATTAAATTAAGGATCAATTCTTTCAAAAATCGAGTGCAATATCAAATTTTTTGGCATGGTGGGGGTTGGTGGTCAGTACTGAAAAAAACCCGATAAAAAACAACAACAGTATCTCCTCAATATATAATAGTTAACATAGATGTATGATGAAAATTAATATTCCCCCTTCAACGTATTTGTAAAGTGTCACAAAAAAACAAAAAAAACAAACAAACAACAACAACACATAAACGACAATCGAAAATCACCCAAGGACTCAGGTCTCGTCGAAATGCTGTATTAAATATCATAGCAGATAGCCGTGTTTTATCACAAAGCAAATAGGTCTGCCCTTCCCCCCAAATATCTTCGGTTAAATTGTTTGTTGAGCGTTGCATATGATAAAGGGTTGCTTCTACTATTATTAGATTGTCCCCACCCGAAAAGCAATTCCTTGTCTTAAACCGACCCCATCTTCCACCCCTTGCGGTAACCGAAAGTGGAAGTATGTCAACCAATTGTGCTGAATAGTTTATACAAAGTTAATCATTTTATATGGCTGATTTAAAAAATGAATAATATCCAGGACAGATTCCAGTTCGTCCAGAAAGCCCGGGTGTTACAATTCAAAGTTGTTTGGGCCCATACCTCGTTTATGAATCAGTTGAATGGTTTATTATGTAACCAATAAAAACAACAATGTGTCGTTTACAATGGCTTGCCAAGGTTTCCAGCTAAACTGCATGAGTAATGGGCCCCCCGGAGGTCCGTTAAACATGCACTTGAATGAGGAAGTTAAAAGCACGGCATTTTCTCTGAATATCTGCTTTGTGAATCATAGAGCAAGCGACCACTGCGAGGCCAGTCCCACAGGCAGCACGAAAATAAATGAAAAAACACTTTTCTAGGACCGCAGGCTTCTTCTGAACAACTCACCTAAAGTCCCATTGTGAATACAATACAAAGACAATTATCAGGTCTATGTGTTGATATTAAGTTTGAGATAAAATATTTCAAACCTCGTAGAATTTTGTCTTCTATCAGAACAGACAATGACAATGCATTTTACGAACAGGTTGAAGTTGATCCTGGGGATTGGAGAGTGGGGCAAGTTTTCCCCATGTGGTACAACCAATTTGGTGATTTTGTTAAACTATAACGCAAACAAAGAATTTGATCAAATTAATAAGCTTAACTTGGTTGCTATATCTGACATCTACGGAGCTCCAGAAGTGCCATACCACTCATCCAGATAATGACATAAAATGCCAAGTCAACGATTATGGAAAAAGTGGACCAGTCACGGTAGTAATCTGACTAAGTCGACTTTGTTTATTGAATATTAAGTCAACTTGTCACGGTAGTTGTCTCACCAAGTCGACTTTGTTTATGGAGCTTTAAGTTGACTTGTTGGAATGGCATTTGCCTTGATGACTATTGTTGATGGAATAAGTTGACTTGTTGGAATGGTATTTATCTTGCCATATGACTAAGTTGATGGAATAAGTTGACTTGTTGGAATGGTATTTATCTTGCCATATGACTTAGTTGATGGAATAAGTTGACTTGTTGGAATGGTATTTATTTGCCATATGACTAAGTTGATGGAATAAGTTGACTTGTTGGAATGGTATTTATCTTGCCGTATGACTTAGTTGATGGAATAAGTTGACTTGTTGGAATGGTATTTATCTTGCCATATGACTAAGTTGATGGAATAAGTTGACTTGTTGGTATGGTATTTATCTTGCCATATGACTTAGTTGATGGAATAAGTTGACTTGTTGGTATGGTATTTATATTGCCATATGACTAAGTTGATGGAATAAGTTGACTTGTTGGAATGGTATTTATCTTGCCATATGACTTAGTTTATGGAATAAGTTGACTTGTTGGAATGGTATTTATATTGCCATATGACTAAGTTGATGGAATAAGTTGACTTGTTGGAATGGTATTTATCTTGCCGTATGACTTAGTTGATGGAATAAGTTGACTTGTTGGAATGGTATTTATCTTGCCATATGACTAAGTTGATGGAATAAGTTGACTTGTTGGAATGGTATTTATCTTGCCATATGACTTAGTTGATGGAATAAGTTGACTTGTTGGAATGGTATTTATCTTGCCAGGATGACTAAGTTAATGGAATAAGTTGACTTGTTGGAATGGTATTTATATTGCCATATGACTTAGTTGATGGAATAAGTTGACTTGTTGGAATGGTATTTATCTTGCCATATGACTAAGTTGATGGAATAAGTTGACTTGTTGGTATGGTATTTATCTTGCCATATGACTTAGTTGATGGAATAAGTTGACTTGTTGGAATGGTATTTATCTTGCCATTCGACTTAGTTGATGGAATAAGTTGACTTGTTGGAATGGTATTTATCTTGCCATATGACTAAGTTGATGGAATAAGTTGACTTGTTGGTATGGTATTTATCTTGCCATATGACTTAGTTGATGGAATAAGTTGACTTGTTGGAATGGTATTTATCTTGCCAGGATGACTAAGTTAATGGAATAAGTTGACTTGTTGGAATGGTATTTATATTGCCATGATGACCAAGTTGATAGAATAAGTTGACTTGTTGGAATGGTATTTTACTTGCCTTGATGACTAAGTTGATAGAATAAGTTGACTTGTTAGAATGGTATCTATCTTGCCATTATAAATAATTTAATGGAATTACTCGACTTGTTGGTATGGCATTTTTCTTGCCATGATGACTTGGTTGATGAAATAAGTCGACTTGCTAAAGTGTTATTTATCTTGCTATGATGACCAGTTGATAGAATAAGTTGACTTGTTGGAATGGTATCTATCTTGCCATGATGATGACTATAGTTGATGGAATAGGTTAACTTGGAATTGTTTTTATTTCACCAAGACACATTGGTGAACCTGCTTAAGTTGAATTGTCACGATAACTTTATATCAAAGACAAATTATTCTACGGATAAATTAGTCGACTTGTACGGAGCTCTGTAAGTGCCATCCGACATGTAGGGATCCTGAGATAATTTCCTGCAGAATGATGACATCATAAACGTCAGATGACGACTTCCCAAGATAATTCATCATGGGATGATAACATCAAGAACACAAGATAAATTATTTCTTGGGAAGACTACATTCTACTTTCAGGATGTTGTCATACCGAGATATAACATAACGAAATGTCGCCCTCTTACGTTTATGATGTCATCATCCTGCAATAAATTATCTCAGAATCTCGATAAGTTGGATGGCACTTCCAGAGCTCCGTAGACTTGTCACACTAATTTCTTTTTCGTCAAGAATAGATAATGAAACTAAGCACCTTCTTCAGCTCGGTAAATCGAGACAAGTTATCACGATGAGTCGACTTCTTTGGTTGAGAAAGTCGATTTGACGAGATGTTATAAGAACAGCTCGACTACAGTTTCAGTAAGTCGTCCTGTCGAGATAATTGATCTTCGTTATCTGGTCACATGGCATGACACTCCGGGAGTTTCGTCGTTATGTTTATTTCAAAAAAGGGTAATTAGGCATTGTTTTAATTTGTTTTACTTCAACAATTAAAGGAACATTACAGAATTGGTCATTGTAAAATATACTTTTGATCACAGATTTACATAAAACTTACACGGTCTAATGATGATGATAGTAGAAAACATCCCTTGAAATATTTCTGTCTGAAATGCCATATTTGATGAGAAATGAATAAACTAATTTTCCGTTTGGAGTTTATCGTTCAGTGAGCGTTTTATTCATCTGTTGAACCTATATGATTTCATGCAAATGTGTAGTCGGTTTTTCACTATTTTCTCGTGACCCAGAGGGGCGATCGATCTCAAACTTCTACAGGTTTGTCAGTTTATGTATATGGTGGATTACATAAAGTGCTTACACTGCCAGCAACTGTTTTGTTAGCAAAAACCAATTCTGTAATGTTCCTTTAAAGGTATTATACAGGATTGGTAAGTACTGATGATGAAGTTCATACTAAAACCACTTTTTTTTCTGTGAATTATTTCCCCCTGATTAAATCATAATCGATAAAACTGTATCTGAAACTTAAGACGCAACAGCTGATTTCGGTTGTTGGAACCAAAATTAAGAACAACACGTTTACATGCTTAAAATTTGCCATGGTTTTTAAAACTATCTGAATCACACAACGGCTTATGACCAAATTTTGCACAGGTTTTTTATTTCATGTAAATGGTGGAACCAACCTAACACATGAACATTGTCTGCAAATATTTTGTCAGCTCTACCAATAGTACAAGTTTTGTTTAAAGGCCCTGTACACTATTGGTAAGATCGTCCAACACAATGTTCACAGATTCACACATAACTTACATGATTTAAAGTAAGTTTTAAAGTAAGTAATGGTAGAAAGGGTTCCTTAAAATATTTCTGCCTAAAATGCTATCGTTTCTGAGAAACGAGTAAAACAATAGTAATTATCGCGCGCGATAATTTGAAAAAACAGAAAACACATAAGATCTCTTTTCACTATTTTCTCGTGACCTCGATGACCAATTGAGCTCAAACTTTCACAGGTTTGTTTGTTCATGCAATATGTTTAATCACACAAAATGTGGACACTGATTTTGAGCTGTTACCAAAAGTGTACAATACCTTTAAAACAAATCTAGTAATTGGTCAAATCAAAACTTTTTTTGAGTGGCTTCAGAAACAACAAGGTCTAATCTCCTTTCTGATCGTAAAGAGACGCAATCATTTTTGGGGGGAAGAGTATTATATTACGTCATTTGCGAAATAGTAACTGCGCTCACGGGCCACTTAGTGAAAACAACCACAAATAGATGTTGTCTTGTGAGGAAATCTTTAAGCATGAATCTTTTTATTATTAAAGGAACATTACAGAATTGGTTTTTCCTAACAAAACAGTTGCTGACAGTGTAAGCACTTTATGTAATCCACCGTATACATGAACTGACAAACCTGTAGAAGTTTGAGATCGATCGGCCATCTGGGTCACGAGAAAATAGTGAAAAACCGATTACACATTTGCATGAAATCATACAGATTCAACAAATGAATACAACGCTCACTGAGTGATAACCTCCAATCGGAAAATTGGTTTATTCATTTCTCTCTCATCAAATATGAAGTTTCGGACAGAAATATTTCAAGGGATGTTTTCTTCTATCATCATCATTAGACCGTGTAAGTTTTATGTAAATCTGTGATCAAAAAGTATATTTTACAATTTTTGTTCTTACCAATTCTGTAATGTTCCTTTAATATTTTGTATTATTATATATTTTTTTGTATTTATTATTATTATCATATATATATATATATATTTATTATTATTATTATTATTATTATTATTATTATTATTATTATTATTATTATTATTATTATTATTATTATTATTATTATTATTATTATTATTATTATTATTATTATTATTATTATTTTTTTTTTTTTTTTTTTTTTTTTTTGGGGGGGGGGGGTCTTTAAATATTATTTCCTACCACTTTGGCAGTATTTCAGATGGAATTATTTCTCTGGAGGGTATCATAGTATTGGCCAGAGGGGTGTCTGGGTGTCTTTTGGACACCCTGTTTTAAATTTGGACACCCTTTTTTTAATCTGTCATTTACATGTAGATGTATTGTAAGTGAACAATTTGGACACCCAGTTTTTAAACTTACAGGAAATTTGGACACTCGTTTACCAAATCCTGGCTAATGCCTAGGGTTTAACCATTTAGATGCTGTATGGTATAACTAACATGAGCTTTCAGAATGAAATTATAATAATCTAAATAACTACATATTCTACATACTATACGGGATTGGTGCAGCTGACAAAAGAGCCATGTTTTGTGTGATCAACCAAGTACATATGACGAAGAAAAAACATTGATTTTTAGTTTAATCCGCGTTGTGTGAGGCAGGAGTGTGAAAAACCAAGCACAATCTTCAGCATGTAAACGCATTGTCCTTAATTGTGGTTGTAACAACCGAAATTAGCTTTATTTTGCGGTTTTTCAGGTTTTCGGATAGGCCTACAGTTTTCTCGACAATGACTTCATTTCAGAGCGAAATATTTCAGAGGAAAAAAATATTGTTACAGTAATCAGTAAGTTTTCGGACAAAAATCAAACAATGATGTCTTTTTATCCTTTGCAAATTCTGTATAATCCCTTTAGTTATTAATCAACCCCTGTTGATATAAATCGGGCAAATATTTCAAGAAAGCAAAATCATAAAATAACTTATTTCGGGTATTACAAGTAATTCCAACCTCGTTTCATTGTCATCTACAATATATGTACTTGGACCATTTTTAACCTATGGACGTGTTGAATTTGGTATGTACCTCCAGAATCAAGCGACTTTGACTATCCATGTAGTGTGAGAAATAGGAACAAACTTTCTCCTGTTTTCAAGAATCTAGTGCAACCATGCAATAAAGTAGAAGATGTGCGCTAGTTCCTCCGTTTTACCAAAACTAGTCAATCAAAACAAAACTACATTTTAAACCGACCTCTCACCCGAAAGCCCCTGGCATCTCTCGCCAACGGTGTACCGTTATCTTAATCTCATCGTCGGTGTGAACATGTGTGACTGTAACCACAACCAGTGGATTAGCTCTCAAGTTCACCTACTGAGTACATGACTTCCTCCTTTGCACGGTTCAACCCTCATGCATTATTCACAAACGGCTATTGTAGTACAGCAGAGCCATGTCGATCTTTCGGTAAACCGTGGTGGTAAACCCCTTCTATTGTGTAGATATTATAACTTCCTTGAACATTTTATCACTTACAGTGCCGTATTTCTCTAAAACCAGAGCTGTGCAGCTAAAACATGTGATGGATTTAGAGGACAAAGGGCCCAAATGCTCTGTCTTTATTGTAAACACCATTACAAAAGAGCGACCAACCGTAACTCATTTACATCTTACGGTGCGTGGCAGTAAGAACAAAACAATTGGTTGAAGATATTGATAGTGGGTGAACGATTTCTTGCAAGATATCGGCTTTGAATGTAATTTGGAGAACAATTTGGTAGCTCACTTTTGATTCAGTAAAACATTTATTCGACATAAAAGGAGTAACTTATGCTGTCTTCAAAGGGCGTTTTTTTTACCCCCTTGTTCTCGTTCCTGTTGTCCAAACGCAGCCCATTTCCCCCCTTCCTTGACCACAATTTTGCCTAGATTTTCAAGTACGGGGACTTACCCTGATCAGCATGCTCCGAGGTAGGTTGAGTAGAGGGAGGACCGGGGATGGAATAGGGTCCCCATCGGTAAGACAACATGGTGGTGATGATGGTGACAAAATACTGGTGGATGGTCCAATGGCCGACACAAGGTTGTACGTGGAGCATCTACCTATGTAGCTGGACTTGGACTTACACAGTGACTGGGCGCTTAATTAGTCTGGACGCAGACAAGCTGGACAGACGTGTTGCGTAACCATGCATAATTCTAACACGGCTGTTGTCCGTTTTTGCCTAAGCCACTGACCAGAAGCTGGGGAGATTTACATCCTCTTTATGTCCCTTATGAATGCCCATTGCCCGGCATTTCTAATACTTGTCCAAATCAAGGTTATTGGCAGGACCAGCGCCACCTTCAGTGGTCAAGGCGGGGGTACGAAAAGCGCCTCGGAGGGACAGATACAGTGACAATAATCCCCAACGTTTCGCCCCATTCATTCGTTCCTGGATTCTTTTGCATCCCAGCCATTAACACCCCATGGACAATTCATGTTATTCCCTTGTAGTCAAGAGAAAAAAAACTAAATTCTGGATTTTCTGTCAGATTATTATCCACCTGCCCCTCAGGGCTGTTGCGGACTAGGCGAGCGACCGCCACCTTGATTGGAAATGCGATGGTCGAAGCCCGTTACGTAACGAGCCGCAGCAACGTTGTGGCCCTGCATATATGCTATTCATGACATTGTACACAATGGATAAACATATTACGATCGACCATATTGCCTTGCTCTGACGATCTGTTTGTGCTGCACAACGGACATACATGTACATTGATGGAGCTGGTACATTCAACAACGCTGGCAATGTGACATGGTTGATGGTTGAATGTGAGCGTGTCCTTTCTTTATGATGTGAGGAATTTTATACTCTTGTGCGTTTCTGATCAAAGTCATCTCTTGCATTATTCTGCCGTGGTCTCTGGCTACAATGTCACGAGACAAAATGGGAATGTTATAGAGATTAGAAAGCAACACATCACAGGGAATAATTGTCCAAAATATAAATGAATATAAACAAAACTTGCCAATTTCAATCGAGGTATGGAGATGATGGATATAATTTCTCTCAAGAACCCCCCCCCCTAAAAAAAAACAGAACAAAAAAAACGTGTTTTTGTTTTGAAGCAATATACTTGTTTGAAACGAATCAACGGCAAGACTATTATTTTCTAAGTATTAAACAGTATTACAAGTTTTTACAAGTATTACAAACATATGAATCTATTGAAAAGACAACACTTCTTCAGGCAGGCAGCGAAATAATAATTTGTGTTGTTGACTATCGTAGCTTGCCTCTAATAAACATTTGACAAAAAGACACGTCTTGTCAAAAATAAATACATTGTACCTCCATAACGTGCCGGGCTCGGCATGGCCTCAACGTGGCGCCCTCTGTTGGCAACTAAGTTCTCGGTTACCCGATTACAGAATATAAATGCAAGATCTGATTCCCCGAATTAAATCAAAATGTATTAAACGGAAAAATTCATTTTGTGATTTTATTTAAATAATATTACAAAAAATACTAACCAAAAATAATAAACAAAATTGTTTCACAATCACTTAATTGTGCACAACTGTGACACTTTTAGAAACTGTAAACACAACATGGACAAATTACTTAATACTGTAATAATTTATTGTTACACTGGGGTACTGTTATGATTTACACCACCTTATAATATTTAAAACATTTACGCAACAGTGTTAATAAATGAACAATAAATACATTATTTACCCTATCGGGAGATCCTACCAGACTACAACAGTTACCCAGCCATATTACAGGGTATAAGATCTTACGTTTTCCACAAACAATTTGGTGAAATCAAACTCAACTTTTACCTACTTGTGCGAGGGACGCACGTGCGAGGGATGCAAAATGGCCATGGGGTGTGGGACTTTGTTAGAATGTTTCATGTTTATCTTAGTACATGTGTATATATTTTGTTCAAACACAATCAAGTTTGAATTTATGATCGAATGTAAACTAGATTATGATATAGCCCCATGTTGACTTTGACCACGTTCTAATATTGTAGTGACGATTATCGGGTTAGGACCACGTAATAGTTACTTTGTCAACAACTTGGCAACAAAATAACCTATAGTACATGTATAGGTTTTCTCGGTCAAATTCGGCAAATGAGCAGCCAATTTAATTTTCGTGCGTTCGAATTAGAGCCATTTTGCCTCTTCAGTTTCTACTGCGTTTCAAATTCAGAATTCGGGCATTCAATTTCGCTTTGAGGCATTCAGAATCCTTTAGCACTGTATTCAATTTAGCATATCGACATTCTTGTTCGTGACGCACAATCATCATTCAATTTAGCAAAGCTGGTTCGACTGGAGATTTTTACTGATTTATTTTTTTCAGTTTCGTAAAGAGGCAATCAATTTCGCTAAATAAGAATTCAAATAAGTAAGATAAAGAAATGCGAATAAAATACAGTACTAGGCAACTGTTTCGTATCTTTACTTCAATTCAGGCAAACCATATTTTTCTTTACTTATGTTTCCAGTAGATTTTACATGGGACCCATTAAATGTTTGTTCTTTGTTTTCTTCTTTATTCTTTTCTCGATTTTGAGGGGATTTTATCGGTTAACTGACCAACACCTAATGTTCCTTTATGTTTTTCCTGGTTTCTTATTGAGCTGCCATTTCTAGAAATATGCGTGTAAAACTGTGACAAAAGCTCGTTTTCGAAATACACCGGCAAAGTTACTCAAGTATTAAATAAACAGTATTTATGCCTTTAACAACCGAAAGGAAACAAAAGTTTGACAGCGCCTTTTTTTTTTTTAGATTGCACAAGTTCCAAAAATGACTGCCCAAAAATGAATTTGAATGACTGAAACACACACCCCGAAAAGCTCCCGCGAATTTGAATGCTGCTTTGTTGAATCGTTAAATTGAATGACTATTTTGTTAAATCGAATGACGAAACAGTACATTTGACTAGTCATAAAACCAAATCGAATGACCCTTTTCAGAAGTATTCGATTTTGCGCGAAATAGAATGGCGCAGTGGTTTAATTGGCTGCTCATTTGCCGAAATTGACCGAGAAAACCTATATTGAAAAAAAAAAAAAAAACCTGTAGTCAAAATGAGGTTGATACAAAAATGCAGCTGCAAGAATAAATATGTTCTTTATAATACAATGTATTGGTTAGTAAAATAAAATAGTACAACATTGAAACAGTATCCAAAACATTTCCGCGACTACTGCCATCATATCCTGTCTGATTTTGCCGAAGTCATCATTATTGAGTAGAAGTTTCTCAAGTGTATTAAGCGTCTCTGTCCGTGGCTTAAACTAAAGTTCAATATATTAATATAAATGTATGTAAGCAAGCAATGCTTATTTGCAAAGTGAGTTTGATATACATTAGAACAATCGTTACCATACTATTGCTATACATTGCTATTAAACATTGCTATTAAACAATGAAATATGGATCCACTGCACAACGCGGCATGAACCTCCGCACGATGCGCGTCCACCATTTTGGGATCGTCGATATTCCTTAGCGTCCGTTTTGACTCCCAAAATGGCGGACAGGATAAGCCCGTGTAAGTGCGCTGCGCGTTGAACAAGGGATCAAAAGACCTTTCTTGTTTCATCTCATCGTTATGTGCATGCTACCTCAGCTAACCCATGACGTACATGTTCCCAGCAACGGCACTACGTGCGTGGGGGCAACCAAAAAGCATGACGTACATATTCCCAGCAACGGCACTACGTCCCACTTTTTGTTTTCCCCCGATCGATGGCCGAAATTGAGTTTAACTTGTACATTGAATGATGACAAAATCAAAGAGGGCAGTGTTAGACCCCACTGTTGTCATTGCAACGTTCATCCACCTCGGACATATCAAACACCCAGGAAGATTTTTGTTGATTAACCCAAAACCATTGCACCCACATTAGAGCAGTATCATGTTCGCTGTACCCCCCGGCTCATGCAGGCGGGAGTAACTCTGGTGTAAGTCCGTCATCGTGGGTAAGTCAACTCTTTTCAGCCGTACAAAATTACATAAAAGGTTCATGTTTTTGTCCCCTTCCCTTTAAATTTAAGTCTTCCCCCATCACCCCTTACAGGTCTAACCATGATGTACAAACCACGAGTACATCTATGCAAGTGTTCTGTCACAATTTACCCTACTTTATGAAATGTTTGTCATATAAAAATTAATTATTTACCACGAGGGTATTTGTAATAATAAAAATAACATAGCAATTCGCTGTTGGTAATAGTTGGTATGATCCCTGTTAATAATTATTTACATTTTTGGACGAGTGCTTGGAACATATTAACAGCAACAACAGCAGTAGGTCATTCCCAAATAATATTTAGCCCATGTTGCCGGAAGATACTGATTGGTAGTGTCCAGGGAAGTATTTGTCAATAAATGGCAGGTCGTTCTGTAAATAAACAAACAATCCAAAAGAATAATTGTAAACAAGTTTTTGAAAATAACGCAATCATGGCCGTATTAGGATGTCATGATTTCAAGAGGGTGATAGAAAACTTGGTTTTGATGTCGATGTTGATGCTTTTAGGAATTTGAGGATATCCTTCAGTTTTCAAATAAAATAGTGATGAGCCCAGCAAATTGACTTAATGGTAGTCAGAGCAGCTTGTATACGGTTCACACTTTTACTACAATAATCCTTAAAGGCACTGGACACGTTTGGTAATTACTCAAAACAAATATTGGCTTACAAACTTAATTGGTAACGAGCAACGGAGAGCTGTTGCTATTAGTATAAAACATTGTGGGAAACGACTCCCTCTGAAGTAACGTAGTTTTTGAGAAAGAGGTAATTTCTCACTCAAATATTAAAAGACTTCTGGCCAGAAGTCTTTTACTATGCATCTGAAAGCACACAAATTTGTGCAACGAGGGTGTTTTTTCTTTCGTTATTTTCTTGCAACTGCGATGACCAATTGAGTCCAAATTTTCACAGATTTGTTATTTTATGCATATGATGGGATACACCAAGTGAGAATACTGGTTTTTGACAATCACCAAATGTGTCCATGCCTTTAAATAAACAGACTACAGACAGAATGTTACCTATAATCAACCCTTTCTAATGGGAGACTTTTGAACGCTAGATGGCAGCAGACATACCGGGTAAAAGTCCATTGTTTACGTAGTTCTAAGCATGCGCACATTGCTGAGAACGATGGATTTACCACGTAAGTCTGCTGCCACCTAGCGTCCCAAAAGTCCCTCGTTAAAAACCAATATAAGAAAAAACCGAGGACTTACCCGATTCCACATTAGAAAAATGAGAAAGTACACCAGGCACGCCATAGAGAGGGCATAGAATGACAATGTCAGACCAATGACGTCAGCAAGATAACCAAACAGAGCAGTGCCTACGGCGGGGCCCAGACCCCAGTATACACCACTCAGGAGACCCTGTGAAGTGGCCAGACTGACTAGCGCCACCGACGACGACAGAAATGAAGTCAATGTATTCAAAGTGATGGCAAAGGAGAAACCTTCGAGGGGAGAAAAATGAAAGCTGTCGTTAGTATTGAAACGTAGGCCTACGAGTTCTTCACTTATTCCTCAAAAGGGAAAGATCGCACAGCAAATCGTGATGTCAAAAGGAACTTGACATAATTCAACAGCTAGCTCCTGAAAGTCGCCATGTTTAAAAGTATTATATAGGATTGGTGGACTTTAAAAATAGTCACAGACAACGTTCATGTTTTGTGTGATCAACCATATACATGAAATAACAAACCTGTGATCATTTGGGCTTAATCCGCTAGGGGAGCCAGGAGAAAAGAGTGAAAAATCATGCATCAGCTGTTGTGCTTTTGAGAGTGCTCAGATACAGTCCTCTCGAAGGGAAATATTCCACTTAAAAAATGGTTCTAATGTGAACTTATTAATCAACCGACCAATCATGCAAGGAATACTGGTATTATAAAACTTCTATGTGCTGCACGCAAAGTCCAACATTAATAATAAATAATAAAATTGTTGTAACTTCAAGTGTCAAAAGTTAAAAATTTCTTGCATGAAACCACGACTTCGGTTTAAGGCTTAGGCCTGCGCTAAACGTCGCACGTTTGTCGTGTCGAACTCAAACAGTTGTAAAATTAGGAATTAAATTCGACAAAAGAGCGACGTTTAGCGCAAACCTTTTATTTAAGTTCGGCACTGCCGTGTAGCACGGCAAGCCCTGCCGTGCTACACGGCAAGCTCTGCCGTGTAGCACGGCAAGCCCTGCCGTGCTACACGGTAGCGGCACGACACGGTGACAAACGTCGCGCTCTTGCCGTGTCGAATCGAACTGAAAACATTTGAGTTCGGCTCGGCAAAAGTGCGACGTTTAGCACAGGCCTTAGGCTCGTTCGGCCTCTTCAAAGCCACCCTATGGGCACGGCACATTTTCAAATTATTGATAGAGCCTGAGGTGGAAGCCGCGGTTTCGAAAGAGCAATGCGCCTTCACAGCTTAATGTTATTCCCTCTTTGAATTTCAGCAAGGGTCGTAGAAAAAATACTGTATTCTACCTATATAATGTTTCCATAAAATAGACTTACCGTGGATGATTTCCACAACGACAAGCCAGCCAGGTCTGGACATAATGGCGTAACAGAAGAACGTCAGGCAATACCCGGTGATACCAGCGGCTATTGGGAGGTGGTACCCCCACCTCTTGATGATAAACACGGTACAAAAAGACGTGGCGACATCACCGAGTGCGTACATTACTATCCCGGCACCCATGAGTATCACAGTTGCACCTAATACGGGAGAAAACAAATTATGGGCTGCTATAAATAAACTAATCAAAACATTTCCCCTCACTACTACAATGTTTTCGCTCGGTTTAAATTATTTCAGAAAACACCATTGAAGAAACATTGGCGTTACGATACATGTACTCACTTAGAGCTACTGTTCATTTTTGGCAAACATAATAGTTATTGGTTCAAATGTCTGGATATTTTAAAAGAATTTCTGACGACTGTCGAGCCGATACTAACTTGACTAATATGGCCCTTTTCGAAACCATGGCTAGGGCTTTGGCTTAGGCTCCGTTAGTTATTTATACTAACTTGCGCTTTCCTTACATGGCTTCTGAGAGCAATAAGGAAGCCCAAGCCGAAAGCCCCAGCTGGAGCCGTGGTTTCGAAAAGGGCCCAAATTAGCCGGACTATCGGACTAACACCAGAAACCGGCCTTCAGACCCTGGCGATTATACCTGTATGCCATGAGTACGTTGGACACACCCCTACCCAGTCGTGTAGTATCAGTGTGGTAGGACCACCATTGCAGGACTACTTCTATCCAACGAAATCTGTGGTTTTGTAAGACCAGTATTGCGGATAAAGACAGAGGACCAGTCCACATTTAGTGATCGCTATGTGAAAGAGTGTGTCCCCCTCCCCTCCTGATGTATCTTCATTATGTTCTGGGAATCTCATAATTTTTTTAGAGAATTTTAGGGTGATGGAATACTTGGGGGAGGGGGCAGCCTCTGCCAAATTTCGGGCATGGTATATCAGTCCAGACCTAAATCTGATACGAGAAAACAAATCACAGTTTCGCCACAAGAGGGCGGAAGATAGAGCATGTTTATGTCAGAGATACAAATCTTTACCCATGTTGTGAAGATGCCACACTACAAGGGTGTTGAAGGCGCCATTACATAAAGACAGAACGAATGCTGTAACGAACACCGAGCCATAATTCACGGTCAAAATGGCTTCAGCCACGGTACTAAAGGAATGATTAGAGGACAAGTCACTGTGCTGTAAAGAAAAATGAATGAATTACTTATAAAAAGTTAAAAGCAAATCAAATAAACTATAGAAGACTTTACTAAAATACTTCTTAACTAAACTTACAAACAAAATGTTTGCCAAATTTCATAATACAAACAGCCAACTTGGAATTCGTTTTAAATTTGACCCTGCAGCGAGGGATCTGTTCGTTTGAAACGCCACTGTGTTACGTAGTCAGTACATGCTGACAAGCTTTTTCCATAGTTAAGAGTTTTTGTTTCATTTTTCCAGCGATTTTTTTTATCTGAGTGTGTTGTTAGCATGTCTAAGTATTGACTTGGTTGATATAAGCTTATAATTTATTATGTCTGTTTAACTAATTAAAGGCACATTACAGAATTGGTAATTGTAAAATATACTTTTGATCACAGATTTACATAAAACTGACACGGTCTAATGATGATGATAGTAGAAAACATCCCTAGAAATATTTCTGGCTGAAATGCCATATTTGATGAGAAATAAATCAAATTAATTTCCGATTGGAGTTTATCGCTCATGAGCGTTTTATTCATGCATTGTATAACACATGCAAATTTTTAATCGGTTTTGCACTATTTTCTCGTTTCCCAGATGGCCGATCGATCTCAAACTTCTACAGGTTTGTCAGTTTATGTATATGGTGGATTATATAAAGTGCTTACACTGCCAGCAACTGTTTTGTTAGCAAAAACCAATTCTGTAATGTTCCTTTAAGATTTACAATTTGGTTTCATCTATCATTGACAATATACTGATTTTGTAAATAAACAAAGGATGCTGACAGAGTTTTGTCCTGCCCCTCCTAACCAAATCACTGACCCCTGTTAATCGACACATCTTCTAGTACGTGTGTCATGGTCCAGCTATGGATATCATGGCATATGTGCTGACCAGTGTGTACAATGTGGTTAAGACAATGGAAATATTCAAATATGTCAGTACTGCAGGGTTCAAAGGGGAGGGTGTTTGCCGTCTCTTACGTATAGTTACGCAAAAGCTTTTCCTGACTCATATGACATAGCAAGTGTATCTTCGTAGGCCGAGGAGTAGACCTTATGCATTGACGTCATCCAACCGCCATCTTAGAGGTGAAACGCACATGTACGTGCATGTACGCGCGGCGCACATGATGAGCCAATGGGCAACCTTCTTTTGACCTCTAGCCGAGGGCGCCCTACTCAAATGACGTCTTCTGCATGAGGTCTAGTCAAATTGAAGCGGAAACTTGTGACTAAGCAAGTCTTTGTATATCAGACATTGTTCAAAATCTAACTCGCAAAAGCTAATTGTGTTAACTTACCTTGAACTTGACGTAACCTGACACCGCCAAGCTGATGGTCAGGAACCCAGCAAAGACCAAAGCACCGATGAGGTAATCAGTCTGCTTCCACTCTAACCCGCACAGATATTCAGCCCTCCGTGATTCACGAAGACCGAAACCAACCAATAAAGATCTTGTATAGCAAAAATAATAATATTGTGATAAACCAATGGGAGACTTTTGGTGACGCTTGGTGGCAGGAGACTTATCAGGTAAATCCACTGTTCTCGGCAATGTGCGCATGCTCAGAACAACGTTAACAATGGAAATTTACCTGGTAAGTCTGCTGCCACCTAGCGTTCGAAAGTCTCTCGTTATTTTGGCTGGTTGTCTGATATGATTTTGTTTCGTAAACAAATAGTTCGTTAAACGGTGGAAGAGTTTAGTTTAAAATCTTCTAGTTCCATCTACACGTTATAGAATATGAGTATAGGTTTACGGTATAAATGTGCGGACTACTGTTAGACTTGTTGAATATTATAATCACTCCCACTTTAAAAAGGGAATTCAAAGGTATTATACAGAATTGGTAGAGCTGTCAAAATACATGTAGTCATTAATTTTGACAGTGTTCATGTTTTTACAAACCTGTCAAAATTTTGTCCGTTGTGTGAGTCAGGAAAAAATTGTGAAAAACTACGCATAATATTTAGCATGTGTAATTCAATTCAAAACAATTAAAACACAATGTTCTCAAACTTTGGTTGTAACAATCGAAATCAGCCAGGTGTTTGGTGTTTTTTTCTTTCTTTTTTCTTCTTGCTCTTACATGTAGTTTTCAGATACAGTTTTTTCGATAAGGACTTAACCAGAGGGGAAAATATTGCACAGACAAAAATTGTTCCGGTATGAACTTTTGTATTGATTAGTGAGTATATTGATTAAGATCGTTTAACTTACGAGATGGCATATCCCATTGTGCTGAATGATCGTTGCCAGCCGTAGTGGTCTCTTCTCGACTCACCAAGGGATACCAAAGTCGCTGCGTCGGTCATGGACAGTGTCGACAGTTGACTTACACTGCCAGCTGCTGCCAGAACAAACACAGCAATGGAGGTTCGCTGCAACGCCGTCTGGTTGTACATCCAGCCGAGGTGTGTGTCCCTCAGAGGTTCCATGTAATCTCTGTTGAGGTTTGAGGCTGGTGAGGTCCCCTCTGGGTCTTGTGCAGCCAATGGGTTTGTAGTGGCATTGGAGGACGGTAGAGCAACTGGGCATATCTGTCGTATATCAATAGTACACGGCGGCGGTGTTGTTTGAAGTGAAATCGGAAAGCAGGCCATCTGCTCATAGTAAGCACTTACTCGGCTCGATGGGGTGTTCACACACTCTTCTGACAGCACCTCTAATAGTTGAACCCTGGCCACACCACAGTCAACCCGGGCTGGTTTGGGCCATAATATAGCCAACAGAGTGAACGCCATCCATAGGCAAACGCCAGCGACAAAAAACCCACGATGAAGACGGGTTTTGTCTGCGAAGAATCCCACCAGGGGTGTGACGATCGACCCTACCAACAGCCCAGCACTAATAATGAGAGAAACATGCCACAGGGGGAGTCCCAACTGCAAGGCATATACAGACAGATACGGCAACACTCCAGCCGCCCCAACATGGAACAGAAAGTACACCAACTTATTCTCAAGGACCGTCTCGTCAACGTGAATGCAATCCTTAAAATTCTGTACCTTACTTTTAGGCTCGTTGCTCGCTTCATCTAAATTGAAGTCCGTCTTCTTTTTAATACCTCGATCATCCGGTTCCTGTTCCCCTTGATGTGCCTGATATTCCTTGGACTCCAGGTCACTGGCTTGGGTGAGAGCTTGGAGAATACGCTCTCGTTTTTTAGAACTCGGTAAATCCCTGTCCGCCATATTGATCACTTGACCAAAACCACTAATTCTGCTCTTATCCACCGTTACTACGGTCGACTTCCCACTTTCAAAGGCCTCCGCCCCCCGGTAAAACCTGGTATTCAGCGCAGCAGCTTCCATGGGCCTGGTATTCTTTGTGATTTGCGTCTTTTTACCTTGTATTCAGTGGGATACCAATTCAGCGAACTGAATTGTTTGTGGTTTCAATGAATGGCGGAATGCGTGGGATAACTCTCACGAATAATAAATGGCGTAATGTGTCCGGCTTTGTTAGATGTGCAATCGGCCTGTTTTGTTTACCCCAAAGTTAGCCACCATTATTGGGTGAAAGATGTTTTTCGTGTGAACTAACACGGTCGGCCATTTTGTGGAGTCAAAAATTGCCAGTTAAAGGAAAAACCATGCAATTTCGAGGCGTATTTGTGTGGATCATTGTATTCTACTTTTAAAACATCTTTCTAACCATATGCATTTTATAACAAACGCTTTTTATAGACCAACTCGCCCGATCCAAGGCAACGTGTACAATGTACCTTTAAGTTCCTAAATTCACAATGTCATCATCCACCTGTGACTGTCACCTGTGTCTGTCTCAGAACTGTTCTCTGAGAATAATAACATTCCTAAGTGGTGCATATGGATCTGATATCATGCCCATCCCACCCAGTCGATACTAACAAATCATTGAACACATGCCGTGCCTGATATGTGACAGAGGGTATCCCCCATGTTCCCATACTTGAGGCAAAATATTAATAAAACAAATGTTTAGCGTCCTGCCTTTTTAGAAAAAATGAAGGAGGAGGGCCCTTTCCCCTTAAAGACACTGGACACCTTTGGTAATATTGTCAAAGACCAGTCTTCTCACTTGGTGTATCTCAACATATGCACAAAATAACAAACCTGTGAAAATTTGAACTCAATTATTGGTCGTTGAAGTTGCGAGATAATAATGGAAGAAAAAACACCCTTGTCACACGAAGTTGTGTGCTTTCAGATGCTTGATTTCGAGACATCACGCGTGAGGTCTCAAAATCAATTCAAATATTTTACTGGGAAATTACCTCTTTCTCAAAAACTACGTTACTTCAGAGGGAGCCGTTTCTCACAATGTGTTATACTATCAACAGCTCTCCATTGCTCGTTACCAAGTAAGTTTTTATGTTAACAATTATTTTGAGTAAAGTTACCAATAGTGTCCAGTGCCTTTAAGCAACAAGTCAAAAGAACCCACAACACTGCAATAACACCATAGGCAACCAACCAATGAGCTCAGTGTTTGTCATCTCGACATGAATAAGAAAAACTGGATACCGGAAAAGCACATTCTCTAAACTTATACTCGGACTCATTAATGGATGAAATTCAGGACACAACTTTGTGATGTTTGCCACAGCTTCAAATAATTTAACGAAACTTACTTGCCAGATACCGAATAAAGTTTGGGCATCGACAATATACGATTTATATACAGGGTCCAAATAAATACAACACCAATACACTGTATAATACAATGGCACTCAGGTCCAGCGTGCATGTACGTCAATTACTGTTGGTGCCCAGACCATCCAATAATGGGCACCCAGGGCTAATCAGACCCGAACCAAAATGATATTGTCAAAATCTGTGGGGAACAGCCGTGTTTGTGCTATAAAAGATACAGCACATCCCACCCTCTGGGGGTATCAGAGAGAGTGGTTGACCCATTACAAAGTTCAAAGCACCGTGTATTACAAAACACTATCACTATCATTCAGTAACAACTTTTTGTCTTTGCCCTCCCCTTTTTGCTCCAAACGCCGAGACTGAATGACGCATAACTTGTGCATTTCCCCCCTCTAAAACCCGCACTGATTGGTCCCAAGAAACAAATTAACCCTGCACCTGATAGGCTAAAGCCATGAGCTGTGATTTGCCCAAAACACGACTACATACTGCTTGGATCCTCCAATGTACCCGAGCTTAATCCGCAAAAACCGAACAATTGCATGTATTGTAATAACTGTAACTTGATATGGCTATAATTAAATTAAATTCAATTCAACTATACTGACTTAGGTTGATTATTTGACTCAAAGTCACACAACAGTAGTTAAAATGACAAAATTAAACATCTTTAAATAAAAAAACCACAAAAGTATGTAAATTATAGAATAAAATTGTACAGTGGTAAAACCTATGAATACTAAACAAACAAACAAAAAATGGTCAAACAGTGAAACCATATATCACAAAAAGCATAGATCAAAAAAAGTTGCTAACGGCTATCATTAATCAAGACAAAATGTAGGCTAACAGTGGAACTGAGTAGGAATCACAAAATGAATGGTGACGAACCAGTCGTACCAATGCTTACACCAGATAAAACAAGGTTTAAAGGAACATTACAGAATTGGTAAGAAAAAAACTTGTAAAATATACTTTTGATCACAGATTTACATAAAACTTACACGGTCTAATAATGAGGATAGTAGAAAACATCCCTTGAAATATTTCTGTCTGAAATGCCATATTTTATGAGAAATGAATAAAGTAATTTTTCGATTGGAGTTTATCGCTTAGTGAGCGTTTTATTCATTTGTTGAATCTATATGATTTCATGCAAAATGTGTAATCGGTTTTTCACTATTTTCTCGTGACCCAGATGGCCGATCGATCTCAAACTTCTACAGGTTTGTCAGTTTATGTATATGGTGGATTACATAAAGTGCTTACACTGCCAGCAACTGTTTTGTTAGCAAAAAACAATTCTGTAATGTTCCTTTAACGTTCAGAAATGCACACTTTATGTCAAAAGAATTGATACACTGCCCTGCACCTAAAGTTAGGGGCCTACTGTGGTAATGACCCAGAAATGATTGTTTTCTGAAAGCCTACTTTTTATGAAGATGGTAATGGTAGTAAGCATCCTGCGAAATAATTTCGTCTGAAATGCCCCCGTTGATTAGAAATTGATAACAACATTTGAATCTGAGAAACGATTCATGCATGAATCGTTTCTCAGATTTCCGAGGGTTGGTGTCCGTGATTAAAATATGTTTTTGTTGCTACTAATTTCTTACAAATAAGATTGTTGTTGAAATTCAGCCGTAAAGGGCATTTTCAAAGTTTATTTTCATATTTTAGTTAAGTAAAATTTCAAGTAACTTTTCCGCATGCATTGCAGGTGACATTTAACATTTTAAACAACTAAGTTAAAAGACCAGCTTGAACGAAAACGGCAACAAGTGCTCTTTGCTAAAATTCATTTAAAATATGTTCAATCAATAAGGAAACTGAGTTCACATGAGATAAAAAAGATTTTAAAAGTTATATAAATAACAATTGTGAAAATCCCTCTCCAGTGCTTTTCAGAAAAATTCGCAAAAAGCCTCGTGACGTCATCCCTCATGTTACATTATTTGTTCGAGCAGCTCCGTTTTGTGTGGCCGATTCGTTCAAAAACAAAGCATTATCCCAAAGATGGCGTCAAAGTATATTGTCATTTTGACGCACGCCGTCAACGGCAGAAGTATAACTATGGTTTTTCAAAACCTTGAGGTTGGGGCCTAATTCTTGTATCGAGAAAAAAAAAATCAAAAGTTTGAAACATCAAAATTACAATTTAATGGTAAACAGACACGTTATATACGAGTTATTGCAGACATGATGAAAAAAAGGATGATGACGTCATCTTGTGATTACCATGGAGGGTCTTTAAGTGGCATCATCTGGTAGCTACTCACAGGTCTTTTTGGTTGCTTAGATATCTGCAGAAACAAACGGAAACAGCCATTAAAAGAACATTACAGAATTGGTTTTTGCTAACAAAACAGTTGCTGGCAGTGTAAGCACTTTATGTAATCCACCATATACATAAACTGACAAACCTGTAGAAGTTTGAGATCGATCGGCCATCTGGGTCACGAGAAAATAGTGAAAAACCGATTACACATTTGCATGAAACCATATAGGTTCAACAAACGAATAAAACGCTCACTGAGCGATAAACTCCAATCGGAAAATTAGTTTATTCATTTCTCATCAAATATGGCATTTTAGACAGAAATATTTCAGGGGATGTTTTATACTATCATCATCATTAGATCGTGTAAGTTTTATGTAAATCTGTGATCAAAAGTATATTTTACAACTACCAATTTTGTAATGTTCCTTTAAACAATGTTACTCAAACTGTAGTCTCGATTTTAGGCCTCTTTGGAAATCAAAGTCCGGCTGTACTATAGTTTCGTCTCATTTTGTCATAAAAATACTTGCATTAAACTCTAAAATCTGTTGATGGTATTATACAGGACTGGTAGAGCTGACAAAATACACACAGTGTTCAAGTTTTGATCGACGATGTACATGAATTAACAAACCTGTGAAAATGTGGGCTTAATCCGTTGTGTGAGTCAGGAGAAAATAGTTCTAAAGACCATGCAAAATATTCAGCAGGTACTGTCCTTCACTTTGGTTGTAACAACCGAAATCAGCTGTTCCGTTTTTGAGGTTTCCAGATATATATTTTTGTCGAATGTGACTTCATTTCAGATGGAAATACTGCGCAGAAAAAATGGTTCTAGTGAACTTCATAATCAGTAAGCTTTCAGACTAAATTAAACACTTATGTTTTTATCCTTACTAATCCTGTATAAAGCTTTTTTAGGCACATTGCCAACATTAGTTATTGTCAAGGACCAGTATCTGCACTTTGTGTGAGACCATGGAGGTAGAAATGGTGTGACCCAACTTTATACTTAAAATAAAAATGGTCTGTGAAAGGCTCCGGACTGGGGTGGGATTCAAACCGGTGTCCACAGAGGTGAAAGGAAGGGAAAGAAGCCCACTGAGCCAACCTGGTTACCCCGAGCCAACCTGATCATACGCAAATTGTTAATTACAAAAAGAACAAGAGGGGACAAAGGCAAATCTTGTAGATCGTACCGTAAAAATTATGACGAAAACGACCGAATAACACAAGATGGCAACGGAGAAAGCGTAGAACGTGATGGACGCCCCGTAAGCTGACACCAAGAAGCCACTGATGAGTGTTCCGACTCCTTGACCAAGCCCAAAGTACATCCCACTTAGGAATCCCTGCAGCGTTGCCATGCACTCCATGGGTACCGACCGGCTCATAAAACACACTAAGACATTCCACGTCAGAGCGATAGACATTCCTGGAACGAGGATACATTTAATTCAATTCAATTCAACGTTTATTCCACTTTGCAAAATGTGTAATACAAGTAATTCTAGAGAGGGTAAATTGAACAAAGTTGTGTACAGAACTACTACAATAACAAATGTATGAGACACAATGAAGCAGAGGCAAACATGGAGGCATTTTCAAAAGACCTAGGCCCAATTTCATAGAGCTGCTTAACGACCAATTGTGTGCTTACTGTGCGAGTTTCCATTTCACAGCACTGCTTACTGTATTAAGCGAACGAAAAGGCATGTTAACCTTAGTGCGTATACTGTCAGTATGAAAATGAAAGACGCAACAATGCAAATCCATGGTGAACGCGCAGGCTGGCCGCCCAATTTTCTTGCAAACCTGTGAGCACGAAAATTTGCTGACCGTTAAGCAGCGTTATGAAATTGGCCCCCAGTCTTGTATAGAAATATTTTTATAAGACAAGATACTGGCATTCCTAACAGAAATTATAAGTTACAATAGATCGTACAGGACAGACAGGGAATGGAATAGGGCAAACAATCAAAGCAAACACGACCTAACGAGCTAGGACGGAACAAGAAGGTAAACCATAACTAGAAACTCATAGAGGTGGAAGGATGAAAGGAGAAGAAGCTACTCTAGATAGAGACAAAATATTGTTTTTGCAAAAGTTTATAAAATCATTTGATACTCATTTCCACTTTTGAAAATAACTGTTGATATAAATGAATCCAGAGACGACAGAAAAGCATTCATAAGAAATCAATCACAACAAGGAAAGTTAAATCTCTATTTCAATAGGTGCTGCAGTAAAACAAGGACATGCAGCTTGGCAAATGTAGAAACAGGATTTAACTAAACAAAATTCAAATGAACAAGTACCGGTAACTGTGATTTAAAGTTTTTTTATGGCACATTATTAACAATTAATTATTAAATTGACAATAAAACAAAACGGAAATCAGGTGAATATTTGAAATTCTAAATGAACACCAGTATCTAAAATTGGTCATGTTTGTTTGTTCAAAATAAAAAATAAAACAATTCTGGGTGACATAATAATTCCAGAAGTGCAAATAAATGATATGCGAACTTACCATGTAGGACTTCGACGGGTAGAAACAACCAAGGGTTGACGATGCAAGCATAGCAAACGAAACGGACGAAATACGCAAGAAGCCCCACGACGAGTAGCTCCACGTGCCCTAGACACTGTATGAGTCTCGGTGTATGGAAGGCAAGCAACAGCTCCGAGCCTGCCCGTATGGCTAGGATAAGACCCACGGTGAACTCCGTAGCTCCTGGTGGGTCGTAAGGAAAAAAAGAACCACGCGGATAAAAACAACAGTCAGACTGCTGTGCATACATTGAAATGTTCTGGGTTCGAATCCTCAACTTGTAATGACTTTTAAAAAGGTCGAGGGTTCGAATCCTCTTCTTAATTGCATACAAAGGGCCGGGGTGATGAGTTTGAATATGAACTAACTTGTACTATAAAAAGGTTGTGGGTTAGAATCCTCTATAAGTGCATACCAAAGGTTCATAGGCTCCTAACTTGCATTAAACGGGTATTAAACGGGTTCGAATCCTCTGATTACCTGAGTTCAAAATGTTATGGGTTCGAATCCGGAACTAACTTGACTTAAAACGATGGTTGTTCGAATCCTCTTGTTACAAAGTGCGTATATACAAAAGGTTATGGGTTCGAATCCCAAACTAACATGCTCACAAAATGTTTTGGGTTAATTGAATCCCGAAAAGGGTTGTGGGTTCGAATCTTGCACCAACTTGCATTAAAAAGGTTTTGGGTTCGAATCCTGGACTAACTTGTATTAAAAATTTAAAAGGTCATGGGTTCAAACCGTCTACTAACTAATAATAACTTAAGTAAGTTGTGGGCCCGAATTATATACTCAACATGCACTCAAAGGATTATGGGTTCAGACCTTTGCATAAACTATAAAACAGAAAGCCGACCATTTCGTATGTCTGCATTAGCTAAGCATCTGCTTAAACACCAAAGCGCTGTTATGTTTTATGCAAAGGAGATAAGTTATTCGACTCTACATTTATGAGTTTACAATTTCGCTGGTATCGATTTACACTACTCGAGACGATTACACAAAGTTCTCCTGTAGAATATACCTTGTTAACTTTGAAAGAAATTTGTATTAATAACCTTACCTAAATTACGCAGATGCCAGAAAAAGTAACCATTGACACATCCGTTGCATACCGCTAGGGCAAACGCAGTCGCCATCACTGACCCGTAGTAACCGGAGCGAATCGCTGGTAAGACGTTGCTAAACTTGTATTCCGCCGTTGTGTAATACTGTAATTAATTCAAATGAAAAGTGCCAGGACATCCTTTAAATTTCATGGAGGCAAGTAAAAGACCGATTCATTAAGCTCCGCCCCCTTTCTTGTTGACCAATCACAACCTTGGCTACGCCACCGAAAGTCCGACAAGAGTCCGACACGCTAAAATCCCATTAGAAAAGCAAACATGCGTGCGTGCGCGCGTATACTTAAAGCGCGCAAGTTCATGTCGTGAGTGTGGCAAGTGTGGCATTGGAGAGATGCACCATGGGTGCAGTGATGATGCAGCCAATGCTGTGATTGGTCAATATGTCATGAGGGTGGGGCTTAATGGATCGGTCTATTAAGATAACGGGTACAATAACAAGTGGAGGGGGAGGGAATGTCCAAAGGATTAAAAATCGGAGAAAAAACGAAACTTAAACCGTGGTCCTTTCTCTATGCTTAAACCTACCTTGAATTTAAAGCAGCACGCGAAGAGCAGACCGAAGGCACAGGCCACGGTACCACCGAACATGACGGTACAGATGCGATAATCGACTACTTCAATCTCGATACCGCAGATGGTGCGCGGGAATCGAAGAACACTGAGGAAGAACGCTATAGCTATTGAACTGCAAAATACAGGAGGGTTTAAAAAGAGTCAAGGCTTATCTGCAGGAAAGATCACAAGATAAGGAAACTTGAGGCAGGTAGTGCCACTGATAATGTTTCATATGAGTGTAAACGTTACCAATCTGAGTAAAAGTTAGAAACAGACAATGTTTTTTGTGTACGTTCATCAAAGACCTGGCCTAATATTTCGGTTTTCCATATATTTGAAACAGCATTTCAAAAACAGGATTTTCTTTTCTTTACAGAAACCTCGTCATACAGGAAGTTCGAGGTAGTACTATAAAGGTTGGTAAAGGATTTTAAACACAAATAAAAATGACATAATACTGACTATTTAGTTTAGAACGAACACTTGGAAAGAGCTCGATGGCACTCTGCAAGGTTAAGTGGGCGATGTTAACACTAAGTCATGGCAAACATTTAATTTATTTCACTGTTTTCTCCCCCGGGGGGGGGGGGTCGTTGATATCCTAGACTGGACCATTCAACATATCTTAGATCGGGATAAGGATCCACAGTTGTGTATTTTTTCGAGAGGCTGAAAGTATTTTTACTCATACACTCCGTGTATACAGACAAACAGAGTTTGCAAACGGCCAGGTCATTCTGCACCTCTGATAACAATTGGAGCCAACCGTTCTTCATAGTAGGCTTCCAGGTATATTGCTGACATCCTGTGCTAGATTCTGAGTGTTTCAACACCCCTCCCCCTGCCAATCAAAACTTTTGGCTTTAGGGGAGCCAGAAACTAGTGGAACCGTCTTGCGTTTGTCTAATTCGTTTGGGTTACTCCCGCACTAATATCAAGGGTTTTAAAGTGGAAATGGTGTCCGAAAACACAAGAACTGACGGAAGCAAATTAAACATTGATCACCACTTACTATACAGCGAAGCCAGCCGAGCCGAATGACCGTTGCCATCCGTACCGATCCCAAGACTGTTCCCCTAGCTCGTTCAATGTGGCTGTATCGGTGAGAGACAGCGTCGGTCGTTGCATTACCTCCCCTAGACTCAGCAAGACGAAGACAGTCACGAATGTCCGCATGAGGCTTGTCCTCTCGAACAACAAACCTATGCCGATATCGCCGCTCGTCGGGCCGAGCGGTTGCGCGGACCACGGCAGGAAGAGTTCCTTGAAGAAGTTGATATCGTCACGGGGTGAGTTTAGTGGAGACTGTTGGTCTTCAGTACCGGTCAATGGTTTGCATGTACTCTCAAAGGGAAGATGTAGCAAGCTCGTGATGGCTTGTTTGTAGCGGATGGGGTCAGGCTCACTAACCACGGAAGTGTTCAGACACTTATTGAATTGCTCTTGCGTTCCTGTTTTGAGATGACGAGAGACACCCTGCAGTTTTTCAGCAATCGCCATACACGACGCCTGCTCTGGTGGTTGGAAGAAGTTAACACATAAGATGCACAGTATCCACAGTGATAAGAATAGGATGAGTATTGCCTTGCGGCCGCTGCAGCGGTCCGCCAGGACACCACAAACTGGGGTAAGGACCGTTGTGACCAGGCTCGGGATGGCCAGGAGAATACCGGTCGTGGAGGGCGGCAGAGACATGAAGGTCATAAACACGGTCAGATATGGGGAGATGCACGCAATCCCCCCTCGAAAGAAAATATAGAGCAGCTTGAATGGGAGTGTGGCTTCGTCGACGTTGCAGTAGCGGGCTGCTTCTTGCGTGCAGCAGGTCGGGACAATGTCATCCGCACGGTCAAGTATCTCGTCCCATTCTTCGCTCCCACGACCCGTCTCCCAGGCCCGCTGACTGGGCAGCTGATCAGCCACTTCCAAGTAACTGCTCAGAATACGTGTCTGTCGGGCTTTCTGCTTGCCGTACGATTCGTCGATGGGAACGTCCATGATGGAAATGTGCTAAGCACGCACTAGGAATCAAAACAGAGAGTGAAACGATTGGGCATAGACGTAATAGGAATTAAAAAAAAAAAAAATTAAAAATGAAATGACTAGGCATTGAAAAAAAAATTAACGCGTAAATACGTATTTGTTTAAAAAAGTAAACAAATTTGTTGTTTTGGCACACGCACATATATTTTACGTTGCTAAAAAAAAAAATTAAAATACGTGTTAATTGAAAAAAGAAATGAACATGTAAACAAAGGGCCAAACCGACATTAAACAGCAGAACAGCAGACGCCGCAGCTACAGCATCGCAGTACAGAAGTAAAGAAGGTTCGGTACGAACTGGCCGACAGCTGACGGTACGAAGCGACAAAGGTACGAAGTGACCAAAGTACCAAGTGGCCAAAGTACCAAGTGACCAAAGTACAAAGTGACCAAAGTACAAAGTGACCAAAGTACAAAGTACAAAGTGACCAAAGTACAAAGTGACCAAAGTACCAAGTGACCAATGTACAAAGTGACCAAAGAACCAAGTGACCAATGTACAAAGTGACCAAAGTACCAAGTGACCAATGTACCAAGGTACGAAGTGACAAAAGTAGAAGTGACCAAAGTACCAAGGTACGAAGTGACCAAGGTACGATTTGACCAAAGTACCAAGTGACCAAGGTACCAAGTGACCAACGTACCAAGTGACCAAAGTACCAAGTGACCAATGTACAAAGTGACCAAAGTACCAAGTGACCAATGTACAAAGTGACCAAAGTACCAAGTGACCAATGTACCAAGGTACGAAGTGACAAAAGTAGAAGTGACCAAAGTACCAAGGTACGAAGTGACCAAGGTACGATTTGACCAAAGTACCAAGTGACCAAGGTACCAAGTGACCAACGTACCAAGTGACCAAAGTACCAAGTGACCAATGTACAAAGTGACCAAAGTACCAAGTGACCAATGTACAAAGTGACCAAAGTACCAAGTGACCAAGGTACGAAGTGACAAAAGTACCAAGTGACCAAGGTACGAAGTGACAAAAGTACCAAGTGACCAAAGTACCAAGTGACCAAAGTACCAAGTGACCAAAGTACCAAGTGACCAAAGTACAAAGTGAACAAAGTACCAAGTGACCAAGGTACGAAGTGACCAAAGTACCAAGTGACCAAGTGACCAAAGTACCAAGTGACCAAAGTACCAAGTGACTAAGGTACGAAGTGGCAATTACTTATAAATAATGCCGTCATCATTACCGTATCGATTGTAAAAGGCTCATGATCATGCCGTCATAAAGCACCCAGTCTTATAAAGCAAGGCTTATTCAGAACGGGTTATTTAGAACGATATTACAAGCATTTTATTAGTAACGCAGTTATGCGTGAAAGGGAGTGAAAGCCCTAAGTGAAGATGGCTAGTCGAGTTGGGTATCCCTTCTTCAATTGGGTTTTTACAGTTCAGAAACATAGTAATAATAATAATAATAATTTATTCGATTTCTTGTGCGCCCTCTCCATCCAAGGATGTTCGAAGGCGCAAATTACAATAAAAAAAACATAAAAATACAGCAAATTACAAACAAAGAATTACATCAAAAAACAAACTAGGAGCTAAAAAGTGAATACCTTAAAAACAAGCAATACATTATTAAAAAAGAGTACAAAAGTTAATTAGCACCAATGCAGTTCCTTCAGGATGGGCGTAAAAGACAAACCGAAAACACCAAACAGATGCAAAGCAAAATTACACGAGGATCATAACAAGCATACACCCTCACCCCATATAACTTATAAGGGGGAACAAAACACTATAAAAATGAATTACAAATTATAAGCCTCCCTGAACAAGTGAGTCTTTAATTAAGCCTTGAAAGACCCCAGTGAATTAACCCCCCGTAAAAAAGGCGGTAGTGCATTCCACAACTTTGGAGCAGCCGAAACAAGGGCGCGATCACCAAAAGACTGCAGCATTCTACCCCTAGGATACTCAAGTAGTATTTCACCTGCTGACCTCAGGCTATATCTATGTTGTCTTTTAACAGTAAAAAGGTCACATACATAGTCAGGAGCTAAGAAGTGTATACACTTAAAAACAAGCAATAACATTTTTTAATGGATACGAAACTTAATTGGTAACCAATGCAGTTCCTTCAGGATGGGAGTAATATGACAAAATTTGTTTGCCTTTGCAACAAGCCTAGCAGCAGCGTTCTGTACTCGTTGTAACTTTGCCAGTTGAACAAGTGGCAGACCATAAAACAAACCATTACAATAATCAAGACGACTACTGATGAAGGCATGAATTAAAATAACAAGAGAATTGTGAGATAAATATTTACTAATGCGTTTTATGTTATGGAGATGATAAAAACTAGTAGAACAGACTTTAGTAATGTGAGAACTCATAGACAAGTTAGAGTCAAACAAGAAGCCTAGATTTCTAACATTTGCGACTTGTGTGATATTAGTACCCCCACTGTAATATGAGAAATATAAATCTTAGACAATTGTTATCTGGAACCCAGGATAATAAACTCAGTCTTACTATCATTCAGCATAAGTCTATCATGTAACATCCACTCTCTAATATCTTTAATACAATTCTCCATGGCTGAGATGGCAAGCTGTTGATTAATCGAGCTAACCGGTTTAAATGATATATACAATTGTGTATCATCTGCATAACAATTCACATCAGGTAAATGGGTTTCAACAATATCAAATAACTTTGAGGAGTACATGACAAACAGCAGGGGTCCAAGGCAGGAGCCTTGTGGTACACCACAGGTAATATCAAACTTGTCTGACTTGGATCCCTGTATCAGCACACGTTGACTCCTGCCAGTTAAATATGAAGAAAACCAATCTAAAGCAATTCCACATATCCCAAATTTAGACCTAAGACGACTTAGTAAAACGGCGTGTTAACAGTATCAAATGCTGCACTTAGGTCCAATAAAGTGAGAAGAACAACATGTTGACTATTCATTTTCATGAGAATATCATTGTATACCTTTAATAAGTGCTGTTTCAGTGCTGTGATTTTTCCCGTAAGCAGACTGAAGTGGAGGATACATATTATTAACAGTTAAATGATCATGGATCTGATTAAAGACAGCTCTCTCGATCAGTTTTGACACAAAAGAAAGATTGCTAACTGGGCGGTAATTATCAGGCACAGGATCAAGGTTATGCTTTTTCAACATAGGTGATTGTTCATTAAGCCTATTTAAGTATCTGAAAGTGGCAATATTCAAGCTTTGAAAAAACTCACCCTAACGATGGAGAAAATTGTCTCTGTTGCTGTCCTGTGTTAGTCCCTTATAGGCCTATAAAGCCGCCATGGTGAGTATGTACCGATACCTTGCAGAATATACACAACTACTGAGGGTTGAATTAGGAAAGAGTTAGTCAAGTACGGTAACTCAGTTTATCTAGATAAAATCCGTCTAAATTTTGAGTCATACCACGTCGAATTCATTATGCATTGCTTACTTTTTTTGTGTGGGTGTCGTTCCACCGTCAAAACTTGAATGGAACTCCGGTGTCGATGTTAGACTACGCGTGTTCAGCCAACCGGACGTGGGGCTGATGGTAACTGTACACCATAGCAAGGACAGAGATCAAGAGATATTGACCTGTTTCTGCTCCAGTTCACTGGAGCAGAGCGCTGGGAATTGGAAGCATTTAGCCGAAGTGTATTTTTTTTTTATCACATTGATCAAAATATGTTGCCTTTTCATTGGAATGTTTACAATGAGTAGCACTTTTCAACACACCGATCATTAATCTATAGAAACTATCCCTTCAAGTTTGAAAGCAGCTTGCCAGAATCAAGCTTCAGTCTTGCAGAGCTTACTTTTTGGCTGTTGCATTTTACGGTTTGTGCTAACAGGTTTTTTTTTTTTAAATTAGGCTAGGTCAATGTTATTTTATTTGTGATTCGAGGGGGTGGGGGACCTAAAGAAATTGACTCGTTGGGATGAATGCCTTGGGTCAAGGGTAATTTTTACGAGTGGCGATTCCACGCACGACGACGCCCTCTTTGATGAGAAATCACAATTGAAAATATTTTCGTTCAGACGCAAAATTTGGGGGAAAAACTGTTTTACTAGAAAATGGTTAGAAAACTAACTCAAGGCGGCGTCATCAAACAGACAGAGTCAATCTACACCCGCATCAGTTCTTGGCTTTTCTCAATCAAAAAGTTGCCTGGTGTTTTATTTTGTTATACCCAATAATAATTGTAATACTTAAAAGCAGCATCCCTACTGATATGCGACTTAATTGAAAGCAACTGTACTATTAACCCAACGGGGCGTTATAATCCCACTGCAAGGTTGACATCATTGGACATCATTGTCAACATCGTGGATGAGCATAAAAGAGTACATTCATAAGGCAGACGAGTCTTTGAAGGCTCCAGCATCCCGTGGTCATGCAAGTCGAATGATAAGCTCTGCAGTGAGCAAAGTGCAAGTCAGGCTTGGATTTTGACAATACACCTGATGCATTCAGACGTCATCACGGCGCCATCTTAGAGGTGAAAAGATGAAGTGACAATGGAAAACGCACATCTAAGTACGTGCGCCCCACAGAATCGACTATAAATCGCAGTTGGTGGGACAGATAAGGGGAAAACAAATCTGGCATTTGTGCCTTTAATTTACCACACAGTAAGTCATGAAACATTATTTAGCTGTAAGGCCATCCCAGATATCAGTTTTGAAAAACTACAGGTAGGAATAGCAAGCAAATTTTAAAGTTTTCAAAATGGCTGCCATTGCTTCTTGTCCTACCTGACGGACAAAAATTTGTGATGGCCCAAGAGCCAAAAATCTTTCTCATGGCATACTCTGACTGTGTACCAAATTACACGCTTCTGTCATCAACGGCACTATCACATCGCCTATATCGTACTAGTGTCACACCTTTGTTTCCAAAGGCTGACCAGTGGGTTCGAATCCCGTGAGGGCTGTGAATAATAATCGATCCATGAGTGAACCTGTAAAGTATTGGATTTGAAATATTCTAATTATTGAATCTATAGGCCTTTTCGAAACCACGGCTTGGGCTTGGGCTCCGGTTTAGGCTACGCGAGTTATTCTACAAACGTGCAATGTTTACAGTACGTGGCTTCAAACAGGCGGACAGCACCTAAGTCCGAGCCCAAGCCCAAAAGTCGTCGTTTCGAAACAACAACTAAATTCTTTATCATTGTTCTCATTCTATCGAATACAGACACAAAATAACGCCAAATTACTTTCTGTCCAGAGCTCTCTATGGGACGAGTCTTTCATTAAACACGATACAACGGTTTTGAAAAACAGCTGATTACGTAACACCCCTCAGGCCACTTCGTAATTACACGTTTACAATATTGTTTATCATTTTAAGAATATTTTGTTACGTCTGGTCGCACGGTCTGCAGTGTCCTCCAAGTGTCATTTTACAACATGCCTGTAATATTAAAATTCAAGAAGGCTCACACCATTCAATCTTGCAAAAACCACCTTTCCGTAACTTAGTCTCGGTTCACGACTTATTGTTATTATTAATAGGGATACCAAATGAGCCCTCAGTGTTGGTGTTACTTTTAATTTGCATATTTACTATAAAAACTTAACGTTTCTGTTGGCGAACTTTGGGCCTTCCTTTTTTTCGTTTATCTGTCAGCAAGGAATTCTATGCACCTCACATTAATTGTACATCAGTTTATGCTTATGATCACACTACTAAACCCAGCAAGCTGCAAACCAGGAGCTCCGTAGCTGCCTCCGACATGAAGTAATCCTACGACAATCTACTACATTTGTCTCGGTATGACGACATCCTGAAGTAAGATGTCGTCCTCCCGAAAATTGTCGACTTAAGATGTCGACATCAAGAAAGTAATTATCTCGGGAAGTCGACATACTGAACGTAGGATGTCGACTTCTCAGACAGTTCATCTTGGAATGATAACACACCGAAATTGTCGAGAACATAAGATACTTTTTTTTTTCAGGATGTCATCCTCACGAGCTAAAATACATCGGGAAAACGTCATTCTATTTGCAAGAAGTCGTCATCCCGAGATAAATCATCTCAGGATGTCGTCATCTTGTATGATGTCATCATCCTGCAGTCAATTATCTCAGGATCCCAATAAACAGCGCCCTCTTGTGGGTATATCCTACGACATTAAACTTCGATCGCGAGTTAGAGCGTGTGTGACTGACAGCCAATCCAGTGCAGGGGGAAGTTTTGCGTGGCTTATGCAGATAAAAACCGCTCGGACTTGAAATCAAGTCTAACGTATGGGTGGCTTTTGGGCTACTGTGTTATAAACGAAATTGGATGTCTTTCGCACAGGCGGGAATCTCATGGCTAATTTTCTTATTGCGGTTTTCCGTAAGGGGTTGTACCATGGAGGTAGAAACTAAACCTCCATGTTTTAAGTTAACTCATAGAAATAGAACTCAGAGAATGCTATGTGTAGTTATCTGTGCATATCTGCTTTGAGGCAATTCATGCGCGCTGCCATTTTAGCTGTATGGCAAATTTCAGCTTTCCCATTGGTTGATCTGGTTAATTTTGCCATACAGACATGTCACATGGTATTGATTCTCTATGTCCACAGTTGACATAGAGGGCGTGCACAGCAGACACAGACAGCAATCTAGCTCGGCATTCTCCGTGTTCTATTTCTACGAGTTAACTTCACTTTCACAATGAGCAAAGAGCACAATGGCCTAGTATTACAGCGCCCTCTATTGACCAAAATTGAACTGCGGGAACTCATGGTAGTTTGGCACGGCGAAATCAGCTGATATCAGGTGACATGCTCAGCTGACACATTTTATATATATTTTTTGGTTTGTCTGATCATGGAGGTAGAAATTAATTTCTACCTCCATGGTCTGATTCACACACAAAATGGATCGATGATGGTACGAAACAGGCCATCTGTGACACATGAAGGTACAGTAGCTTTCCATTTTACCAGCAAAAAGGAATGTTACTTTGCCGAACAAAATGTGGCCAAACTTTACATATCGTCAACGTTGAAGTTAATACACTTTTTTATACTATAGGCCTTAACTGAAGGGGGTCTCATTGTCAAAATTATTAATTTTGAAGTCATGAATTATATGGCAAGTGTTCATTAGTTACAGATATTATCCAGCCATGTCCGGAACCTTGGCAGATCGACAGAAGTTGGTCATCTTGATCGACTTTTGCAAACTTGTCCCTTCGTAGGTTTTTTTTTTCTTTTCAATATTTAGGGTTAGGTTTCAGGTTTTTGGGTCTGGGTTCGTGGAGCTGACTGTATCTAATCAAGAGATTGGAATAATACTCTACACAGGGCTTGGGTTTGGAATCACTGGTATTCGGCAACATCGCTGTACAAGGAAAATAGGCTAGTTGATCTGTGATCTAAGCCTACTAATTTATATGTAATTTGTGAGTAAATTTGTTCCTAGTCAATTTTAATGCCTAAACCGCTATACATCATCGAGTGAGCACCATGGTTGACTATTAAAGGTCGACTATTTTGACTCGAACCCAGGCTGGTCGACCACTGGTTTACGACTGTGATCGACCGTTTGAAACCAGCCTCAGGACCATGGTTTCTTCCCTGGTCTTGGTAGCCTTGTTTCATTCTAACCTTTGTAAAGTGCAGAAGGGAACCAGCCGCCGATTTTGCGAAACTTTACGCAACTGCGTAAGTCCACTTGCGCAACATTTATTGCTTGTGTTGTGCACTACTAACAAACCAATTGTTTTTTTTGCGCAAGCTGACTTAAGCAGTTGCGTAAAGTTTTGTGTAATCGGCTGCAGGACACCATAGTGAAATGGCGGAAGGCAATGGAAGTGTTGAACACCGTACCGATGGTTGACTAGACTTCCAAAAACGAGTCGTTCGAGTGAGTACGTCACTGCGCATGTACGGCTAGTCAGTGATCAATCCACGGGTCTACTAACCAGTCTGAAGCTAGCCGCGTATTAGGACAGAATTTCCCTCCGTTAATTCAAGAGCCGGCCAGCTGCGTATTCAGGAAAATAAGAATGCATGCAGTTCAAGACAGTGACATTTCTGTCTCCTCTTCTTTATAATTTGAACGAATGATTTTTATTATCTTTAGTTATCAGTACAATTTGTTTAATATTCTGAAAGAACATATTACTGGGCATACTTGGAAGTGGACTTCAAATATTTGGCTCAACAGTTTGTGGTTAATTAAACACGTCACACTTTGGACCTCATTATCCAGTACAGTACAGTACAGAAAGCAATTATTGAAAAAGTTCCACTCACCCAAAAGTAAATGTACCAAACATTGACAGTTCCTAAATACAATCTGCAGTATCCTAAATACATTCTGCTGTATCATAAATACATCCTGTTTATATGTACAGTATAGTAGTGTTGTACATAGAAGAAGTATCTTCATAATATGAAAGAATTACTAAAAAAATACTTTTCTGGTTTTAATACAATCCTTGTCTCTGGCTAGAATCACGTAAAGTTCAAATTTTCTACAGGCGACAGACTGCCATCAGACTGGCCCAATCAGTACAGAGGTAAAAAGATGACGTAACAATGGAAATTGCACATCTATATACGCGCGGCGCACAGAATCGGCCAATGAGTAACCTTCTGTAGCGGAGGGTGCCCTACTTAAATGACGTCATGTGAATAAGGTCTATACGTGAAGCACCCGAGCAGTGCGTAATCCGATGACCCAAATTGCAGCTCATAAAGTTAGTGGTTAAATGTCAAGCAAAATACCGAAAGGGCGGCTTTGACAGTAATTCCATAAAGTGGCATCTGTACACCTCATCTGACGTATTTTTACACAACTGCCGGCATCCGTGTTGTCTGCGCATGACCAGTCAAGGCTAGCGAGTCCATAAATAGTCCGTGCGGGCTCGTATTAACGGGCAGCAGCGCCGTGAACACCGCTCTCGTACTACGTCGTTAATAAGAGCAATAATTGCGAAAGCAATCGCTATACATAACCTCACTGAAAACTGTTTGTATCGAGAGAGGTTGCCCAGAACGAACTGAAAATACGGGCTCTACATTCTGTCGGCTACTCAAGCTGTTACAGCTCTTCACATTTTCGTATAACATTCAACAGGAACAGTTATGAGACATAGCCGACCAGCATCTTTACGATGGCTCTTCAATTTGACAGTAGTGTGCGTCAGCTTTTCAGGCTTTAATATGATCTTAGTCTCTGGCTAGAATCAAGCAATCGTTATACATAACCTCACTGAAAACTGTTTGTATTGAGAGAGGTTCACATTTTCGTAAAACATTTAACAGGAACAGTTATGAGAAATAGCCCACCAGCATCTTTACGATTCGTAATGAGTCGTCAATGGCTCATCAATTTGACAGTGGTGTGCGTCAGCCTTAGTGGCTTCTTCCGTACTTCAGCTGCATCAGGTACGTTATGGATTTTTTTGTTTTTACTTTCCAACTGGTACTTTTTTGCCTCAAAAGATAAAACAATATACAACCTAGAATGGGCGGCTCCAACGGCTATTATTTGGTAAAAGGGTGTCAAAATGTGCTGGAAATTAAAAAACTATGTGTCCAAATTGTTCACTTGCAATACATTACATATGACAGATAAAACAGGGTGTCCAAATTTAAAACAGGGTGTCCAAAAGACACCCAGACACCCCTCTAGCTTACACTATGGTTGCTGGACACGATGGTCTGTATCGGACATATTAGTCAGTATAGCATACGTTAAAATAATAACGTTAACTTTATGTTTTTCAATGATATCCTTAATTTTAGACGGAAGACACAATTGGAAGTAATCTCTTGATACCGTAAGAGATATCAGTTTTTGTTAGTGGCTCCATTTGTCTTGTATACATTTTGTATTTTATTATTTTTAGCTGTTCCGACACAGTAGTCGAACAGCTATTGTCTTCGTCAAGATTTTTATTTGTTTTTCTTATTATTATGCTTTGGATCCGCGGAAGTCCCATAGGACTTGTACACGCATTTTATGACCTCCTGAAGTCAAACTTGGCTTGATACGAAAGAGTCAGATCCTATATATCTAAGCTTATTGCTAAATGCTATTAGCTTAACTTAATCAATTAGTTTACTTAGTTATAATGACATGAACATTTAATTAGCCAATCTTGACACCACCATATCTCGAAAAGTATTCGTCTGGTCCTTAAACTTGTGACGTCATTTGTAGCGCGTTTTGTATATGTGTACAGAAAACACATGGCTCTAAAAGTGTAAATATTTCGTTGGTCACAAAACACAACTTTTCAAAACAACTTTAAAAATGTTAATTTCCTGTTTCACAAAAATCATTTTGAAAACATAAATGTTTTTAATAAGAGTTATTCCAGGCCATTAAAGCTAAGTTAAATTACAATGTATTTCCACAACAGTTAACGATTCAGTGACAAATCTGACACCACGACTAGCTTGCTGTAATGCGCAATACCACCAATCTGTCGGAGATTGTCACTAGTTCTACACTTGATCAAGTCCTAGTCCCATATACGACCGATTCTATTGCGTATTTGGTACAATATAAATATTCTATTTACGATGGGAGACTTAGACATGTCTAATCATTTACCAGATTCAGAAGATCGAGCCCAGCGAAACTCCGCCGGCGACCATGCAAACCTTTTTTAATAACACTCATTTATTAACAAAAATGTAATTTTCTATCATTGTGATGATGATACTGTCAAAAACTAATAACGTAGCAATTAATCAGTAAGAGCATTTGATGCCTTCAAAACAATTTGCGTTCATCACTGATAAAAAAAAATTGCCATAAAAGTTTCCGGTAGCCGTTAACGGCAGGAGAGTTATCACTTCTTAATAATCCGTTATTCAATGACAATATTAACGACGAGAACCATAATTGTACGTTAATAACTTTTGACATTTGAACCACTATTCTAGTAATTTACCGCAAGAGTCTTGAAGTGTAGATCGTCCTATATGTCGATGGATTGTAAATAGTGTTGTAGTTTAGCCCCAAGAAAATATAAACAGCCGAGGTATGTTTAATTGATAGCTAGTTCCGTCGAAGATGTTTTATTCGTTCGCATGATCGAAATAACGTTTTGTGTCCTCGACATATTTGTTATTCCCCCCCCCAAAAAAATGTTGTTCCCTCGAAACAAATTACTTTGTTCGATCATTGATCGAGACACCTATTTTACAAATTAAAAAGAAAACGGTTTTCTCATGTCTTGGTGTACAAAACTGCGGCGTGCAGCAATTGCATGTAAGGATTGGTCTATAAAGTATGGCATTATGACGTCATAGTCCCCTATCAACGTGTGTTAAATCTACACCAAAAAAGAAATGAAATCTTTGAAATGTCAATGCTTCGTTCGAAGACCTTGCATGGGTACAACTCTTATTACATATTGAAGCTTACAAAAAACTGTGTAAAAAAAACGTTTTTGTCATCGTGGCGCATCAGGTGTCAAATTATATTATTTAAAAGCTTAATATTTAATAATCTTTGAATCGAATTTCGTTTAGTTATAATCTTAGTGCTCTCTTGCACCTTATGGCACATTGAACATTCTATTCATAAACATGACCCCAATTTGACCTTTCTTCCGGTCTAAACAGGAAATTCAAATTTTAAATAACTACAATTTCTGAATTTACTTTTGTCTTGACTAGGAAAATTGTATATCTATATATGTATTTTATGTGCGAAGATTTAAAACAAAATAAATAACATGTAAGTATCATCCGATGAAGTCGAATACTTTGGTCTGTTTTGTTTGGTAGAAAATTCACGTAACTTCTACAGAAAATTTTCAGTTACGGTTTAAACAAATGCAACCGCGGCTGGGGCCACTTACACATGGTAATTTCGTAAGCGATTATTGTTATAATTTTTTCTTGGGTAAGATTTTTTACAACACTACAGACAAATTGTAAAGGGTAGCGTGAATAGATACCGGGGTTAGTTAAAAAGCATACTTCTAATAAATTAAAGGTTTGATTCAAACAACACATGTAAAAATATCGAATGAAGTGGCAGCGTTTTCGAACTGGGTACTAGTTTGTTTTGTCAAAGATCCTATAAACTTGTATTGCGAGCTGGCAAATCAGAAAATCGAAGGGATTATTTTGGGTAGTTTTGTAAAATATTACAATTTGCAGGCGGAAATGGTTTTCTAAAGATAATTTGTAGTGGTAACTATTTTGAGAACAGTAAGCTAGTAGACGTAACAACGTGCTCCCGATCATAACCATCATGTATTGTACCTTTGGCACTGTTCGTCTAGCAAATAATACCACATGGACATTAGACCGTGCATGTCTCGCGCGTAATCGAACATCGGAGGGACCATTTTGGTCTCACATTTACAATACTTTAACGCGTGAGTAGTATAGAAAGAGCTAAGCTAACCCTTTTAGGAGAAGAAATGAGGCAAACATTTAGTAAGTAGTGAGGCGAGGAGAGGTGAAAAAATGATGTAAAACAAACAGGTAAGCAGTGAGGTAAGTGAGCGGACCGAGCTACGCAGTGGCGAGGCGTTCGGCCTCACGGCAGTGTATGTGGAGTCACGGAGTGACGAAGCGTCGACGAACACAATGCATGCTGCATATTTGCCGCAGTTCACTATCGAGAGGGAGGCCACTCACCACTGCGCGGCTCGTTCAAGACGCTGCTTGTGTCTTGTCATATTACGCACAAGCACAACATGATGCAACATCCATCATGTTCGTCGACGCATCAAAGTACAATTGTGATGACACTGTTTGTTTTCTTTTTTCCCACCTCAGTCAATACTACTATTGAGATCCGTCTTGTAGATGGACGCTATCCAAACGAAGGGAGGTTGGAAGTGCGTCTACCTGGTTTTCACGAGACGTTTGGGTCGTATTGCTCAAATGTGAATCCCTTCTTGACTGGTCGGTTGGCGTGTAGACACCTTGGTTTTCCCGCCCTTTTATCTGCCACTGCTAACGCTCAGTTTGGGACTGCAACCGGCCCAGTTTGGTTCAAAGAGATCTTCTGCAATGGCGCCGCAACTCTAGATGAATGCCTAATCTTGGAATGGTTTCCAGGTTACACGGTGTGCGATCACAGGTTTGATGTCGGAATTACATGCTTCACAGGTAACCTTGCCGGCAGAAAATCGTATGAATTCAACGTTTGAATTAACATAAAGTCTTAAGTTACTTTAACTGCTAAAGTAATTTTTTTTTTATTTATACACGGTAGCACAAATAAAGCTGTTTTACAAGGGGTTGTGTTGCATAAAAACAACTCAAAATGTAAAAGTTCACAGAGTAAAATAAGTAATAAATAAAAGTCAAAAGAAATTTTCAATCACTTATAAAAATGGAAATAGAAATCAAACAAGAAGATTGTAAGTTGTATTAACCAATTACTTTGAAATGTTAAAGATTTAAATTAAACACAGAGAACAACAAATAAAAATGACTGGAGTATAGCAGTGAGGAATTTAATATTCATCAATAAATTATTTAAATTTTGAGAGCAAAATACTAAAAAGTGCCAGCATATATTATAAAAGAAGCTCCATGAAATTAACTTTTAGCCTTGTCCTCTCCTAGGCCCAAACCAGATCTCCACTGAACTTCCCCGTCCGGTTGTTTCTTAACTTCTAAAAAGAATCTTTTATTTTGATTCATACGGATTGTTTACTCTCACCCTCAAAACACTTTGTTCCCTTTTAAGGAAACGTACGCCTGTTCGGAAGTTCAAATGAACATGAAGGGATTGCCGAATTGCATGTCGGTGGTGACGAGTGGGTTGCAATGGCAAGCTCAGTAGATGATGACTACCTGCTCTCTGACTGGATATGTTCCCATCTGGGGTACCAGTTCTCGATCGGAGCCACCGAAATACCGGCGAATAATAGCTCCAGTCGGACTCTGTGCAGTTACAGTTCATGCCCAAAGTATGGGGAGTCTGGGCTCAACTTCGTCGAGTGTCTCGATGAAAATACTCTGAGCTTGTGTCCGCATGATTGGGACGGCGCCGTACTCAATGTCCTCTGTGCACCAGGTAAGTCACTATTTAATGTGATCACAAACTAGTAACACACATCAGGAGACACGCTCTACCTGCGGGTCCCGCTAGTTGAGTTAATTTTAAAACCCTGACGTGAACACTGGTAACATAAGTAATGGCTCATTTGATATATTTCACTGTTTTCTCCAAACTGCAATGTGTTGTATTTAAATATTCCAAGTGTGGTGTCAACTTACACGGGAAAGGTTCCTTGGGGACAATCTTCATTTTGACAGAGCGGGGAAAATGTGAAGCTTGTTAAAAAGGTCTGTCGCTGTCAACATTCTATGATGAACCTTTACGGTATACCCAAACCAGTCTGGAAAGAAACTGCACAAACTTGATTAATGGTTAACAAAACAAAAAATTAATAAGCCCTTAAACAAGGTAACTTTTGATTTCGAGCGTAGAAGTTCTGGTGCCATTGGTACACGAACAACTTCGCGGCTGTTTTCTGTCTCGTAAGCTTCTGCGTATCTCATTTCGTCACCAGAGAGTAACATCGTGCCGCCTGCCACCGCTTTGGAGTTTCGACTTGCTACCATAACTAACGAGTCCCACATAGGGATAATGGAAGGTCGGTTGAACGGGTCGAGCTGGAAAACTGTCTGCGTTAAAGTATTGCACTACTGGCAAGTCCGTTCTAAGGTAGACAGCGCATGCCGTCAACTCGGCTACCCCTGGGCCGCCGCCTTCGAGCTGATCCGCTACTCCAAGTCGCCAGGGTACATCGGCACAGGCGATGATCTTATCATGCGGGAGCTCTTTCTTGGAGATCCCGAATCACTTCGGTGGACCACAGGAGACAACGCATGCCAGAATTTTGACTACGAACTCGTTTCTGTGGAATGTGAAAAAGGTAAACGGACATAAACCCTCCAAAACAAACATTGTTCCTGAAACATTTTTCCATATGGAAAAAAATGTGTCTAATTGCATTGCATCTTTGTTCCAGTGCACTGGAAACGCTCAGTTTGGGACTGCAACCGGCCCAGTTTGGTTCAAAGAGATCTTCTGCAATGGCGCCGCAACTCTAGATGAATGCCTAATCTTGGAATGGTTTCCAGGTTACACGGTGTGCGATCAGTGGCGCAACCAGAGGGGGGCAAGGGGTGGGAGTAGGCCTACCCCCTCCGGTCAGAACCCTTACCCCTCCCTCTTACCCCCCTCATGGTTTGATTATAAGAAATATAATAAAACATTCATTGTGGGAATGAGTCATGACATTCATTGTGGGCTTTGCACTCAATTGTTCGGACTGTTTTCCCCTGCAGGTACCTGGCTGTTTGGTCTGACGATCTTCCCTTGTCCAACCCAATCTTGTCGTGATCGTTGCGGAACTCCTGCAACTGAGTCCATGTGCGGATGTGATGCCGCATGCTCTGACTGTAGCGACTGCTGTTACGATTTCGATCAGCGCTGTTCCCCGCCAGACGTCAACGAGTATGACCGAGGGATTTTCAATAACTCCCCGATTGGGTCTTCTTCGTGCCAGCTGATTGATGGCTACCAACGGGCACTTGTTATAGATGGTTGCCCGCAGGACTGGAATGACACCACCGTGGCCATGCAGTGTGCCAACGTTTCCTTAGATGGTCCCCTCCAGTATGAAGACGGGCCATTCTTTCAAAATGAGTTCTGCGCCGAGTGTAACGGCGTCACTGCGCATGTCAACAACTCGTATTACGTTGAGGCAAGTGCTTACGGTATGGATACCGACTGTTCGCTTAATGTAACAGCAGAAATTCAGAATGGTTGCCGTGCGTATAAATCGTTTATATTGTACAATAGTACAACGTACAAGAACCATCATTGCGCTTACTGTAACGGAGTGAACACTTCTGGTGTTGATTACTGCATACACACAAGAAGTGGCGTATCACCTGGTCACTTAGAGATTCTGTTGGGTCGACAAGTTGGGGTGTGGAATCCAGAAATATCCGTCTCTCTGCTTTCACTTGACGAAATACACTGCCACACCAAAGAGACCCAGCTAAGCATTCATTCTGAAGGTATGAATTCGACAAAGGACACCAATTGGATGTACTTCGGCGAGTTTGCCAACGATGTGATAAGCTGTTACCTTCAAACGCTGGGTTGGCAGAACGTTCAACTGACTTGGCCTTTCTTTGCATCTTTCTACTCGAATAACATGACAGCCAACTTAACTAGAGATGGGACGTATATATTGACCACCCAGTACCTTACCAATATTACAGAATTTGAAGAAATGATGGATCGAACTTTAACAGTAACTCCTTCCAACAGAAGTTCCTTCGAAGAGAGTGCAAGACACTGGGTTACTCAATGTGGAGTCGAATCAGTTGATTTCGTTGAGGTGTGCAGAACATCCATGGGTCAGATTCAACTCGTCTGTGGTGAAAATGTGTACAACACCGACAATACAACGATTACAGCATTGAATATTAGTGGCAACCAAATACTGTATATTGGTGGCGGTCAGCTCGTTGAGGCGAGTTCCGTATCACTCGTGCGGACATACACTTACCAACTTGTACCGACAACTGACAAGGTCTCCGGGATCGTTGTCTGTGGCCACGAAGCCGACGTCGCCGTATGTCGTACACCACTGGTCGAGGAGACTAAGCTTGGAAGCTCGACCGATGGTGCTCCTCCGATCATCTACGAAGGAAAGGAGTTCCAGCAGGACGAAGTCACCTACCTACCGGACGGTCGCATTCTCATCTGCTCAGAATTGTTTGCGTCTTCAGGAGAACCGTTCATCTCCTTCTCCGACCCGTTGACTGTTCTCAATACAGTCGGTTACAGCTTGTCTATTGCTGCCCTTTTTGCAACATTTGTCAACTACGTTGTATTTGCTGTTCTGCGGAACGTCCCGGGTGGCGCCATTATGAGTTTGACCGCTGCGTTGTTCTCTGCCCAGTTGATGACATTGACAGTCGTGGATAAAGCTGAACATAGAGCTTTCTGTGTTGCTATGGCGGTGTTGCTTCACTTCTTGTGGCTGTCAACATTTGCTTGGATGAACGTTTTGGCCTTTGACCTCGTGAGAACGTTTACCTCTCAGCAAGTGTTAAACCCCAACAACAAAAAGATTTTCCTCACGTACTGCCTGTACGGTTGGGGCGTACCTCTTCTGATTGTGTCGGCCTGCCTGGTGGTCCATGCCAACGGTGGGGAGTTCCAATATGGCGGCGTGAGCTCTTGTTGGCTGGTGGGGAAGTATGCCATTTTGGTTGCATTCGGAGTTCCTTTGGTAGTAAGCTTGATTGGTAATGTCGTCCTTTTTGGGTTGACCGTGCATAGCGTCCACGCCTCTCTCAAAGCAGCTGCTATGGTCCGTAAGGGGAAATCTAAAGCTAAAGAAACAACTACCGAACTTTGGATATACTTTAAGGTAAGGATAAAACGCAAAAGTCAATATTCATATAATCTGACATTGTGTAGATCGCAAAGACACTAGCTCCCCTTAACAAAAAGTGATGCTAATTTGATACTGCATGGAAGTATGTATTTTAACATCCCGCTTAGGTATTTTAATCAGTTTCAATGTAAGTTGTGATCAAGATTTGGGCAGAGGTGAGGGGTACAGATGTGCACGGTGTTGGTGGGGGAGGTTGGGCGTTTAAAATTTAAAAAGTCCAAATACATTTTGTCACATTCGCTTTCAACTGATGCAAGATAAACCTCGCCCAAAATACATGGTTTACCCATCTACTTTATCTACTCAATATGAGTATAAAGTAAATATTTTTTAGGACCAAAAACTGCTATGTAGGCATATATAGAATTGATGACATCGCATGTTTGCCCCTTAAAGACATTGGACACCTTTGGTAATTGTCAAAGACCAGTCTTCTCACTTCGTGTATCTCAACATATGCACAAAATAACAAACCTGTTAAAATTTGAACTCAATTGGTCGTCGAAGTTGCGAGATAATAATGGAAGAATAAACACCCTTGTCACACGAAGTTCTGTGCTTTCGGATGCTTGATTTCGAGACCTCAAGCGTGAGGTCTCAAAATCAATTCAAATATTTTACTGAGAAATTACTTCTTTCTCAAAAACTACGTTACTTCAGAGGAAGCCGTTTCTCACAATGTTTTATACTATCAACAGCGCTCGTTACCAAGTATTAGTTTTTATGCTAACAATTTTTCACCTAGGCCTATGTGGTGTTACAGCTTGCCAACAAAACGTTTGCCCACCCTTGGATGCTGTTATTACTGATGATACTAATTTGACGGTGATGTCCATTGGAAGCTCTGCCCTGAATAAAGCCAACTCCCTTTGTTAACCCCCCTTTTGAAAATGGTACTCGCCTGGCAATCTGAAACAATAATTGCCTTCAGTTAATAATCAACTCGCCTACGGTAATACGATTTGTGAGTGTATTAAAACATTGGTTAACATCGCATCCAAAAGTCAAACTCGGCGTTCATTTCCCTTGAGCCAACCTCTGAAATTGCATCCTGCCAAATAAAAGAAATTACATTTGTGATGGACAGTATAATAGTACGGCTGATTGGTTTACAGATGAGAGGTGGCGATGATCAGGTTGAGCTGTTGACAACATCGTCCAATATTTTCTAGTAATATTAAAAATCATCAACTTTGAGCCATATATCATCTTCGTTTTGATACCGACAGCTGAATCTGATTCGCGTAAAATTAAAAAAAAAAAAAACAGCGGGCGTACAAGTTTCCTCACAGTCAGAATCTCCTCTCAGACACCCACAAAATCAGTAAAGAAAATGAATGAACAATGAAATAAATAAGTGAATAAATAGGTGATAAAATGAGACTAAAACTAAAATAAACAAACAAGCGGGAATTCCTCTTCAAGTTCGACGAATCGAAATAGCAAGTACAGGAGTGCGTTCAAATTCTCAAACAAAACACAAAGCCTTACTTTGCAGTTTGTTCTTTTAAAACATGTCCACCTGGTTTGATGACATTTTCACAGGTTTATTGAAAACCAGAGGATTAGATCAGATTGGAAAACTTTGTTTTTGTTGTAGTTGTTTTTTTTTTAAAATTATTATTGGTCACACTACGTCCTATGTGAAGTACGGTTTTCTGTGCCTGTCGGGTCGCTGTAGCTGTTGTAATTATTGTTCCATATTGATTACCATCGGGCACGGTGTACTATTAAAGACACTGGACACTATTGGTAATTGTCAAAGACCAGTCTTCTCACTTGGTGTATCTCAACATATTGATAAAATAACAAACCTGTAAAAACTTGAGCTCAATTGGTCGTCGAAGTTGCGAGATGAAGAAAAAACACCCTTGTCACACGAAGTTGTGTGCTTTCAGATGCTTGATTTCGAGACCTCAAATTCTAATTCTGAGGTCGCGAAATCAAATTCGTGGAAAATTACTTCTTTCTCGAAAACTATGTCACTTCAGAGGGAGCCGTTTCTCACAATGTTTATACTGTCAACCTCTCCCCATTACTCGTTACCAAGTATGGTTTTATGCTAATAATTATTTTGAGTAATTACCAATAGTATCCCCTGCCTTTAAACAGCGAACAAAAATGGCTAACACGCAATAAATTGTTTACTCGTAAATTTGTGAATTGTTAGTCTACATTTAAACCTAACAAAAGCAACCATCTTTCAAAATCCCCCGGATTATGTTGATGTTTGAACTAAAAATGAAGCTATCCCAGTTACACTCTTTCTCACTGCTGGCAGTGGATCCAAAATCGGACACTAGGGGTGTTTTTCCCCTTTCTTTTATACTAGGAGTTGCACATCACGAGAGGCCACTCGAGGTACGGGATACAAAGGGGATAGAAAAAGACTTGTATTATTTTAGAGAATTTTTATTGTATCTGTGTAATTATTTTGAAGATTCAGATAAAAATAAAAGACACCTTTATTGCAAATTTGAAAAAAAATGCAGGTCAGAAAAAAGGGGAAAAACAAAATACACTACAATTTGTAATTGGACGACTTGCAACCAGTATAAATATTACTATCACCCTTACATAAACAATGCGAATCAAGGACAACAATTATGTGTTGTGGATATAATTTCTTCACCCCCCCCCCCACACACACACCTTTGTCGTTAGTTAATAGATCGGGCAGAAAAAAAGGTTGCTGAAAAGGAGCAATAACAGCTCTGTGTTCACTGAAAATACATGAACGTTGATGCATCAGAGACACAGTAAAACACCTTTATTAGCAAAAAGACTATCCCAATATAGTTAGGTAGAGCCTCCATAATTTATTACCGTGAAGTAGGGTACACTTGCAATTTGATTGCTGAGAATGATAGATGGGGGTAAATACTGAGCGCTTCGATACGCCTTGATGAGAAAACAAGAACATAAAATTTAGGTCACCTTTCCGTCATGTGACGTCATTTTCAGCAGTAATAAATGCATTTGTACCCTTACTTCAAGTCATTTCACAATTTTATTCATATGCACTCGACCAACAACATCAATTTAAGTATTAATATTGGAGGCAAGGATAACATTTCGCCACAATTAAGTGGAGATTTAATATCATTTTAAACATGAGATGAGTATCTCATATATATTTCCTGAAATAGACAAGAATGATAGCTAGATGACAGGTGCTGTTTCTACACTTACTGACTGAAATCAGAGTAGCACACTATGGCCAAATAAATAATTAAAAATTCAAAAAACATGTTTAGCTTTTTTTGGGGGGTATTCTTTTACAAAAACAAGAAGGAACAATTTTAACGATCTCTGACGAAAAAAGGAAAAACAAAAGTAATGTCTTATTTTTAGACTTTAGCACACCGAAAAAACACACCGAAAAAAGCTGGCAACCATCTTGAAAAATAACCCGGCCGGTTGTCTTAAAAAAAGTGAAGGGCGACCATTTAAAAAAATATGTTATATCAAAAGGCCCTCCTCCTTCCTTTTTTTCAAAAAGGCAGGACGCTAAACATAGGCAATAACATAGACGCCGTATAGGCAATTAATCACGAAATCCATCGGCCTGGATGTCACTTAATTAGTATAGTGTAACACCAATACATTGAATTGAGGTGCGGTAAATCTCCTTATTTCCAGATCTGTGTTATGAAGACAGTGATAAACTACATGTCATTGAATTGATATGTGGGAGCGCCGCCCGGAAACCTGACGTGGAGGGCGCTCGATTTAGTTTTGTTTATTAAAAAAAGTAGTTAAAGGGCCGAGAAGTTTAAAAACTGAACAATAACTGAAGTGTACATGTCAAGTGGCGAGCCGTAGCCGAACGGTTTCGCTCTTGTGATTTTGATCAGCAGAACGTGGGTTCGAGTCCCGGTCGTGGCACTTGTGTCCTTGAACAAGATACTTTACCATCATTGCTTTGTCCTTCGGATGGGACTTTAAGCCGTAGGTCTTGTGTATTAGGGTTGGTTTTGCAAGTTAAACAAAAAAACAGAACACTCATCGTGGACGAGTAGGGGTTCACCCCGGTGTTTCTGGCTCACATAGCAAGCACCCTTGTTTACAGGTTTCATCGGGTTTGCGAGCTATAGTAATTAAGTTCACATTTGAGGCATCCTTGGTTTCATTATAATGATAATAACATAAGGTGTTATGCCTTTTGCAGATATCGTGCATCATGGGTTTCACCTGGATCTTTGGTTGCCTAGGGACGTTCGTCAACCACCAGGCTGTATGGTACCTCTTCGTCATCACTAATTCACTGCAAGGCGTTTTCATTTTCATCTCCTTTGGCTGCAACGCCCGCATCAGGGGACTCTGGCGAGGTCGACTTGGAATGAAGCCACCGAAGAAGGACTCTAAAGGAACCAACGGTGCAAGCATTTCCTCTGGCAGCACCAGAAATACCTCAGTGTGATCTAAAAACATGTCCCAAAATAGAGCAACTGTATACAATTCAGAATCCATGAGAGGGAACCATGATCATTGTGGCGTGTCGTGGCGGGGCGGTTAAAGAGCACCGGACTCAAGCTCTGGTGTTTCTGATCAGCAGAGTTTGGGTTCTAGTCCCGGTCGTGGCACTTGTGTACTTAAACAAGATACTTTACCATAGTTGCTTTGTCCTTCGGGAGGGACATAAGCCGTTGGTCCTGTGCACTTGGAATGGTAGTGCACGTAAAAGAATCCAGAACACTTATCGTGGACGAGCAGGTTGGCCTGGTGTTTCTGGTTCACATAGCAAGCACCCTTGTTTACAGGTTTCCCCGGGCTTGCGAGCTGCAGTGATTAAGCTCACTTATGAGGTATCCTTGGTTTCATTACCAGAAATATATTTCAATAAGTGTGGCGGTGGTTGTTTTTGTCTCAAATCATGGCGCGCCAATTATATCAAGGCATTGACTTTTACGAGTAAACATATTTTGTTTTAAAACTATGTGGTTTAAAGAAAGAACGTTTGATACATTTAATTTTAAAAAAAATGTATTTATTTATTATAATAATGTTTGATACTTCTAAGAATAGCAAAATCATTCAAAATGTCAAACATACCGGTTTTACATTCTTAGCCTGTACAAAATTATAGTTCAAAAGGTAGTGACGTTTCGTAGACGAAGATCTAGAAGTGTTTGGTACTCTCGCGTTTGGCTGTTCTTCACACGGACATTTTTCAGAGTAAATTACATTGATTTCAAATTTTTAAATCTTACCGGTAGTGAAATTTGAGAAGCAAAATTATCTGCAAATCTATTTTTCACAACCATTCATTGTTTTCAATATATACATAATATAATATATTATATGTACATATGTAATATGTATTTTTTTCCTGGAGTTTACTGTAAAAATTTTAATTGTGTTGGATTTAACATACATGTTTAAATACTGCTAAATAATTTTGATATCAAAGAATATATTGAGTGAATCTGGTCAATTAAAAGTCGTTGCGATTACATTTCAGATTTCAGGTCAAAATAATCGTTGGGTCTGTTAAAATCCAGTCAGATTTTTTACCCAACTTTCACATGCGTATAATAATTTATCTTCCAGAAAATGATATCAAAAAAACATTTTAAAATTCATTTATTACTTTAAAAAAAATTATTTATAGAGAACAGCTTAATCTTTCCAAATGTGAATCATACCGGTACTATTTAATATCCAACCTGTAAAATAATTCTTTCAAAATGTGGTGGTGTTTTCAAGAGGAAGATTAAAAGTGTTTGTTAATATACTCTTGCTTTTGGCTGTTCTTCAGACAAAAAAAATAATAAATGGATGAAACGAAATAATTGCATCTTGGTGGAAATAAGGAAGAAGCAGGTATACTCTGAGCAGTCTTCAGAACAAGTCTTATGAAGAAATTGTGTACACAAAAGTCTCGATAAGTGAATAACACGAGGCAAGAACGGTACAGTTCCGTCAGCATTTCTCAGCCCTCATTCAAAGCCCAAAAAAGAGAGGAAATGGGGGCTAATGTGAGGGAGGCGTCCTCAAGCATGAATTCGGACATTTCTAAAAGAAAACTCGTCCGCTTGCCGGGCCATAACAGCGGGTATATGGGGATGGCAGAGAGAAATGGTCTTACCTGCAGCTAGCTCCCGGTATAGTCCTACATCCGACAATTTCACTTTTATAGCCATCTTGGGGCATCTTCACCTCCAAAACGACGAGTAAGTGTAGGGCATACTCTGAACGCTCTTCAACAGCATGTTCATTGGGATTTGGGGGCACAGGGCTATCGGGGAGATATACACAAAAAACAGACATCAACGACAATAGCTCCCTCCTTTTTGGGTGGGATCGGGGCAAGTGTGGCATTGTAGAAAAGCCCTTTCTCGTGTGCTCTTTGGAAATAAATAGTTTTGGTCCATGGTATGAACAAGGAGGATGTGAGTGAAAGTAAACTGAAGTCCTTTTTTAAGTCTAATGGTTGAAAATACAAGTGTGTCCATGCAGTGGGTAATGACGGAAGTATTTAGGAATTAATAAAACCAAATAAACATTTAGTGGTGAATTGAACAGTAGTGAGTTCTATAATGAGCATAATGAGTTGAGGTATTCATATCTGTTTCACTTTTACATCCATCGTTAGTGTACATAATTATAGTCTGAATATGATGTAGTTCCCAGTATCTTTGGAAGTGGTTTTGTGCACTTGATCACTCTTGGTTGCGTTTTTTTTTTTTTTTTTTTTTTTTTTTTTAGTTAATGGGGGACCTGTTCAAGCAAAACTCTTTCAAGGGAAATATTCCACCATGACCATCTCTGTACCATATCAGTTATATGCAAATCTGTGAACAATTTTTTTCTTTAAATCTTTCCAATGTTGTTCACACCCTTTAAAGAAAGTGTTGAGAAATCAGAATGTATTTTCTTTGCCCAACAGCATTACCGTGGTAAAACGACAATGTCAAAGTCACTGTTTACGGTAGATCCTCATCGGGGATTTAATTAATTAGGAGTAACATTTAATTGTGTCATTGGCTTTACTGGGGGCACGGGGTCAATTGATGTCCATGTCACATCGGGTGCCCCCCTCCCTCCCAATTTGAGATATATGGAGTTTTGAGATTAAAAATCACCCTAATAAAATGTTACATTTGTCAAGCTTTTAATGTAATTTCAATGTATGTTTTTTTGTTTTACTATTTAACACAGATATTGTATTTGTGTTAACATCCACCTCAGATTATCATGTACAAAATTAGTAATGGCATAACAAGAGCGCTGTAAAGAGGCTTGTGATAAATGCAAACGGAAACTACAGTTTTCATTGGTCAGAAGTGCCCTCCTAGAAAAAACTATGTTTCCCTCTTGTGCCCTAAATTTTTACCGTCGCTGATAAGTTTTTTTTTTTTTTCACTTCAAAATGAGCAGCACACAGTGTGCACGAATGTACAGTGATTGAACAGCATAAATTCCTCAACAACAGTGACACATCTTCGACAATCGTGCTTAGGACTCCTGTAATGAATTCCTTGAATATCTTTCTCTTTTGTAGACCTAGTGTAACATGCAAGTTGCCCATTAGCCGTCTCAAAGCTACTGACTGATCCAATTACCGGCAAACTCTACACCAGACTAGACAGTAGTCCCTATTGCTACTTGCACGGATCCGCCATGTGCCTCGACTTCATGCTTCATTTGTACTGTATGATTTGCATCAATTGGATGAAAATTTCATTACACTACCGTGACAATACAGAGTTATATAATGCTTCTATTCACTGCTGTCCCAAATTCGAGGCTTTACACACAAATAGCTGACCGTGCAAGGGACGAATAGACCTGACATGGCATGTAGTTTGGAACAGAGCTTGAATGACAGATACATTCTCTGGAACATCTCTCAGATTGAATTTGACACCAAACCATTTTGTTTCTGGTAGTCTATAATAGTAATAATACAGTGGTGAAATGTTTTTGAGCCTACTTACTTTATCATAAACGTTTCCCTCGCATCATTGTGGGTAGCAGAATGGAGTGACGTGACCGAAACTTTGAGCACATTTCCCGCCCGGAAACTTGAATGAACAACATGACGGGAAAACCTATCCCAGACTGCACTGCGATGCTGACAACGTGTTGCTTAAAATGAAACAAATGAGGGCGCTATAACAACAGTTTATGTGGACGAAAGGATGTCGTGCGTCAGTCCATAATTATAAGCAGCAGTCTGAAGAACTCATTTTTAAAAAGTGTGGCAGGGAGGCACAATAGTCCTAACCCATCACTTCCAGATGCCACAAAATTGCCGGCTCCTTTTATCATAAATTCTAAGGAAAATATTGTTTTAGAAACGGGTCCTGGGGGCACTACTGTAACTGCGCCGCACATGTTTTCCTCCGAGTCTTTCCTTATTATCATTAATCACAAGGTAAGGGGGGCAGAGGGGTTGATTTACCCGAAACTTTACACAGATAAAAACCAAATTTCTAAATAACAGGTAAACAGTTTTGTTGTTTGTTGCGTTCCCTGTCCATTTTCCTGTGCCAGAACCTCCTTTTTCCGCCCGGATTTGGAGACTGGGTCGTTGCTTCCCCCCCCCAGGGTAATACGGTTATGATTAATTAGATACTATCTCATTATACTCTCTAACTAAATGGCCACCTCATGTGGGGATTTAAAACTAACAGCGGAAATTTTCTGTTGAAGAAGCGCCGAGACTGGTGAAAAATAATTACCGCCGCAACAAATCATAAGACCGGACATTTTAAACACATTTTTATTACTGATAGGCCCCGAGAGAAGAAATTCTGTGCTACTGACTCGCCTCTTTAGTACAATTGTATTTCTGAAGAAAACCGAGACAAACAAAAACATCCGCATATTTGGCAACTCAAGGAGACAATTAAAACAAATACAAATTCTGAAAATTGGCGTAATATTTTGCTTCAAACAATTACTACTGCATACTTTATTTTTCCTTTCATTTTTTACCAAATCGAAACTACTTATGCCATTCCATACTTCTATGTTTAGACCTTCAAATGTAATCTTGTGAAATAAAAGTGAAACAGTGGTCTCTATTGGCATCATCTGGATCGAAGTTTTAAAAAGTGGTTAAACAGTCGTCTAGTCAGAGGTCCTGATTTAAAGTGTTCTGAAGGATTGCCGTAATCAAAATCCTGTTTTTATGCTAAGGATTTAAAATGAGTAATTTTTGTAATTAAAGACACTGGACACCTTTAGTAGATGTCAAAGACCAGTCTTCTCACTTGGTGAATCTCAACATATGCACAAAATAACAAACCTGTGAAAATTTAAACTCAATTGGTCGTCGAAGTTGCGAGATAATAATGGAATAAAAAACACCCTTGTCACACGAAGTTGTGAGCTTTCGGATGCTTGATTTCGAGTCCTCACGCGTGAGGTCTCAAAATCAATTCAAATATTTTACTGAGAATTACTTCTTTCTCAAAAACTACGTTACTTCAGAGGGAGCCGTTTCTCACAATGTTTTATACTAACAACAGCTCTCCATTGCTCGTTACCAAATAAGTTGTTATGCTAACAATTATTTTGAGTAATTACCAATAGTGTCCAGTGCCTTTAAGTCTATCCCAATACCACTGCTAAAACTTTACTGTTACTAAAGTAGAGGTTTTTTTTTTTTTGGGGGGGGGGATCGGACTAAATAAGAAATCATTAAAAGCACCAGTTATTCTTGTAGAAAGCACTACAAAAAGATAGTCCATACCACATCAAAGACGTTCCCAGTTTATTCTAGTAATGATATTATTCATGACATTTATAACACAGCAAGAGGGGTAAATTATATTTTATAAAAGTTTGCCACTACCTGGGTATTTTTATTTATTTGTTTCTATTATTCATCTTTAACTGTATGGTTACTCAAAACAGAACTTTAGCCTTTATTTGGGAAAGGTTTTTTTTTAATGAAAATGGGGGAAAAAAACCTAATTAATTTCATAATGGTGCATAATATTTTCTGTTCAACCCAACCAGATGGTGAAGCAATAACAATATTGGCAATAACATTAACAAGAATCTATAGAGGGCGATACTGGGATGGGCTTTGCAGACATATTTCTTTTAATAGCATTAAATCAATCTAATCATCAAATGTTGGTGTGGTTGATAAAGCGAGGGCGCTGTTCAATATTTTTGGTGCTTTGGGAATGTTTGCTTATTTTTCTTTTTTTAAACAACAAACAGGGCAACTATTCATAAGCCCTCTTGGGGCGACTGGGTTGGCGTTTCCTCGCCTACCACCTCTAGGACCTCGGTTCGAACCTGCCAGGGGGAGCACTATGTGGATTGGGTTTTCAGTCTCTACCTGATTGGGTGGGTTTTCCCTGGATTATTTCTCCAAGGTTTTCCTCCCATTACCTAAAACTGAAACTTCCTTCATTGTCTTCTCTCCATGGGGTTCTTGGCTAGTAAAGTGATTAAGTTCGCTTTTCTGAGAATACAATTGGCTTCACAACCACAATTAATAAATGAAATGAAAAATATGGTTTATTAAGCCACATGGTGATGTCAATAAAAGAAATAAGGAATACCAGGCCTGTACAAACCAAGGTTAGGTATATTATGGCCATCTTCTGTCGCATCTTAGTCGAACCTTGAGATTTACTTTGGTTCACACTGGTAGTTCAACTGAAATCCCGGAAAGTTGTACATGCTGTCACTGATGAACGTCAATAGTGCCAGGTTGGTTTCTGACAGCAATGTCTTCCCATGCAGGTCCGCTCCGCAGTACCTGCAGATTATTCAAACAAAATTTTAGTTTCGCAGGGTTCAAATGTAGTTCAGGCCTGGCATTACTTGGAGGGCCTCTGTTGCCACTGGTCTTGGACTTAATAGTGCCCCTTCAAAAGTTTCCTATAGTCTTGAAGATTTTCCAATGGAAGTGCCCTTTGCAAAATGAAAATGGCCTAGCCTTCTCAAAGATGAAATTCCAGGCCTTTAAAGGTAGGGTCATACTTAGGTAATGATCCCCAAAAGAAATTGTATTTGAATGCCTACTTGTTATAATGATGGTAATTGGTAGTGAGCATCCTCCAAAATTGTTTCAACTGAAGTGCCCCGATTGATTAGAAATCAATAAAAAAAAAGTAGGCCCCTATGTCAAAAAGTTTGAAACTCCAAAGATGGCCTAAAGGTGACTTTTCGAGATTCAAACTTCCACGGTGTCCATTTGTGAATGCTGTGGCCCAGAGATGAGGTTGGGTACCCGCTGTCACCTCGCTAAACATGGATGGATTCAACATTCTTGATGAAAATACTGGGACATTTTGTTGCTGTTTTCCTCAACAAGTAGACACTGTATTTAGTGGAAACTTTCACAGGTGACTTTTATTGTATCTTTCTTGATACTTCGGCCTATAAACCAGCATTACACTGACAAAAACCAATCTATGGCCCTACCTTTAAAACCATCCAGAGTTTTTAACATTTGTAACTAATTTGCAAAGTATTTAAAGGCCCTGTACACTATTGGTAAGATCGAAAAACACAATGTTCACAGATTCACACATAACTTACATGATTTAAAGTAAGTAATGGTAGAAAGGGTTCCTTAAAATATTTCTGCCTAAAATGCTATCGTTTCTGAGAAATGAGTAAAAAATACTAATTATCGCGCGTGCTAATTTGAAAAAACAGAAAACACATAAGATCTCTTTTCACTATTTTCTCGTGACCTCGATGACCAATTGAGCTCAAACTTTCACAGGTTTGTTGTTCATGCATATGTTTAATCACACAAAATGTGGACACTGATTTTGAGCTGTTACCAAAAGTGTACAATACCTTTAACCTTAAACTTGCATCTTAGTCAAATCTTCCAAGTTATTCTGCATTACTATGCATCTTCGAATCTTTGTATCCCACCCCCCCCCCCATAAGTAAATTGTCCTAACTTAAAGGAGGGGGAGGTAAATTGAGACTTACGTGTCAGGGTACGTCTCAGCAACAATGCGCCCAATCTTTGTTTCAAATCGATCGTAGAAGCAGCCATATCCTTCGATGTCGAACGTCGTGAACTCGAGACGAACTCTCTCGCCTTCTTGGCACTAATATGAGATATATAAAAGGACTTCTGGAATTTTTTTAGGAAACTTTAAAGTTAAATTAATTTTAAGTGGACAAAAGTGCATGCAGAATGTCGGCATTGCTTTATCTTCCAGGTAAACTACCTTACCTTGATGGCATAGCTACAGTGAAGATTGCTGGGATACTTCCCCCCTGACAGATTGAACCCAGGAGTTTGTATTGTACCAGATGGCCCAGTCGACTCAGCGCCACAACCTACATCAATTAATCCACAAAGAAAAACAATTGCTTACACTTCTTGGAAAACAGTTAAAGTATCTGATCAGCACAGTGTGGGTCCCAGTCATGGCACTTGTGTCCTTGAGCAAGATACTTTACCATAATTGCTTTGTCCTTCTGATGGGACATTAAACTGTACGTCCCGTGTACTGGGATTGGTAGTGCAAGTAAAAGAACCCAGAACACTTAGAGTGGAAGAGTAGGTGTTAACCCCTGTGTTTCTGGTTCACACAGCAAGCACCATTGTTTACAGGTTTCCTCAGGCTTGTGAGCAACAATGAGGTATCATTGGTTTCCCCATCATTACCAGAAATATATAATAATAATAATAACAATTGGTGATAAGAGGACACTGGTGCATATAGTGGTTTGTTTGAAGTAATTCTAAAGTTTCTAAATCAATCAAAATCCCACTGACTGATTCTAAAGACAGAAATCCTAAAGTTGTGAATTTGTTTTTCACGCAATTGCTGCAATGCAAAAGGCTCGAGATCTCATCATAAAATGCAACTCTGTTTTGAACCATTAAAAAGGCTACTTGAGTGAAAACAATTTTAACGGGAGTGCTATTTGAACTAGTTTATAATGTGTTTGTTTGTCATATACTTGTAATTTTAATAAGTTTATCAATTTTTTGTAATTTAATTATCGTTGAAAATTTTGTTTACGCCCCAACCTCAAGATTAGGAAAAAACATATTGTGTCAAACTGACAATGCTCAAGGACACAAGTGTCAAGATCGGGACTTGAACACACACTCTGGTGATCGGAAACACCTGAGCTTGAGTCCGGTGCGCTAGACTGCTAGGCCATGACACGCTGTTTTCTTTTTCCGGTATTTCTCACCTGTTGATTTTTTGAAGATCTCACAGTACACACCAGTGTACTCCTCGGGACAGTCACAGGAACAGTCAATGTAGGGTAGGCCACCATTCTGACACTTATCACTCAAGTCCTCTGGACAGTTTTCTGTAGGGAAAAAAAGACGAAAGCCAGAGGGAGAATGGGGTAACTCAGTTCAAAATACAGCAAAAAAATATCAATACATGTAAAAATTATGATCACTTGAAGGTAGGGGCATAGATTGGTGAATACTCCAAAAATGAATGACTGAAAAAACTTACTTGGTGAGAAGCACTGCAGCTGTTGATAGTATAAACTATTTTGAGAAAGGATTCTAAATATGGTTTGGATAATTTTTTCCTTATTCTGGTAAGCATATTTTGTTTTACAAAGCTACTTTTTGTGCTTAATCAGTTCCATGAAATTGGGCCCTAATGTCTTTACAAACCAAATTTACCTGTTATGAGAGATGTTAGTACTCAGCACTTTACTTACCAAAGCAATTGTACATTGTATTCAGGTTGAGTTTGTCCAGTCTTGTTAGCTTCTTTTGCAGTCCCATCTTCAGTTTCTCACTTTCTTTTTTAGGTAGGATTGTTTCTGACCTGCCGTCCTTGCTGAATGCCTGTATGAAGTACAAGATAATGTTTTCAGTTTTCAAAATTCCTCAGTATATTTCTAGGTAGACCGTAGACAACTTGAACCAAAAACACTTTCATGATTTGTCGATAGATAATGTTTAGATAGACATCTTTTTCCACAGATATCCCCCTTTTTTAGTCTGTCTCCTTCACTAATTAATTACTTTTTCTCCCTCTTGTTCCCATCATTGGTTTTGTCTTTTGTGTTTCCAACCTCTTGTGGTTAAACCAGCCCCTTCCCTCTGTCCCCACCCCCTTTGTCTCATTGTTAATTCCTTCTTCTCTTTCTGTGTGCTTTCTGCCTTGCTCTCTTTTTTTATTTATTTCCACTTCACTGTTTCCACTTTACTGCAATCTATGACCCTTTCTTTAAAAGGCAATTTATAATGAGCAACAGAAAACAAGAGACAGAAAGAAAGATAAGTGCATTCACTTACATCACATGAATAATGCATAATGGACTGTAGATCGTACATGACCAGTAATGGTCGATCTGCTATCTTGAAGTTGTGAAAGTAGTTTGACATATGTTGTCCTCAACTATGCTGATATGGTCACCTCTGTCAGGGCGGGACTGCTCATGGTATCTCCCCATGGAGTGGCTGAGCTCATGCAAAATGACCCCAAACTGTCATGATAAAAAGAATAGTTTGGGTTGAAACAAAGAAAAATTGACTGCAGCGGGATTTGAACCCGACCTCCAGATTAATAACGATTTGCCGGGCGGCATCTACCAACATTTGAGTGCTATTACTCTATAGCCCTTTTTTGGCCTGGCCGGTTGATGTGACACATAAAGATTGTGTGAAAGTTGTTCCAAATTTTATTAGTCCATCTTAGCCCAAATTACATTTATTATGATGAATGTTTAAATTATCTCGACTTCACTTCGACTTCGACTATTAAAGAATAAGATACCTTCATTCAAAGGTTCGACCGATCAGTTCGAACCGATCGAAGTTCGACTATCGAACGTTCGATATTGACCTGAACGCACAAAATCCCTTCGGACAAAATGAACTTCTGAACCACGAACTTTGATGCGATAGTCGAAGGTTCATTATTGACCGGGTCAAACGAAGTTCGTATCCGAATTCGGACATACGAACCTTCGATATCGAATTCGGACAATCGGAACCTTCGATACGAATTCGGACTATCGAACCTTCGGACTTCGAACCTTCGGACTATGAACCTTGGACAAAAAACTTCGGACAAACAACCTTCTGACCATCGAACCTTTGGAACTATCGAGCTGTAACCGTACAAAGTCGACCCCGGCATATACATGTACAACAAATCCTGGATGCGTTTGTATTCTGCATTACTTTGTTTTGTCTCAATAAAATCAAAATATCTGTTAAGTACCATTTAAATAAATATGAGACCGATGACAACTTTTGCGTAATAATAATAGGCATTTACTTAGTGCTTTTAAACATTGTTTCAAAGCCCTTACACTGTTACATTCCTTTTAAACCCATCTCAACTCCTTATGAAATATGCAGCACCGGCAGCGAAGTGGGTGCACAGGTTGCTATTTATTCACATAAACCTCTACTCTCACAGGTACCCATACTCCTGGGTGATGAAAGATAGTTATACTTTCAAGTGTTTTGCCGAGGGTCAGGTTGGTTCAGTGGTTTCTTTCCCTGCCTTTCCACCTCTGTGGATCCCGGTTAGAATCCCACCCAGACCGGAGCCTTGCAAGTGGATTTGGTTTTCAGTTCCTATGCCCGATTGTGTGGGTTTTCCCCCATTGGGGTTTTCCTTCAAGAACTAAAACTGAACATTTCTTCTCAATTCCTGTTCATCCTGTTTTTGGCGCTAATTGTGTTGGGTGTGTGATAAAAAATAAATAAAAAGACAAATATATGTGGGATTCTAACCGGGATCCACAGAGGTGAAAGGTAGGGATTCAAACCCACAACCATGAGAACTTAAGTTTTATTCTCTAGGCCATCGGCCATGACAGCCATTCAGACCAAAAGTAATTTTGGTAACAGCTGATTCCCATTTTTGTAATTTGATTTTGGGTTGAACTTAGAAAAAAATTGACAAGAGCAGGTCTTGAACCTGTGACCTCCGGATTAACATGCAAGAGCTCTACCAACTGAGCTATCTAGCCTTATGTTGCCTTTTCCACATATTTTTTGTCAGATTATACTTTGGTACAGGGATTGCCTCGGATGATATTATCAAGTAATAAACCACAAGGGAAACTGATTGGGTAAACATTTTTGGGGTTGAACAAAGAAAAATTCAATGAGACTTGAGCCTGTGACCTCTGGATTACTTGATATTTAAAAAACTTGATCGAGGAATTAGAAAACCAGACTGAATGGTTTACTTACAATGTTACACACATTCTCTTCCAAATTGATATTTCCTCCTGGTCCCCGACAGTGGATGAGCATCTACCACATAAGAATAAATAAATAGTTACGTAGCTATTCAGAATTGTCAATGTTTTAAAATGTTTGAATTCTTTCCAACTTTGTTTGGACCTTCCTTTCCATCCCTATTTATCCGAGTCCGAGTCTTTGCGAGTCTTTAGCGAGACCCGGGACTCGGACTCCGAGTCCTGGACTCGAGTCATACAACACTGCTATTTATTTAATTGTTGACTGAAAGTATTTGCCAAATATCTTCTTAGGCCCATCTATTCAATTCAATTTAATTCAATGAAACATTTATACCGTACTCACAATAAGAAAAGACAGAATCATCAGGACAAATATTCATAGTACAATACAAGCAAAGAGTTAACATCACCAATGATAATGATAATCTACTCTGATAAGTCGAATTAACGATGTCATTTTTTTCTGAGAACTGGTCCTCTCTGCACTGTGCTATTGAAATGGCTATTGGTAACCAGCCATGAGACCAGCCTCGATACCCTGGTTGTGAATTGTCCACTTAACTATTAAATCCAACACTCGTTGACTAGCGTGCGTTTGATCAGGGTTAAGCCCGGTTCATACTTCCTGCGAATGCGAAGCGAACAAATATTGACGTCACAACTCTGTTTTCGCTGCGAATAATTCCAAGAGTTGAGCACAGCTCAACCCCTGCGAATTATTCGTTGCGAATTTGTGACGTCACTATTCGCTTCCGCTTTCGCATTCGCATTCGCAGGAAGTATGAACCGGGCTTTAGTCAAAACTGATTAACTAACGTCCTTGATCGAACTTGCTCGATTAAACTCGTTTTATGTTCTGCAATCTCCCGACTAAAATCTTTGTTGATTTTTTTGTTTTAGCTGACGTTCCATCCATTTTCTGAATAAAAAACAACAAATGAAAAAGCAATCTTTTGTGGTAAGAAGTTGTGGTAGCTGAAGATGAACCAGAGCTCCAAGTCTTCCATCTGGGCCCAATTTCAAAAACCCTGTAAGCACAAAAAACTTGCTGAGCACAGAAAAAACCGTGCTTAGAAGAATCAGGTAACCAGCCGGTATTCCAAGCAGTTTTACATTGCTGCGACTGGTGTCCCACTCGTTTGTTTGCTTAGCAGTGAAATTTGCGAAGATTTTTTTCCGCTTTACAGCTTTACGAAATTTGGCCCTCGCTACTCAGAATGAACTTACCCCTTTTTCTCGCTATGGACATGTAATGGCTCTACATCTCCCGTGTATCCATCCAGTGCCTCACTAAACTTGATACAGGTGTTCTCTTCGTACTCTCGAACCGCGTCCTGGAATTTTGCTTTGATTTCAGAGTCTTAAACAAAATATACAAATATTGGATGAATATGAGTACAATGGTTAAGCTATATTGTATGAATAAAATGCATCCTATATTTGTTTTATATACCTTCCACACAGATTCTTGTCATTTTGGTATTTTTATATAATAAATAAATAGTACAAATTTTGAACAATTTATTTATAACTTATTTCAACGGTTTAAACCCAGTTACTTAAAGCGAGTTCGGATTTCATAGCCATACGCAGGCGCTAACAAAGCTTAATGCAATCATTACATACTGTACTCAATGTAAAATCTATTAGTACGCAGGAAGCTCAGATGCCAAGCACCCGGAATTCCAAGAGTCCTATACTGATCAATATAGAACTCCTAGCTACATTACATTTGGAGTGTGGGAACAGTATACATGGCAAAATAAAGTATGACACATGACGCGTAGTCCACCAATCAACGGACAAGGATCTCTGTGTGCGGTATATTAATATATGTATATATATATAGAAATAGCTGTTGCAAACTGCTTACCAACCAAAATGACCCACAAATAGTATAAATTATATTATTGAGTGGAAAGATGTAAGGGTCGCTACACACTTTAAGGTTCAATCAAACTTCATATTTTTATCAATAGTGGATTTTCTGATAAAAATTAGTAATTCTCTGATTACTTCTGTAGAATTATCATGATTAAAATATACATACGCTCTTATTGATTGGCAGCCATCTTGACTCTAATTCCCCCAAAAATCAATCCCAGCATGCAACTGATCACTGTTGATGATCATTAAAAGTATTTCACCATGTAGTTGATGCTAGTATAGCTAAGAAATCAGGTGTAAGTCCTGTTCACAAAAGCCCAAAAAATAATGGGGATCAAATTGGAAATCTTACTCAAATCAGGATCAAATTTGTAGACAACAGTTTTATCCGGCCACAGTTGAAATGCCTGACTGGCCTCCCTTCGCACTCTTGCCCTGTTCTTTGCCGTCACTGATCTCATGGCTAGGTAAACTTCTTTCTGATGGTCCGTAAACTCCATATCACCCTCCAAGCAGTTCACCGATGGTGTCATTTCCAACCTTGATGCCAAACTGTCCGCTCCCATGAAAAACCTCTCAGCCATTCCGCTGAAGTCGCGATTCTGGAATTAAAAAAGAAACGTTTGGATAGAAAAAAAATACTTATTAATAATAGTAACTAGTTTATATATAGCGCTTTATCTATGGGCAGCTCAAAGCACTTACTGTTAATTTTCAAGACAGGTTTTTGAAGTTTTTCAATTATATAAGACCCATTTATGTAGGGGTTACAGGGTGCTGCAGCGCATTCAGCAGCCACTGCCAGAAACATGGAGGCACGTCCCTTCTCTTAGTCATAAGTGTAACTGGATTCTTTTACGTGCATTACACAACACACAGGACCTTTCGGCTTTATGTCCAATCCAAAGGACAAAGCAATAATGGTTTTAACCATGATTGCTTTGCTTAAAAGCGTCTTGCTTAAAGGCCCTGTACACTATTGGTAAGATCGAAAAACACAATGTTCACAGATTCACACATAACTTACATGATTTAAAGTAAGCAATGGTAGAAAAGGTTCCTTAAAGTATTTCTGCCTAAAATGCTATCGTTTCTGAGAAACAAGTAAAACAATAGTAATTATCGCGCGCGATAATTTGAAAAAACAGAAAACACATAAGATCTCTTTTCACTATTTTCTCGTGACCTCGATGACCAATTGAGCTCAAACTTTCACAGGTTTGTTTGTTCATGCATATGTTTAATCACACAAAATGTGGACACTGATTTTGAGCTGTTACCAAAAGTGTACAATACCTTTAAGGCACAAGTGTCAAGACTGGGACTCGAACCCAAACTCTGCTGATCAGAGAATCACAAGAGCTTGAGTCCAGTGTACTTGACCGCTCAGACACAACACGCATTAGACAGAAAAGGTAAATTAATTCAGCGGTTTTCAATGGCTAGATCATTCAGATTATTTCATTTTACCTATAACTTTCTGTAATTTCCGAAGCCACTTTCTTTGGCATGTTCAGGATTAAAGTTTTTATAACGGTATACAAGAAGAATAGAACCGGCGATGAGATTGTATTAAAATGAAAAATCCTGAAAATTTGATAAAAGTTCCATCTTTGTGTGGCGATAAAGCCAATAGAACTGCAACATGAACCTTGCAGCGATGCACCCAACCACAGAGCACTGACACATATCAAGAAAAACATAACCATTTCAAAATGGTAGATCCCAACCCCGTGATACTCCTTGATAACCTGCAGTGTACCAATACACACGTTTTAGGAGGGGTGTCAATCAACAGGGGTCGTCAATTTGGTCAGGAGGAGTGGTGAACAAAAAATTCCCATAGGTCATGCACAAACTCCTATCTCTGAGGCACGTGAGCCACAGAACACTACCACAGCTTAGTGGTAAGGCATGTTGTGTCTGACCGCTCTAGGTTCAATGGGCTTTTGTGAATGAAGGTCTTGTGATCTTGTGCCGACAGCAGACTGGTTTAGCAAACATAAATCATTTGGTCCCCTTGGGACCAAACAGGTGCCTCGTTGCAAGGTTTTAATGGCAGGTGTTTGCAGACTCTCCACATCATTTATTGAAGGGCCAAGTCTTTCATCTCTGTGATGGCAATTTCACCTCTTTCAAGAAAATCTGAAGGTGCATGGAGACCACTGAAAATTCCTTTTAAAATCAGGAAAAAATCCTAATAAATCACATACATGAAGGACACTATCAAATTCATTAATAGGTATAAAGAAAAACCTCTGACCAAAAGCTGTTGATTTGCTTAGGTTTGCTTACAATATAATTTGTTATAACATATATGTATTAACCCATTGAAGTTTTCTCACAAGAGTGTATAACTATAAGGCCAAGTAAAAAAATTCCTTAGTTAGTCGTCCCGCCCCGCATCCTATTTCGATTCCACATCATTTTTGTCCCAAAAAAGACTTATTTACACATTTTTGCTTCATCTTGGTACCATTCTTTCGACAATTGAATTAGTTTACCCAATTTTAGACTTCTAAGTTCTACAAAGCCAGCAAATTTTTCCTTCTCAACAAAAAATAAGGAAACAAATTAAAAGGCTCTAATCCTTCTCTTTTTGAAAACATGAAAACAGGACGATCAACTAATGTATTTCTTTATGACTTGGCCTAATATAAATGTACACTCCTGAAACCTAGATTACTAAAAACAACTTCAGTGCCCAATTTCACCGTTAACCACAGAATTCTGCAGTTACAGACCCATGTAAACCATGTAAATCTCTGGACTGTAAGCGTAGAATTTCGCGGTAAGCAGTGCCATGAAACTGGGCCCTGATCTAAACAGATACAAAAAAATACGGTCCACTTACTATTTCTCCAGTGTCAGCGAGGGCCGACACTAAGAACAAACTCATCAGCAGCACAAACTGCATGGTGGCCAATCAGATGATAGCAAGAGAGAGAGAGAGAGTTTACAGCGTCCTCTACACAACTGCAAATCTTCCAAACTCAAGACCCTGTGTCCTTTATATTGCCTTACAGAGCTTGGGAAAGTCACGCACCAAATTTGATACCGTCTCGCCGGACGGGTTCTCCTGATCTATTGGATTGGTGGAATTTAATTACCGAGAGTTTGTTTCTCTGTTTACTTTACACAGATTAACCGGGATAATTATTGCAAATTTTTTTTATTGGCGACAGTAAATCATTCTCTAAAAATAAACAGGCCAGGTGCAAATGTAAATTGAACGTATTTATGTTGTTGTCCAGACAAATTGACCTATTGTGTATCTTGTCTGAAAGAAGTAACTCAGTTCCTAGATATTGAAACAACTCAAAGTTTTCAAGTGTTAGATAAAGTGCAGTAAATGGGTCATTAAGCTGACAATGTTACCATGAGAAGCACAATGAAAAGTGGACATGGGTCAACAGAGACCTTGCCTCTACAGTGCGAAATGCTTTCCAGACACAATGAGTCTTTGGTGTACCTCTAGGCTAGACTCGTAGACAAGTTGCAAATGTTTGTCGCAATGACAGCGCACCGAGTCTTGTGACGCTGGTGGCGTTCTCGCGAGACTGCTGGCTCCTGCGAGACTACTGCTCTCACAGTAGTCGGCTAGTCGGCAGGAGCCAGCAGCCTCGCGCAAGAGCAGCAGTCTTGGGGAGCAGTCTTCCCTGACAGGGAGAGCTGTTATGCTATCACCGCAACAAACATTTAACGACTCGTCCACAAGTCTACCTCTAGCCCCAAACCAATTCACTTTGAAGTTTAAGTGTACAACACGTAGAACAGTCACGGCCCAATCTAATATCAGGCCAACACAAACTCTATCAAAATTTACTTTCAGTATCAACATTTCTTTATGAATGTTGATTTTGTCGGAATAATGGCAAATATTATTAAAACGAAGGCAAACAGTGCACTTTCGAACCTTTGGCATAACAAATGACAGCGTGGAGCAAATGGAATGTTCTAGCAAGGAGTTCTTAAGAAGCGAAACAATTAGAGAGCAACACAGACATCCGCTTGTATCACTTGATTGACAAGGTACATGAATGCAGTGTCAACAAAATAGCTTAATTAAAAAGTCATTCTCCCATGTATTGTCAACACAGTGGATCCACGCGCAGAGTAGAAAACAGTACCTCATTTGTCCATGATCCCAAAAGGTCACAATATAGACAGTGGGAGTTTGAAACAACATGCAATAACTCTCTACAATATGAGTAAACTAACTGTCGATTACGACAAGATGTTTAGTGTTTATACATGAAAGTATTTTTTCAGTTTTTTCAATAATCTCTTTGAAAGTTTGTACAAACAGAATTAGCTATATAATTGGAAACTTCCTTCTAATATCACAGGTAGAAGCAAAACGGATGAACAATCATTCTGCGGACACTTTATAACTTCCATAAAAATTGTAATTTCTTTATTTTGTGGGCTTATCGAACATATACTGTATATACAGACAATTAAAGCTTTACTTTTTAAGATTTGGAAAACACACAAAATTTGAACACAGTTTAGTGGTAAAGGATTATATCATTGTGGAACCAGAAGACACACTTAAGGCCCTCCGCTCTTCTTCCAGGCACTCAAAGTACTTTTGTTTCCAGTAATAGAAGGCCGTAAGCAACAAAATGGCTCCTGACAAAAAATATATGGCATTACTGTTGCATTTTTGTTGTTAAAATTACCCCCAAAGACACGTTTTCAGAATTTAATCTTTCAATATCGATTTTTCAAATGGCAGAGAACCGATCAAACTCCGTTCTCTTCGAAGTCAATTTTGCACATTATTGCTTACGGCCTTTCTCTGCTGACTTTTCGTTGTGTCCCTCTTCCGGGCACGCTTGAAAAAAACACGATCATTAGATCATTAAATAAGTTCATCTGAATTGTTGATAAATCATGGATAAATAAGTTTTGTTTTTTCAAATCCAAAAAATGTAGATGTTTCTTACATATTATGTTATGTATTATAAAAATACATAAAATGTATTGTACATAATATGTAAGAAACATCTACATTTTTGTGGATTTGAAAAAAAAAACCTTAATTTATCCACCATTCATTAGAAATTATGGAAGAACTTAAAATGTGATGCAGTTGCATACTATGCCTGAAGTTTATAGCTACATATTGTTCCAAAATAAAAAGCCTTATATCTTAACAATGGAAGTAGTCCTTGGTTATAATGCTACATATGTATGTCAGATTTTGAATTTTAATATTCTGTCGTCAACAGGAAAATTTACGATGCACATAGTGTTCCTGCAGGGCCAGGTTTGCATAAAGCTGATGCCCAGTAATCTTTTTCTGCTTAGCGAAAAATAACAGGGAACCAGTCACAACCAATTTACATTTGCTTGTACTTTAGCTGGTAACCTGTTTCTGCTAAGTAACATTTTTTCTGTGTTAAGCAATTATCTGTGCTTAACAGCTTTATGAAATGGGGCCCAAGAGTTAGCTGGGACTAAAAAACAAAACAAATGTCTGCGAACAAAACTAAGAAGTAGTACGCACAATGTATTGTTAAAAAAACAACAATGGACACCAATACGTTGCCCGGTGCCCACCAATTTTGGCACTCATGGCTCCTGAACATTATTACCCCCGGTCACTGGGCCATTTGTTTCATTCCTTAAACCATCTCGGCTTCCTGGGGAGTATTCAGCCTGTGCATCTTTAATTTCCTTTTTGAAAAAAACCCAGATAGTCACAAGACCCTTGTATAAATGGATGAATACTTTAGTTGAAGCTGACACTTTGATACTAAACACAAGTCTAATGCCAGGAAAACAAATTGCACCCTTACCTTACATACATGTAACTGTACATGTATAAACAATGTTTTTTAAAACAAAATTCTCACATTGTAATATTTGAATCAATGAATTCCAACACAATCTTACACGCATCCTAAATTAATAAAGGAAGGCACAGTGATAAAAAAATATGCATATTATATGAAGATAACTTTTAACTACTAATATTCGAGCATTTTTTTAATGAACCACTAAAACCTGTTTGAATATCAACACTTTATTATAAAGCTGTTGGGTTACATTAGTAAAATTGTTTAAATGTTCGATGGTCAAACCTCTCACCTTGGCCAAATTTCATGAAGCCAGTAAGCACAAAAACTTGTTAAGCACAAACAAAAAATATTGCTTAGCTGAAACAGGTTACCAGCCAAAATTACATAGAGTTGACATTGATGCCACTGGTTCCCAAAAAATTTGCCAAGCAGAATTTTCTGCTTAACAGCTTAAAGCTGTTTAGCAGGAAAAACTGCTTAGCAAATTTTTTTCTGCTGAGCCAAAATTAGCAAGGAACAGTCGCTAACAATATACATTACATTGTAGTTGGCTGGTAACCTGTTTCTGCTAAGCAAGATTTTTCTGTGCTTATCAAGTTTTTGTGCTTACAGGCTTTAAGAAATTGCGCCCTGTTCATAATTTGACAAAAATTATACAGAGTATTTATCGCCTCATTATTGTGAATGTATTGTGAATAGAATACATATACAATGAAATAAATTGTGTTTATGTAAATACATATTGCAACGAAATAAACAACAAGTTAATTACAACGTGAACATACATGTAATAATGCATTCAAAATAATAAAGATGTCTGTACAGAATTTGGTTGGTACAAAAAACAACAAAAAACAACAACAAAATTTACAGTGTGCATTTATTGTACAAATGCAACTAATGTTTCAGAATAAGATTCGAGCAAAGTGGAGTTAAAGAACTTTACACCAAACTTCCCCAAAGATCAGCCTTTGTGTACATTTTTTGCTCCATTTGAAATGCTTGGTGTGGATAACGCTTTATACGTGGGATACTGTACACAGACACGGACTTATCCTCTTACATTGCTATCAATGTGAGGATTATCCTCCATCTCTTAAAGAAACATTACAGAATTGGTAAGAACAAAACTTGTAAAATATACTTTTGATCACAGATTTACATAAAACTTACACGGTCTAATGATGATGATAGTAGAAAACATCCCTTGAAATATTTCTGTCTGAAATGCCATATTTGATGAGAAATTAATAAACTAACTTTCCGATTGGAGTTTATCGCTCAGTGAGCGTTTTATTCATTTGTTTAATCTATATGATTTCATGCAAATGTGTAATCGGTTTTGCACTATTTTCTCGTGACCCAGATGGCCAATCGATCTCAAACATCTACAGGTTTGTCAGTTTATGTGTATGGTGGATTACATAAAGTGCTTACACTGCCAGCAACTGTTTTGTTAGCAAAAACCAATTCTGTAATGTTCCTTTAAACTTTACACTCTCCATGGACATGGGCACGAACAAAATGTGAGGACACAAAAATACAAAAGGATTCCAATGTGAGGGCAGCACTGTTCCTCTGTTCTGCTGTCCCCTCTCTGCTGGTAATACCACGCCATGTGTACTCATTAAACATCCAGTTTGCATTGACACCGTGTGATAGTGTCTCAGAGCTGCCAACATTTGCATCTTGCAATCGGGGAGATTCTGTCCAACAATCAGGGAGATACTTAGAATTCCATTCAGCATTTACAGGAACAAAAGTTTTCATAATCAGGGCGATTGCCAAATTTGTTCATCGAAACATGAAAAGATTGGTTTTATTTTCAGGGAAATTTCTGCAGAATCAGGGAGAGTTGGCCGTAGATAAATATAAGAACCAAGTTCTAATACAGTGTAAGAAAAATCTTCACAGCAAAGTCGATATTATCACATGGTGTTACTGCAAACAAAATACTTGTAACAATATTGATACTCAATCATGAAATGGTGCCTCAAATTATATATAAATATATACTCAGTCGTGTCAATTTTTACAGTGCAAGTTGTAGGCCTAACCCTTTCGTTTATTAAGTAATTTTAGAGGTTATGAATTAACTGGTTTTATTTTTTAATTAGACAAGGAAGATTATTTTTTTCATTTTGTCATTCAATGATGCACATTAGCTTTCAAGCACTGTGCAGTATCGCTGCTTTCTGCATTCAACGAGGAGGAAAAAATCCACAGGGGTTGGGATTCGAACCCAAGACCTTTCCCATTTACACAGAACAGATGTCTTGCTTCTGAAATACGGTTGCCTGTTCATCATAAGTAATGATTCCCTTTAATTATATTTTTTTGTCATATGGGGCCATAAAAAAGACCTAACACAACATTTCAGGTTTATAACAAAAACAGACAATAAAGGCAAATATTTACACAGTCAGTTTAGAAGTGGTATTTTAACTGTTGTTTGTGTTGGCAACTCTAACTCCCTTACCAGACGAAGTAATCACCCCAAAATCCCACATCCCAAAATATCACTTCTCTCCACAAAAATAAAGCAATTTATGATGCAACTTTTATCAATTCAATCATTACATAATTAAATCTGCATTGGTCAATTACATTGCTCCGTTCGTTGGAGCAGGTGAAATAAATGGAAGCTTCATCTAGAGCATACAAGAACATTGTACACATGTACACAAAATTAGGCCCAATTTCATAGAGCTGCTCCGGCACAAAAAGTAGCTGAGCACAGCGAAAAAATATATGCATTCCGGAATAAGGTCACCAGCCAAACTGACAGGTCACACGTACCGTTTGTGACTGGTATCCTGCTCATTTCCTGCTACTAAGGCAAGACAAATTGTTAAGCAATATTTTCTGCTGAAGCAGCTCTTTGAAATTGGGCCCAGCATTTATCAGTGACGTAATCCAGTGTTATACTATGTTGTCTTTATGTACATGTACAGCAATCTGGGGGTTTTCATGCTGGCCTTAATTGCACCGAACAGCAGTCTATCCTTAACTCTTTCGCTACGGCGAGCCGCTCACAGCGGCTCACAGAAATGTCCCGTTCCCTACGGAAAGCTGCTCACAGCGACTCGTTGACGTCACTGTAGATACTCGGGGCATCCCCATGACGTGTGCCTTTTTTACATAATTTATGCCGTATTGCCATCTGGATGACCTCTGACCCTAGTTGCAGCGGCTTTGAGTCGCTGTCTTTGGCTTTCCATTGCGCCAAGGGTATTATTGACACATTAGATGGTGGCGGCGTCCAATAATTAATTCCGTACAAACCGCGCGAAATTCTAAAATTCTATTCCGGAGCGAAAGAGTTAATAATATAAGGACACTTTTAGGGCCTGACCACAATATTTGACCATTTTATTAAAACTTCGATCAAGATGATGACAACGACGCATGTACCATTCTGTCACTGGTATCCTGCTCATTTTCGCTGAGCGGAAAATTGTTAAGCAAAATTTTCTGCTTAAGCAGCTCTACATTGCATGTTACTGGGCCCAGGGGTCGATTTCACAAAACTCTTCCTAACTTACATATGTAGGACTAGTCCTAGGTAATGCTAAGAGATAGGACTAGTCCTAAGTACTGGTCCTAACTTAGGACCAGTTAGGAGGAGTTTTGTGAAATCGACCCCTGGTTATTTAGGAAAACAACTCTGGAGATAGACCTTATTATACTGTATTAAAGTGAAAACAAATTGAATTGTGTCGATCCTCACTATAGACCCATTACACTGACATCAAACATGGATACTGTCTGCTCATGGTCTGCCATTTTGGGAGTCAAACCGCACGTAAAGATATGAGCAGGTTCGAGTGCTATCCTTTAGTCAATGCGCAGTTTAAATCATGTGTGCGTGGTCTGTTTTTCATTCGAACAAGTCCAGTCGATTGCCTGGTCAAATTTAGTTAGTCCATGGCGGCCACAAGGCGACGACGCGATAGACAGATACAATTGGGTTGGTTTCGTTGCGTTCATTTTCTTAAATTTCTCTGCATAATATAGTGCGACAATTAACTATTATCTCACTGATTAGCATATTAGCAAAAAATTACAATTCTTTTTATCGTTACACCACGGAGTACTACAGGAGATATTTGTTGAAATTAACTGTGCGTGTAATTACAAAAGTTGACACAACTTTCCCTGATATGTAACCTAACCGCCATCTTGAAACAGTGACGTAACTTCACGAGTTGACCAGAGAAACTGCCCCCGAGGCTAGGTTGATCAAGTTGGACTAAGCAAGACAAACAATTTAGAATGGACTGTGGTTAAGTCTGGTCGACTCTAGTCACCCACCCGGACTCGCTCTAGATGCTGCGCATTTCACAGGCGCACAATACCACATGGGACGTGTCCCCCAAAATGGCGGACTCACAATTTACATATATGTTGGGTCACCAGGTCAGTTGACAGGTCAGTTGAATTGGGTCAATACGCAGTTGACAAAGTACTGTCTTTTAAAGAGAATATTAGGTAACTTAGCTTTAAACGATGGCAACATTGAACACAAGTCTCAGAAATCTGTTTTTTTCCATTTTTATGATTTTAAAGACTTGCCCTGTTGAAATTTGTTATTTACAAATGCCAACATGCACATGTCCAAAACATCAAGTCACTAAAAAAAAACTTACAGAAATGAAGATTTCTGACAACTGTGATCAACGTAGCAAGAAACCGTGGAACTGTACAAATTGTATACAATGTGAAGGTGAAGTATTATTTTCCCTTAATTACCTTGATAGCGCAGGCTTCTTCTTGAGTAGCTGATATGTATGTTGAAGCATTTTCAAAAACACTGCATCTTCGTATAGTCAGCCAATTTCTGGCACACATTACTGATTTGGTTTTCAGCTTACCTCAGGGTTCTGTTACCTCCTTCCGCTCATCCACAACCCGAGCCTTTTCCCGGCATTTTTACCCCCGGCTTTGGAATGTTGTCGTATAGGGGGAGCTCCCCCTTTGACTTCCTCCACACGACTCTTTAGGTTTTCAGCACTGGATGTTCTGTGTATGGGACTAGTGGGCAACACAGGGGATGGACGGTCCACATTTAAAACGGACCCTCTAAAGAGCAGGCCGGCAGGGGACATTTTGGCAGATTGTTTAGGCGGGAGGTTGGACCGATTTTTGTTTAGTCCAGAGGTGGATGCACTTTTAGACGTTGATCTGTGCCTTGGTCTGGCCTTTGGTTTGTGGCGTGTCGGCTCATTTGTCTTTTTAAGGGGGAGTGTTGGACCGATAATAAGTAAATCATCACAGCTTCCTACAATTAGAAAATGACAGAAATAATAAAAAGTTAGTGGGGAAAAAATTGACACAAAACTATATGAGTTTTGAGGCATTGCATGGTGAGGTATCAATGTATATTCGGTTTGCGGTAACACCATGTGTATAATTATCTACTTTGCTTTAAAGATTTTTGTTCTTTAGAGAACTTGTCTTACTATTTGTTCTACTACCATGACTACCGCAGAGTAAAATTTTCTGAATTCGGGAGACTTCTCAGTTCTGGAAAGAACTGTCCTGCTTATTAGCTACTACCTGGGCAGAAGGCAGGAAATCGGCCTGGACTACTACTTTCGCTTAGTGGATCGAAGGGACTTCACTGCCACAGAGTGAGTTCTTTTAGTCTAAAGAACACAAATCTACAAAGCAAAGTAGATATATACATGGTTTTACCGCAAACCGAATATACAAAAAGAAACCTATTCGTAAAATAGCTTCAGAAAGAATTTGGAAATGTTGGATGCCACTTGATGTGACTTCATTAACACATCTATTGTTATGGAATTATAAGTTTCCAGGGATGTTGACCTTTCAAGTTATCAACTGACAGAATAAATGTCAGCATAAAACTTTCAAGGAACATTACAGAATTGGTAAGAAAAAACTTGTAAAAAAATATACTTTTTGGTCACAGATTTACATAAAACTTACACAGTCTAACGATGATGATAGTAGAAAACATCCCTTGAAATATTTCTGTCTGAAATGCCATATATGATGAGAAATGAATAAACTAATTTTCCGATTGGAGTTTATCGCTCAGTGAGCGTTTTATTCATTTGTTGAATCTATATGATTTCATGCAAATGTGTAATCGGTTTTTCACTATTTTCTCGTGACCCAGATGGCCCATTGATCACAAATTTCTACAGGTTTGTCAGTTTATGTATATGGTGGCTTACATAGCGCTTACACTGCCAGCAACTGTTTTGTCAGCAAAAACCAATTCTGTAATGTTCCTTTAAAGGCCCTGTATACTATTGATAAGATCGAAAAACACAAATGTTCACAGATTCACACATAACTTACATGACTTAAAGTAAGTAATGGTAGAAAGGGTTCCTTAAAATATTTCTGCCTAAAATGCTATCGTTTCTGAGAAATGAATAAAACAATAGTTTTTATCGCGTGCGATAATAAACTTGATGTTTGAAAAACAGAAAACACATAAGGTCTCTTTTCACTATTTTCTCGTGACCTCGATGACCAATTGAGCTCAAATTTTCACAGGTTTGTTATTTCATGTATATGGTTAATCACACAAAACTTTGTTTGCGACTGTTTTGTCAGCTCTACCAATCCCGAGTAATTACCTTTAAGCTTGTGTCGCTTTCCTCAAAAAAAAAACAAAAAAAAAGAGAAAGTAGAAATGTCAACTCCAGTGACTTAATCCGAAGCTTGAAAATCAAACACACTTCACTTACCACCCGACACTGTCCTCCTCCGAGGGCGCCCTCCAGGCAGGACATTGTTGTTACGTACTTCTTTGGATTGACCTATTGGGAGGGACTGTCTCCTCGCTCCGTTATCGTTTGCCTTGATGATAGACGGAATGGTCATCTCCAACTTACGCCTCTCTCTGCGCAGTCGCCGTATGCAAATGAGGAAGAGGAAGCACCCGAGCAAGATCTCAAGAAACATAAGGAAGAGGTGGCGCTCGATCACCTGAAATTTAAAACGCCAAAAAAAACAAACAAAAAAAACCAGATTTAATCACCATGGGTATACTCTCCTGCCCAACTGACCAGTGCCACAAACTCCTCAGGAGACTAAAGCCGCCCTCAGGTCGACCTTGCGATGACATAAAAACACTCGCCGACTGACTTTTCGGGATGATGCTGCGACTAAGCCAAGTCGCTGATTGTTCATGACCCCAGTATAACTACGGCGATGTTAAGATGATCGGCATCAGTCGCCGTCTGAAAAAAATCCACAGTTGCAAGAGTAGAAAAATTCCTACTTCTGCGAATCAAACAGCAGAATTCACAGTATGTATTGATTGCGTTACGCATTATTAGCCCTGGCATAGTGTTTTCATATTGCTGTATTGTTCTTTTGTTTTTGTTCTTGTATCGAGTGGGGGTCTCTACTCGACAAGCTATGCTTCTTGGAGACCTCCATCCTAACTCGATTATCCAAATGTCCTTATATTTTCTTAATTATTATAATATAATGTAAATTATAATACATGACTATTTCATCACTTATTCCTTGTGTGCTGGGAAAAAAATAAATTAATATAAAAAAAAAAAACATTTTGTGAGAAGAACAAATGTCGGTTCTAGTTTTACCTCTCTGTGAAGGGAGTGTAATCTGTTAGTGGTTGTCTCCATACTGGACATGACCTCTGACATCTGACCTTCGAGACGTGTGATATATTCCTGCTGCTTCTGGTCCTGATGGAAAGCATACAAATAGTTTAAAGGTTTAACTGACTGTTGCTCATCATAAAATGTTAAACAAGACGCTAAGCTGTCAATATTTCAATCCTTGTAAAGAGGAGATTATTATCACTTTTTTTAGTAATGGCCACACAGCTGAAATATGTAACATGAGATTAATCGTACCACGCAGGGCTCAAATTTTGAGGAAAACATCCACAAGACCACAGGGCTTGCAGCTCAAAATGTTTCCCGGACCAGAATTGTTTTTACAAGACCAAAATCAAAACGAGAAAAAAAAACTTCACAGTTTAACATGCAATTATCCTGAGTCTTTTTAACAAACACTAAACCATGTAAGAGAAGACTTATCTCATTTGTCTTTATGGGTACTAAGTACACTTCTTAATACTCAATAGAACGGAAAGGTATTTTATCAGAATCAAAATCAACATTTGAACATGACTTGTTTTTGTTCAAGATGTTACACAGTGAGGTATTATTGTTCAATTGAAAAACACAAGACCGACGGACTTGTCTGGTCATGAGTTTACTGGCCCGACACTAGAATTGTGGTCCTGTACAAAATTCCAGCCTGCTACGTGAAATTGACTGCCTTATTTGTCAGAGTTGGTCACAATTTGCATGTGAGCACACCCAGACATGTCCTACCTTTTCTTCAGCTTTCTGGGAGTTGTCCGTCAGTGTCTGTATTGTCTTGTTAAACGCTTTCTGCATCTCATCCATCTGCTTCCGGTATCTGACAAACAAATGGATTTTTATTAATACTTTTGGAAGAGTAACTGTATCCAAAAAAAAAGCTGTGAAAACTCAATTTTATTTACAAGACGCTTAAACATTTGTGTATATCGAGTAATAAACTACAAGGGAAACTGACTGAGTAAATTTTCAAATAATCTTGGGTTGAGAATTTTTTTTTTTTACCAGAGCGGGACTTGAACCTGCGATCTCTAGATTAACGTGCCAACTGAGCCATCAGGCCCTGTATTGTCAATAACTTTGTTCGAGGGTGCCGGTCAGAAGCCATTCAACCTGTAACTGGACGGACTTGCTTTGGGCATTGCAACTGGGAAAAACAATTAATCACATAACTTGTGTACTCCTGTAGTAATAATAATAATATTACGCTCTTATAGAGAGCATTTCAGTTCTGCAAGAACTCTCAATGCACTTTACATATTATTACCCCTGGTCACTGGGCCATTATTTCATTCCTTAAACCATCTCAGCTCCCTGGGGAGTTTACAGCCTGTGCAACAAGTATGCGCTTTTAAGCTAAATCAATCACAAGAACCATCTCTGCCCTCACAGGTACCCATTTACCCATCTGGGTGGAGAGAAACAATCATAGTTAAGTGTCTTGCTCAGGGACACAAGTGTCACGACCGGGAATCGAACCCACACTCTGCTGAACAGAAACACCAGAGCTTGAGTTTGGTGTTCTTAACCGCTCGGCCACAACACCTGTAGGAGGAGAGGGGGCTCACAAAAGGGTATAATTTGTTCAACTGCAAAAAGACAACATCAAAGCTTGTTTCACAATCATTTCCTGTAGAGACCTAGCTCTCAGTAAACCAAAACGTTCACTCACCGCTGACTCAGTTCCTCCAAGTATCTACTGCTCAATGACATATTAAACTCCAACGACTTGATGCGATTATTCAACCTCATGAAGACCGACTCCTTCTGCGTAGCGCCCATGGATCCGATCCCGGCTCCATTACCCCCCGACTCCGGCGGTGGTTTGAATCCCTTTCCTGGCAAGTCCGGCTTAATGACCTCGGGAATCCTCAGGATCGGTTCGGCTTTTGCGTTTTTGGCCGTTTCATCTGGAGTTGAGGTCTTGCTGCTAGGATCCTTTCCCGTGCTGTCGGCTTTCCTGCTTTCGTCCGGGAGGTTTGTTAGGTCTGTCCTGGTGTCTTTCGGTACCGTGGTGTCGCTCTGTGCTTTGGGCTCCAAGGGAGTCGGTATTTCATCCAGTGTTCTGACAATAGTATCCTCTGGCTCCTGCTCCTCTTCCGGATCAGTCACTGGCAATCTAACCTCTTCATTAGAGGGCTTCTCCTCAACTTCTTGGCGTCTCACAGCTTTGGCATCCTTACCAGCATCAGGTTCTACAATGATGGCACCGCTCTCTCCTTGGAGCTCGTCGCCCCTCTGAGCAACTGTCGGCTGGATATGCATGGGAGGGGCGGTTTGGACCTCAGGATGGCCCGACGGTAGCGTTCCGCAAGTGGGCGTCAGGGCCGGCGTTGGAGTTGCAGAAACCGCCTTCACAGCTGGCGGGGAGCTGCTGGGTTTCAGTTGCGACTCTGCGTGTCTCTTAACAGAAATTTTGGAGGGAATCGAAGATGAAGCACCACTGGGTTTGAGACCCTCCCCGACAGGAATCTCGGCGTCCTTAGCTTGATCGCTGCTCTTAAGGTGGTCCTTGTCCGACTTCACAGAAGTCACCTCCACCACCACATCAATGTGTCTTTGGTATTTTGGCTTTGAAGCCCTGTCATGAAGTTTCTCTTCATGGGAATCCAACAAGTTTTTACTGACGACCGAGGGCTTCTGCGTCTGCACCCGGCGGTACAGTGGTAGATGCATGGAGTCTTTGCAATATAAAAATGAGTTAATATTATTCGAAGACGTGTATATGTCCTTTATACAACAGTCTTGGAAATGCTGGCCGTAGTTCGGGCTGAAGCACCACCTGGACCGCTGCACTCTTTTTGGAACCACTTATTGTCTACGCTAAAATCAAACATGTTTCTGAACACACACTGGCCACTTCCTCTAGATTTCTCCATCATTGATAAAGTTGCATTTTCTTTTTCAAGGGCTCCACTGGAGAAAAACAAGACATGAAAAAAGAAAATTAATGTAAATTTTCACAAAGGCAGGAAGAGCTTAGTTTATGAAGACTAGATGAGACAGTTTATACAATCCTAATGAAAGAAGCTCTATCACAATGGGGAACATCTTCTTGGGAGCAAAGTAATCAATTGATCTTTAAAAATGTCTAATTGAAGAGAATGAGGGTACTTGTTGAAGGAGCGTAAATCCCTTTCCTTTATCTAGATATAAAAGTACGTACGGTTCTTCACCAGGCAAACATGGCAGCATCTTATCACCAACTCCACACGACGAGTTCTCATCTGTTACAAAAACAAGAAGCAAACAAAGTGCACCATTAATCCAGAAAGGAAACACATGAGGTTAAATGTCTCATTTCCTAAATTCGACTGGGCAACAGAGGGCGCCATTACTTTCACACAATAGCCAATCAGACCACGCAATAGTGTGCCGAAGTTCCCGTGAACACAACGGGAAAGAAGGCATGTGAATGGCAAACCTTAGTGGCATAAGTACCTATCAAATTTAAATAGTTATTCAAATTTATCAGGAAATGTGAATAAGTATATGAGTATGAATAAAATAGGTAAATATTCATGAAACAAGTGAACAAGGTTGGTGGCTGGCCAGTTGGTGGCCGGCCGCTGTTAATGGATCTCGCCTTTGGCTCTGCCCATAAACAGCAGCCAGCCACCAACTCGATCATTACCATGCAGCAAAGACCAGCTCCTCACACTGTTATTGCCTAATTACATTGTACCCATTTTCACTGGACGTAGACACTCTTACTTACTCTCACAGTGTGGTGAAGCTTTATTGTTCCCACTCCCAGTGATAACGTTCATGATGTTCCTGACGAGCCCCTTGGCACTCTGCAGTAAACTGCTCTTATCATCTTCAGGGACCTGGGTTGGGTGAGCTGGTAACACTTCTGGCAAGGGCAAAAGTAGCGATTGTTTATCAAGCACACCAATGGGGAACTTTTTGGGATGCTAGGGGGCAGCAGACTTTACCAGGCAAAGCCGTTGTTCTCGGCAATGTGCGCATGCTTAGCACTAAGTAAACAATGGAATTTTACCAGGGCCCAATTTCATAGAGCTCGAAAAGTACTGCTTAACGAATTTATGCTCAGCGAAAATGAGCAGGATACCAGTCACAAATTGGTACGTGAGACATGGCATTTTGGGCTGGTAACCTTAATCTGGTAAGCATAATCGTTTTGTGCTTAGCTTGTTTTTGTGCTTAAGCAGCTCTATGAAATTGGGCCCTGTTGTGTATGTTGTTTGGAAGTCTCCCATTGGAAAAATTGTCATTTTGAAAATGAAGAAGAAACCCTATGCCCAATTTTATAGAGCTGCTTTTAGCAGACAATTTTGCCTAAAAAATGTTGTGTTACGGACACCAGTCAAAGATGGTGCATGTACATTGTACTTTGGCTGGTAACCTTATTCTGGGTAAGCATAATTTTTGCTGTGCTTGGCTACCCTTCGTGCTTAAGCAGCTCTATGAAAGTGGGCCCCGATCCAAAACATGGCATTTTAAATGCCACTTTCATAGAGCTGCTTAAGCACGAAGGGTAGCCAAGCACAGCAAAAAAACACATTGGTGTGAAGTTGAACTCTTCCGTGATGACATGTCCAAGTTTCTCTAAAGTGAAAAATCAAAACCTTCAAAAAAATCTTTGTACAGTCTTTAAACATGAGGTAATAACAGATGTAAGTGATTTTGATTTGCTAATGTGCACAGCCACAATCATGGGTACACTTTTTGTTACAAAGACACCAAATGAACAACACATAAATATTGAGTTACTCTTGGCAGATCTTGTATCCGTCAAACTCAAGTACTTTCTACTCTTCATTCACACAGCCCTGGTTATTAATTTGCAAAAAACATTGGAATAACTGTTACATCACTGGTTTTCAAAGTGTTGTTTGTAACATGGACACGAAAAAAATGTGTACCCATGATTGTGGCTATGCACTAATGCAAACAAGAGCCAGCACTGTTAAGGCCACGACTCAAACCAAAATTGTGTCCATATGAACGAGTCCATCTCAAGGTTCTACTCCTCATCTAGCATTCCATACATGGCACATATCCTAGATACAATCCAGGATTCAATAAAGCTTAAGTGTCTCTACAAGACGGCTTCGCTCTACAGAACACATGCTCCTCAACATCCCTCATTCTAAACACACTGGGGGAGATCATTCTTTCTCACGCGCCGGACCATCTCTTTGGAATGCTCTTCCACTAAACCTCAGACTAGTAGACACTCTCTCCAGCTTCAAAACTAACTTGAAAAGACACTTGTTCAGTCTTTGCTTTAAGTACCGTCTTTAGCAGAGTTTCTTTTTCTATGCGCCAGGAGTGTCTTTCCGACAGACAAGGCGCGCTACAAATGTCCGTTATTATTATTAATATTATATTAATAGTTCAAGTTTCCTCATTTGATCACTCAGAAAATATAGTGTACAGGGGTGGGGGAGGGGTTGGAGTGAAACCTTGAAGAAACTGACCTGTCTCCCCCTGGAGTCCATGCTCAGGTATATTCTCTTCGTCAATTTCTTCAACCATACTTGTGCCAAACACTCTGTAAACAAAAAAAAGACAGCAACTTTACATTAAACAAAATCGTATTCACACAAAAAATTCGGAAAAAATTTCCGTGCCCATTATTTTTCTGAACTTTTTTTAAGCTTCTGGAGTAGTCGTTTTCCTTTGAAGATATCGTTGCCTTGATGAAACCCTGATTCGACAAAGGAAAGACAACAAAGGTTCTCATAATAAGCAGCGGAATTTGCTGTTCTCTTGTGAGAAAATATGAGGATGCGTTCACCGTGAATCGCAGAATCTCAGCCTTAAGCCACAGCCGATAATCTGCCATGGTATCTCTGGTGATGATTGGACTTTCTCATACAATGATAAAATATAATGGCAGCCTGTACAATCTTATAGGCCACATTTGTACGCCAAAAGAATAAATGTCTGGAATTGAGGATAACAATAACCCACGGAAAAAGGGAGATTACGAGCATGAGTTCCTTCTGTTCCTAATGAAGCATAGCACGGTAGGTGCATGCCTGTGCACACAACACAATGGAATGGCCGGGTGAATATACACGTCAGCCGTCCGACTGACTGTAAAAAATTGAGGGCGCTCCAAAGTTGTTCCAGGCGTTATAAAACATCTGCCGTAGGCCAGTCCAGAAAAAAAGGCAGCAATATCGTTTCATCTTAAGTACCTGAGTATACTGAGGGGGCAATAGTGCTCGCTGCCGAAGAACGTCAACATTTCAACCTTCATGTACTTGGCAAACATCTGCTCCTCGTGGACGGGAAAGCTCTGCAGTGACCGCTCCTCACGAGCGTGGAATGTGCCGATTTGTCGCCACTCACGGGTCGGGAATCTAAGACGAGAAAAAAGCACCGTAAGTGTCTTCTCTGCACACTGGAGTATTAGATTCTGACTACCTCAACGGTAGAATATCTCACAGCAGAATGGTTATCTTGAGTTTCTCCAATCAAGCTACGTAAAACCAAAGTGATTCGGCATGGGTGATTAGTCTGGCCTTTTTTTTGGTTGTGGTTTACTTAGAACCAGTATTAAAATTGCTAATGAAAGCGGGGAGACGTAACACAGATGACAGTTTGATAAAGATGCCATTCAAAAAACTTTATAAACAAGAATTTAACCTGTATTCTTCAAGTAAAATGTATCAAAATGTTACTGAAACGCCCCTATTTCCACCGCCATAAATCCATACTTTTGACTTATCTTACCTGTCACTGATGGACACACGAAAGCTTTTAGGTACGGATGAAAACAGTTCATAGTTGGCTATTTCAAGGTGCTTTACTTGTATAGGCTCACACAACTCCACAGAAAACCTGTCCACAAATAACAAATACAGGTGATCTTTACTTTCAAAATTATTTGTCTTTGAGAAATGCACACAGCATCAGTAAAAGTCACACGGACAAAAAACATCCGTCTACAAAATAAATATGCAATTTACATTTACTCAATGCGAGAAACCCACTCAAGAGAACAGCGGATGAAATTTGACGAATGTGGAAATTCCTGAAAAATGGCTTCCGAGCCTGGTCCCCTCCACCCTCCTTTCTTGACCAGGAACCTCCCACAACTCAGGAGATTTACAGACTCTGCACATCATTAGAAATACAAAACTACAGGTTTAGACACAATGTGGACTATTTCTTTCTCCCTTTGGTGAGTGGTTTACTTCTTTCAAGAAAATTTATAGAGGCTCAAGGATTTTTGATAAAATCCTGAATCCAGGAAAACTCCTGAGAAATTGCATGCCTGATAGAATTCTTTATCATGTACTGATATAAAACTAATCATTGTTTAAGCTGTAGTCGAGTCCCTGTTGTCCAAGTCCCGAGTCCGAGTCCCTGTGGTCGGAGTTTCCGAGTCTGAGTGGGTGTACTCAATTACTCACCATATATTAGCTGTGCATGGATTCAAGGTGTACACATCTCTATTGGATTGTAATATAGCAGGAGCATTCTGCGCCTCTTTGTTGACGTTCAGGATCTTGGCCCCACAGTCTGAAGAGGCATGGTTCTTGCTGTTCTCCGTCAGGCTGAAGGGACGCGGGGGTGTAACTACTGCACCTTGGCCAGCTTGACCTTAGTTTTGATGACAGAGTAAAACACATTTTAACAGTTTTTTGAAGACGGCGTGTTTTCATTGAACAAATCTTAACGGTTGAACTCAATGTGAAGATTCTTACCTTGTTGTCTCTCTTGCTCTTGTTGCTCCAGCATCTTCTGTTTCCACTCATCAAATGATGGCATCTCCTCTTCTTTCTTAGAGGGGTAGGCGTCTTATCATCCTTCTTGACTGTATCTTCCTCTAGAACTTGTCCTGGCTCTTGGTCCTTGCCTTGCTCGGCAATGTCTTTTTCTAGGACAGTTTCTTTGTCTGTAACTTCTCCTGCTGTCAACCGTTCTTTCTTCCTCAAGCTTCTTCTCAGCATCAAGCTTACCGACATGAATGTCCTCTCCTTCACTGTCTGTATCTTTAGATGTTTCTAAGGAGTCCTCTACAGACTGCTCCTCCTTCGCATCATCTTGAAGAGCCTCAACAGCTTCAGAATCCTCAGCAATTCCTTCCTCATGGGAAACCTCTCCTTGAGAAAGCACCTTCAACAATCTTGGAGCTAGGATCAGTCTCAGCGTCAACACCAGTTGCATCTCCCAGTCCAACAACCTCAGCTGGATCTTTCACCTCTAGTGATGCCTCGTCTTCAGACTTAGGTGGCTTGGATACAGACTCTTCTTCCTCCTCGCTGCTGGAGTTTCGTTGACTGCAAGGTGGCTGGGTTGTTGAGCTTTTCGGAGGAAGCTTCTCGATTGATCTGCTGTGTCCTTGTATCAACCTCTCTTTCCAGACCAGCCACTTCCTCCTCAATAGGGGAAAGTGTGCCTGAATTCACCTCGGCTGTGGCCTCCGAATCTTTCCCAGGATCTTTAATGCTTTCTTGAGAATCTGCCCCTGCTGTTGTCTCAAGGGCTTTGTCTTCTTGTAAACTATCGCTATCAGTGCCTGGAACATGCCCTCTGTGATGAAAATTTGAAAACAATTTTTGTACTTTAATCCACAACATTTTAAAAACAGTTCCACAATTTCGTTTCAAGTCATTTACTTTCAGAGCAGGACAGAAATAATAACATCTTATAGTCATAGCAGCACATCGTTCATTCTCCAAATTTACAGATAATGTAGCAAGCAAAATGGATCACTACACTGCATATTGTGATCAGCAGAGTGTGGGTTCGAGTCCCTGTCTTGACACGTGTGTCCTTAATTGGATGGGTACGTAAAGCCGTAGTTCCTGTGTAGTGTGCAATGCACGCAAAAGAACCTAATTACACTTATCGTTAAGGGAAGGGGCTTCCCGATAGTGTTAGCCAGAGGGGTGCCTGGGTGTCTTTTGGACACCCTTGTGAAAAATTAGGACACCCTGTTTATCTGTCATTTACATGTAAATGTATTGTAAGTGAACAATTTGGACACACAGTATTTGAATTTCCAGCAAATTTGGACACCCTTTTACCAAATCCTGGCTAAAACCTTGGGCTTGCCCTGGTGTTTCTGGCATGGTTGGCAGCAGATTGGCCCATATCACTTTATAACCCGCTAAAAGGTGCTATATAAACGGGTTTCAAAACTAAAAAACTTATCATGTTTATCCGCCGTCAACATTTCTGCAACTCGGCTAACTAGATCGATGACGAATTATATTACATCTTACTTGCCAGCAAGTGGTGGGTTTAATTGAAATCTCACTAGATTAAATTTCTTCCATGACGCTTAATTTTACACTGGTAGGATATTTATATTAAAAAAATTGTACGTACATCAGCTGTTCTTCATCAGAATGAAGCTCCTCTTCGGTTGCCCTTTTGATGCCTAGTAGCTCGATTACTTGGCCGACTGTTCCTTGTAAAGTGTCTCCACCGGCAATTGGATCATTTGGCAAGCTGAAATTTAACCACACCAAAAATACAAAACTGTCAACAACAAAATCAAAGAGATGTTTATTTCAACAGTCGAATGTTTCACTTTATACAGAAACATTTAAAACCGTTGTAAGATATTTGCATACATGGAATATCAAAGCAAATACCAATGTTACATCATTGTGAGGAATAATCCGCATTAGAATCATCTACTTGCGCAGAAATTCAAGGCTTACCCTGAGAGAAGCAGAGAGTGGTGACCATGAGCACAAAATTAGTACAATTAAACTTAGGCCTAAAAATTGTCATACAACAATGAGAAATGGGCAGAAATGGTTTCAAACGCATTTAAGACTAATTTCTATAGATTTTAATTATTAAATTTCTTCCCTTGAAAAAGAAAATACCCATGGTCGATTGGTCGGCTGTATTTTTAGGGTCGGTCGGGTTATGCCAACATTAAAAAAAACAATTTTAGGCCTTACTAACAGACACTTATATATCAGCAAATTTGGATGCTCATGGTTAATGAATACTAATATAGCAATTATATTAATAATATATAGTCTTATATAGCGCACGCACATGTATCTACTAATCAGCTATTCAAGGCGCTTGAACAAACCAATTTAGAGACCAATTTATGTAGCACCTTATGAGGGTTTACAAGGTGCTGCGGCACATTCAGCAGCCACTGCCAGAAACACTGGGGCAAACCCCTTCTCTTAGCGATAGGTGTATACATAACTGGGTCCTTTTACGTGCATTACACAAAACACAGGACCTACGGGTTTGCGTCCCATCCGAAGGACAAAGCAATAATGCTTAAGTGTCTTGCTTAAGGACACAAGTGTCAAGACCGGGACTCGAACCCACAGTCTGCTGAACAGAAACATCAGAGCTTGAGTCCGGTGGTCTCAACCCCTCGACCACAACACTCCACATTACCCTATAAGGGAAGGGGAAAAGGGAGGGGAAATGGCAGGGGAAAAGGGCAGAGGGAAAGGGAGTGGAAAGGGGAAGGGAAAGGGGAGGGGAAGGGGGGAGGGAAAAGGGAGGGGGAGGGGAAAGAGGAGAATGTATAATCAATATATCAATATGTCATTACTTGAACTCTTCCCAGGAGACAGGTCTGATGTAGGATACAGGTCTGATGTAGACTGCCATCAGTAGTAATAATACTAACAGTAGATGCATGATGCCTCGGGATGAGTGGGGATTTCCCTCCAGACACTCGGCAGAGTCATCATCATCATGATCCGCTCTCAGTCTCAGATACCTCACCAATCATCCAACTAGCGGACGGTTCGTTTCCGCCAATTAACTAAACATCTCCATCATTTTCCATTCATAATTGTCTCTAATGCAGAGTCGCAGAAAAGTTATTTCCGGAGAAGTTATCCGATAAGTTTCCTCGGAGGGTCTGAAACAGGGCGTTGAAACTTCACGTGTACAACACTTTGTTGACGGGACCCGATGACAGATAGAATGTTTTTCCAATCTGTTTTTAATCAATTCTGCTGCAATACAATACAGTCGTCTTGTATTAAATCAGCCAGTGAGATGCCCACAGTGTAAGGCCAGATGTGCAGCTTAACACATTCACACAGATACCCACTGATTGGTGAATTACACACAGTGTAACTTACACATTAGACTCCATCAGAACCAGACAGGCATCATTAGGCACAAATTACACACGATGTATGAATTTGTGGGACTGCAACATTTCAGCGAGGCAATAAAACAGATAGATCCCATACGTGCAGCTCCTTGCATCAACCGAAGCGCATACTCGCACATGCGATAAATTGCCCTTTATGCAACATACGTATGGGTGCACACGAAGATTCTGAGCTGAAAACTGTCCTAGACACACACAAGTTAAAGCTGCTTCAAATACTAGATGATTTTGGTAGTCCCCAGAAAACACAGTTAAATAAAAGCCATCCATGCGTGAAGGTTTTAGAGCTAAAAGAGCAATTCACACTGTACTGTGGGGGTATGGCTAGTAATTGTAGTCCTATCCAATCCTTTGAATGTACACAAATTGTACAAAATACATCCCTCCTGCATAAAAAATATCACTTTCAAAGTCAAATTTTTACTTGAACTGTCTCCGTCCAATGTTTTTTTCAGCACAACTCAAGTGTCAGTGTGGAGTATCTTGACTCCACACCTGTGTGCAGCACACTGCTTTGATTCCGTGCAAGCAATAAAGGGGTGCAGCCAGGAACCGCAAATGTTTACATACATGTAAGACCAGCACCCTGTGATGCTACAGTGTACATGTGTATTTTGTGCACATCCCACCTGCACGTATACCGGCTGTTAACACAAAGCTATCTGATTTGAAGTCAATGGTTTTTCGGCTCATCTGAGAGTGACTCCACCAATTACTGGGTCGCTTGGCACACTTTCAAGCCTGGCTGTCCCTCTCAAAGTCCGAGGGTAACAGTTCGGTCCAAACTCCACGCCGGTCAATTTTTAATTAGAGGCAAAGGAACAAATGCCAGAATGTGAACAAATCGTAGCAAATCTAATCAGTCCGGTACGGGTCACATTCAAGATATCATTTTTTTTTATTATTCTAATTGTATGCCTTCTTTTTCTTTTCTTTTTCGTTTTACAAAAAGTGCTCGTTCATTGTTGCTAGTCGAATCAATCAGTCAAGAAAAGTTTAGCAAAAGATCGTACATGTACTTTGCTTTTGTCCTTCTCCTAGATTTCAAAATGTGAAACAGATATGAGTTTCCAATTCATTCTGATTCTCAAATTATTGAAACTGAATACATGATGTGTGTACATGTAGTTGAAACAGTAAAAAAGCTCACAACAATATTTTTCTTTTAGACACACGTATTTTCACTATCAATTCTGGTACAGTGTGTCCCGACAGGCTGGTACAAATGCACCCAGCCTGTCCTACAGATAAGAATTTAGTTCAATGATCTTTGAAGAAAATTCCTCTCTCAACACCAACTATTTATAATTCGAATGTATTATACAGGATTGGTAAGGATAAAAAACATCACTGTTTAATTTTAGTCTGAAAGCTTACTAATAATGAAGTTCATACTAGAACAATGTTTTCTGTGAAATATTTCTCTCTGAAATGAAGACATATTCAAGAAAACTGTATCTGAAACCTTAAGGACAACATGTTTAATACATTTTATTTTCTGAAAACTGTGCCTGGTTTGTTCACTATTTTCTCCCGACTCACACAACGAGTTAAGCCAAATTTCACAGGTTTGTTATTTCATAATATACGGTTGATCGCACAAAACATGAACACTGTCTGCGACTACTTGTCAGCTCTACCAATCCTGTATAATGCCTTTAAATGTGTATACATGTACAGTGTACATGTACATGTGTACCACTGTAGAGTAGCCAAAGAAATCAGGGAAAAAGAAAACCATGTTGACAGCATTTCAAAATCAATGACAGCTTGCGTGGCTATTGTCAGCTCATTAGGCAATGATGGGTACATAAAAGCGTGGTGATATCTCCATGGAAACACATCAGACATCTGTAGCTTCCGCTTACACACATTGTGGTGTACTGGGGGTAAACTTAAGCCTAAAATGACTTCCTATGAAGTCGCTGTTTGTTTGATCCAGACGCCATGTGGGTAGTTAATAAAAGCAATCAAAGGAACTTTGCAGAGAGCAGAGAGCAGAGAGCAGTTGTTTAATTACAACAATTCTTCTTGTACTTATCCATTATGATTACTATGTTTAGGGAAAATATTCAATTGCCAGCCAACACCCCAAAATATTTCTGAAAACAAGAGCGGTCACGCTCTCCTTTCTCTATTCAGCCGACATTCAGAAAGCTGTGTTGGTTCTAGACCACTCAGTCCTTGCTCTAGGGTTACACATCATCCTGGTACACGGTAAGTCGGTAACACACTTCTGCAGTCGGCGTGGGGGTTGGAATGTCGCAATCAATAATTCAAAGGGTGATTGTCTTTCACTAGAAGTAATACCGGATCATACTGCCTCGGAGGCCTGTCTGCAGCAGCAGCAGCATAGCATGATGTAATGCCGAACCATGGCCAAACCCAGCACAAAACGTTGCGCCCAGCGAAGAGCGCTGCGATGATGCCTCCCTACCAGTAGAGTCAATCCAGTTGAATCTGGTAGTATCAAGAACTGGGCTATTAATTGCTCTGTGGTTGTTGTTGCCTTTATGAACCATTAACCAGACTCTATCCAGTGGGCTGATAAAAACTTCATTATGATCACGTGTGCGTCTTTCACTTGTTCTCATTATCTCAACAATAATAATGGCCTCCCATTACCGGGCAGCGTACCCTTTTAACAATAATCGTGAAATAACTGAATTTGACGACAATTTCTCAGGTTTGGTTATATACCTCTATTAAAAAAATAAAAAATTGTTTTATTGAAAGAAGAAAAAAGAGTGGATAATTAGTCCACTCCCTCAAAAAACCACGATGTAAATTTTGTTCCGACAGATTGTACCGAAAATTACAATTAACATGCATGTGTGTATTATTTTTACTATTATTTTGGTGAGACAACAGAAAAAAACTGTTGCGGTCTTTTCATCAAGAACGTTGAATCCATCCACGTTTTAGCGAGGTGACAGCGGGTACCAAACGCATCTCTGGCTGTAGCATTCACATGGGAGTTAGATTCCTCAAAAGTCGCCTTTAGCAAATTTATGGAGATTGACATTTGTTGACATACTTTTCTTGATCTCTAGTCATTGGGAGCAATTCTGACAAAACAATTTCACAGGATGCTTGCTACAACAAGGAGGATTGGGGGAAAAAATGACACCCTTTTTTCCGAGGGGGGGGGGATCATTACCAAAGCATGACCCTACCTCTAAAAGCATTATAAATTCTATAATACAATCATATTATAACCTTTATTTGACAGACATCTTTGATGTCTAATCCCTTTCACCAAGGTTAAACGGAATGGTGATCACACAGTTCAGAGGACCCATGTTTTTCTGCATTATAAGAAGTTTGAATATTTGTTGTCCCTAATCAACTTCTGACTGGGTAAGGATTGACATTTAGCTGATACTGATAAAATATGTTAATTGTAAAAATATGCACTCTGTAGAGTAAACACTGTGTTTTACAGTTAGTCCATTAGGTAAGTACGTAGCCAAATTTCATGGCTCTGCTTACAGCGGAATTCTGCTCTTACATACCATAGAATCGTGCGCTTTACATGGCTTAGGAAGTGCAAAATTCTGCAACAAACAGGGCCATGAAATTGGGCCCATTTCAGTTACATACATGTACATGGCTTTATTAACTTCCTTTTCAGTTCACTACATGTTGAAAACCTGTTGATTCCCCTCTTATTGCATGCTGTACACGTGTACAGATGCAATAAAATATTATGTCAAGCCAAAATATAGCGGATTAATTTCAAAAACTTCCGTACATGTGGTTGTTTATGAGCTCTAAAATGCTCTTTGAAAATTTGATATTAATTTTATACACGTACTGCACATGTACATGTACCTACCAGCAAAATGCAGAATAGGCGCTTTTATGAGTGATGCATTGCGCAGTTAACTAATTTACCATCATGCACTTTGCATGAATAAATCATTCCTGTAATCTCACATGTAATTACCTATGGAGGCCTTCGAAGGTTGAAAAAGTTATTTATTTCAATTCTTCCATTGCACATCCAACAGCGCAAGCGCCAACAACAGAACGGTGATTAGGGACCGAGAAGAAATGTTCAGTTTTACATGTGGGAGGAAGCCCCAAATGGCAGAATGGAGAAAACCCACACAATCGGGAAGGGACTGAAAACCCAATCCACATGCAACGCTCCAGGTCTGAGGTGGGATTCGAGCCGGGGTCCACAAGAGTGAAAGGCAGGGTAAGAAACCACTGATGATGCCCATCAAACATCTTGAGGGTCCAATCGGTCCATTAAACATACAAAATTTGAGCACACAGTTTATATACCAACATAATTTTGAGCATACAGTGTATATGAAGCTATAGCTCCATGGTATACCATAGAGATGTGGTCTGTCCTCTATGGTGTATACCAACAGAATTTGAGCATACAACATATGTACATGTACCTGTACATACATGTACATTTGTAGATACATAGGTACATACATGTAGGTACATGTACATGTATTGTGCAGTCAGCGTACACCAACAGAAGTTTAGCATACAGGATGTACAGTGTACACCAACAGAAGTTGAGTGCACATGTACACCTACAAAATTTAGCATACAAAGTACACCAAGTGATTACCTTTAAACAGTCACTGTTACATCATATTGTACATACTACACACATGTACAAAATGTGTTGAGTGATAAACATACATGTGTGCAATACAATAAAGTGAACTTTGTGGAGACAGGCCATGTAGATAACGATCTTTATGAGCACTGTGGTGGTTCTGAGAAGGACCACTGGTTAACAAGTCCACCTTTCGATTTGATCGCCTTCAAGAGAAAGTGCACATTGATCCAAAGGTCGAGTTGTCAGAGAATTATTTACACCGTGTCTCTGCAAACCTTGCACTTTAAAATTGTAATCTCACCATGCAGCGTTTCAAATCCTACTTGCATTACAACACATGATAACCTCTTTCGAGAATTGACACGGTCCGGGAGTGTTTTGCAACATTGTACCAAGTTGCTTTAAAGAAAAACTGCTGACTTTCACAAATGTGTAGAGATCATCATTTGATCTTTACTGTACGTGTACCTGTATGCATAGAGCAAGGGCAGTGTCCTTGCTCTACAAAAAATGTATGGTACATGCTTCCATGCTCTATGGTACATTTGTACACGCTTCCATGCTCTATGGTGTATGCAACACAAGTTACTGTGATAATCAAATTTGAAGACACATGAAAATGATGATCTCTGCCAACAGTCTGACACGTACACCAGGCTCGTGAACCAGCACGCTCTTGCTTCAATAACGTTTTTGCATGGCATTTAAAAACAGAATTTGATGCATCCTCTACTGTACCAAATTGACAACTAAACAACACCCTAAAACCAATAGAAAAAACACCCATAGTCCAAGATGTGATTGGTACTGTACAACGTATGTACTTAGAGTACACATTAATTTTACTAGTTTGGGTTGAACAAAGAAAAAAGGGAGACCGCCAACATAGGGCTAGATAGCTCAGTTGGTAGAGCGCCGGTACGTTAATCCGGAGGTCGTTGGTTCAAATCCCGCTCTAGTCAATTTTTCTCTGTTCAACCCAAACTGTTTGAAATTTACCCAGTCAGTTTCCCTTGTGGTTCATTACTTGACATTAATTTTACTAAGCAACCTTTCAAAGAAATTTCTGGTCATCAAAATGGGCACTTTACAACACAGTGCACCCTCTACTGATGAAAAAAACAAACAATCACATTCGTAACTCAGGACTGCATGGGCAGTTTGGGACTAGAAATGGCTGGCGTAAATGTGCAAAAAACATTCCCCAGCCTCACTAAAATGTCCATCTAAGTATGTCCTACATTATAGATAGGTTGCAGTATGACGTAAATCGGCCATCTTTACGGGCAATTTAGAACAAACAGTCGTGCGTTTCGTGTGAGAACGGCGTGCAACACGCGCGCATTTCACAAAACTCATTGCAGGATTGGTTAGTGAACAACGCGGCTGCGTTAATAAGTTGAGCGTTTGACGCACCTGCAAGCCAAAATGCATTTTGCCCGTAAAGATGGCGTCTACTGGGAACTATCTATATAAGCCTTCAGTCGACCTTTTCCCATGATGCACTGCAAAAACAACCTCTCCCGGGCCAACCGTAGAGGGTGCACTGTATTGCAAATCCCCAAAAATCACTGATGTAAAAATGTTACTTCACTGTAGAACCCCATTTCCAATGTTTGCGATGCCAAAGATTTTATTGGACTACCCAATTGAATTTAGATTCGGCTCGGGGACATTTGAAGTCTACACAGCGTGAGGAAACCTCAAAGTTCAAGTCTGGCTGCCCTGAAAGACAAGACCTTTGGGAGAGACCCGGCAAAGGTGAAGGGAAACACATATGTACACCACTGGGCCAGACTTACATTACATGTGTCTGGGATCAAATAATTAAAGCTGCAAAATGCAGAGTAGACTGTTTGAATGTTTAAAGCAGAGCTTCAGGCCTGGAATTTCATCTTGGAGAGGGCAAGGCCATTTTTCATTTTGTACAGGGCACTTCCATTGGAAAGTCTTGAAGTATATGGGAAAGTTTTGAAGGGGCACCAAGGCCAAGACCAGGGCAACAGAGGCCATGGCCTACTGTACGTGGCCTCCATGTAATTCCAGGCCTATGTAATGTTTGGGCTACATTCAACATCTAACTCGTTGTTTTTATCAACACTGTTGTTATCTGTTCAAATTACATGTACACGTATTTCACCTCACAACAAAACTGCTATCAATCCTTGAACATACACAACCTACACATGACCTACATGTAGTACAATCGCTCTGTCTAAGGACCAAAATTTATACAGCTGCTTAAGCACAAAAAGTAGCTAAGCACAACACAATTATGCTTAGCAGAATAAGGTTACCGGCCAAACTACCAAGTAACATGTACAATTTGTGACTGGTAGCCTGCTCATTTATGCTTAGCAGAAAGCAATATTTTCTGCTAGTACTGTAGCAGCTCTATGAAATTTGGGACTGGTCTGACCCTACTGTAAACTAGTAATTTAGAGGCATGGGAATATTGTTATTACTTTTCGGCAGCTCGAGTTAATCACCTGCTGCAATATTTCAACTGTGAGGGGCACTTATAAAAATATTACCTGTGCACAGAAATAGGCAGGAATGACCCTGACCTCTGGCAATGTCAGGTGGAAATATGTATGGAGTTTACGGTGGGACCAAACACTTGGACTATGATACTGAATTTTTTATAAGCTCATTTCAATCCAGTCAAATTCCTAGTCTTATAGGGTAGAGATCTCCTTTCAAGTTTTAAAACATTCAAGATTCCTCAACTGGTATACATTGCATTCTGAACAGTTTCTTCTAAATTCAATCTAATCCAATGTATTAATACATTGTATTCTGAAAAGTTTCTTCTATTTTAATCTAATCCAATTTATCACCACCCAGGATCATCTGGTTTCAGTTATCAAAAGGTCCAAGTTGTCTCACCTTTTCTGATCTCCATCCTTCGTCTGGCTATCACTAGGCCCTCCCTCATCTGTTGAAAGCTCCGCCCATCCTCTCCTTGCCTTGGGTTCACTCTCATCTGATACAGTCACTGGAGCCCCAGGATCAGCTGGTGATGACGATGACGATGATGACTGTGTATGGCTCTCACCAGCAGGCTCTGCGTCCACTTCCCCCACCTGTTGCTTAAACAATTATGTGAGGGAAAACAAAGACTACATGACATCATGCACAACAGATGTAACACACTTTATTTGTTCAGAGTACAGGCATTATACAGTAATGGTAGAGTTGACAAAATGGTCACAGACAGTGTTCATGTTTTAATGTGATCAACTATATAATACATGACTTAAACAAACCTGTGAAAATTGTTGCTGAATCTGTTGTGCGAGTCAGGAGAAAATAGTAAAAAACCCATGCACATATTTTAAGCATGCACACACATTTTGTCCTTAATTTTGGTTGTACTAACCAAAATCAGATGTTGCATTTTTTCAGGTTTTCAGATACAGTTTTCTCAAATACGACTTCATTTTAGAGGGGAAATGTTTTACAGAAAAAATTGTTCTAATATGAACTACATAATCTGTAAGCTTTCAAACTAAAACTAAACAGTTATGTCTTTTATCCTTACCAATCCTGTATAATACCTTTAAGTTCATCGATAGTTATTGATTAATATTAGGGACAGACTTCCTGTTTATGCAGTGAGTGAACAACGAGTCGATATCATAAAGATATTTTCAGTGTTTGGTTTTGGTGAACAACAAATCCCCGTAAAAAGTTTAAGAAATCCGATTTCTTCTCTTCAGGTTTAAAGAGGAGTGCATCAAATTGGTAATTAGGCTACTTCAATAAAACCAGGTCTGGAATTACACAAGGGCAATGGTCTCTGTCATGTCTGTTGACCGGATCTTTACCTTGGTGGACCTTCAAAATTGTCTTGCATTTTCCGTTGGGAGCGCCCTTTGCAAAGTAAAAATGTCCTTTCCCTTTAAAAGTTGAAATTTCAGACCTGTGAGACTGTTTTCTATTTTAGTTTAAAGGTAGGCACATAGATTAGGGTACTTGTCAACATAAAGCTGATTTATGGGCACAAATGTTTACTAAAGATACAATTCACCTGAGAAAGTATCAGCTGAATACAGTGTCTACTTGTTAAGAAACAGTGAAAAACTGTCAGTGTCACGGTATTTTCATCAAGAATGCCAAACCCATCCACATCTAGCGAGGTTACAGTGGGTACCATCCGCATCTCTGGCCGCAGCATTTGCGGCTGGACACTAAGGCAATTCGAATTTTCAGTCAACCCTCAGAAATCTGAGAAACAATTCATGCATGAATCAATTCTCAGATTCAAATGTTTTTGGGTGAAAAAAATGTCTAAACCGTAGTGCATCAAAATAGCTTATACTTGGAGTATTTACCAATCTACATACATGTACATCTATGACCCTATTTTTGAATTTTTTGGATTCTTTTGCAAAGTCTTTGGGTGCAAACATTTTTTAAGTGATCAATCGCTGGTTGTGTGTCAACTTGTGGATCATACATTTCTAATACTGACAACTTAACTGAGGCTGGTAGAGGAATTATAGCATGGCACCTTTTTTTTCCCCCATAAGAATCAGTAGTTTATAAAAACACAATTAAATACATGTGAAGGATTTTGCAAAAAGGGAACAAGCCAAGAATGGAGGCAGTCATCGTTGAAGGGTCAAAGATGAACCTTTTTTAAAGAGATCATTCATTTCTGAATAATCACCATCATATGCCCACAATGTTTGGCTATAAATACTGATGATATATATTTTTTTGTTTCCAGTAAAAATGTATTGAAAAATAACACTTGACTTGATTCATTGCTTTTGTTTTGAAAATAATTTAACATGGAAAACACAGAAAATTTGCAATTATGGACATTACCTTTACTATGAATTTTTGTTTCTGAGTGGAAGTACTATACATGTTAGTGTCCGTTAACGGCCTCATCCTACATGTACATGTATGTAGGATGAGGCCGTTAACGGTCACTATGGGCATTTTGCTATCCCAGCTGCTTTCGGCCACAAAGGTCTCTAATAAGTAAAGGGTCGACAGCAACATTTGCTCTCACAAATTAAAGTACATTTATTGCCACATGTCACATGTGTATGATTCTGTATTCTGTCCTTTTGCCCAGGAGTGCAGAACAAAACAAAAGAAATACTTATTTACACAATTTTAGATAATCAATAGTTACTGATTGACAAAATGAGGGGAAACATCCGGCGAAACAATTCAATTCGCTCAGTTCTTATCAAACACCTTTGCAGCCACAAAAAAGGGTTTGACATTTGATGCGAATTGATAGCATTTCCCAATCAACCCAAACCCAACTCAAAGGCCAAGGGATGCAGTTTGAATAAATAGATTTACTGATGTATTATGTTTACCCGAGATTAACTGGTTGTGCACATATACCTTTGCTCATGTAAAACGTGTTAGCAGAAATTTTTTTAGTTGAAGTAACCATAGACCAACTTGCAAAGCCTCACCTTTCCATCCCTGATTGGCTGTCGGTTATCATGCTTTTCTTGAGCTTGCTTTGGATTGGTTATTTGTGAGTTACCCTCTTCAGATGCGGACTACATGTACATGAAAACAAAACAGAGTATGTGATAAAAAAATGACACTACTTATTGTTAACAATTTGCAGAAAAACTTAAGATAGTTCAGTCACAGTGTACTGTTAAACCAGGGAGATTTCCTTCCTCCATGGATAAACCAAAGTCTCAGTTTCATTCACAATCATACAATTAAGAATCTTTCAACCACGTTGCCAAATAAAACACGACATTTGTAGAACAAACTGCAATTTAGTTTGTTGCTTTACAAAGCAATCAGGGTTCTTCATTGTTTGAAACACTTGCTTGAATTTCTCACAAGATACACAAGGTGTGTCTCGAAGATTCTGAAATTAAGTCCTCATCAGATGTTTCAATTAATCCTACTTAATCTGCTACATGTACATAAATGTAGGTATGTGAAGTCTGTAGTAGGTTAATTTGCTGAGACAGGCTGATTTGCTACATGTAATAGTTTAATAGTTTATCTCCATTTATATGCTGCAGTGATAAACAGGTAATTACATTGTGTGTAACACCTGGATCAGCGACCCGAAACCTGTTTGCTACTTGTATCATTTGATTTGATCAAAGAGCAAGGATTTGATATAACTTGATAACATTTTATAAATATGATCTCCTTGATAATCACTACAAACTAATCCCCACCCTTAAAACACAAAGTCTGCATAGTAAGTAGACATGTACAACCACAACCATGTTATTCAACAATACTACATAACTGTATGATGCATGGTGAATCTCCTGGTATCCTGTTATCCAATTATTACTGCAAAAGGAAAATTTGTCCTTGAGGGTTATGTAATCACCCAGAGTGTACAGGGTTCCTGTAAACAGTCATAATGGCAAGGCTAGCTGCATGCACTGCCAGGCTAGCCTCTTTGTCCTCTAGATTTATTACCTTACCAGGGTAAGATAACTAAGAATAAAATATGCAAGACTGTTCATGCAGCTTTGCGATTGCAGAACATTAGAGGAAACAGCTAACTACACTTAACTTTGAGCAGTGTTTTATATTCTACACTGCTCATATTATGTATGGCACCATTATTAAAGAAAAAAGAGGATTCAACTCAGCAGATCAGCTGAAAAGTGATGTACACATGTCCCATTTATTTTTATTTTAGCCTTGAGACAAGATTACTTACGCATACCCAACTACCTTTCAACACACCTTCAAGAAACACCCACTTGTCTGTGCTACACATTGTACTGTACATTGTATGTATCCATACAATATCTACAGGTTGTACAATGTACAAATTTGTTTGTGTCACAGGTCGTAATAAATTGTTGTTTGTGTCACAGGTCGTACATAAATTGTTGTTTGTGTACAGGTCGACTAAATTGTGTTTGGTCACGGTCGTACATAAATTGTTGTTTGTGTCACAGGTCGTACAAATTGTTGTGTGTCACAGTCGTACATAAATGTTGTTGTCACAGTGTACAAATTGTTGTTGTGTCATACATAGAACTAGTTCTTTGCTCCATGGTTGCACAGATTTGTACACTAATTTCATACAATCAGTTCAATTCAACGGTGTGCATACATCAGGGTTCTGCCCACAGTGGTTGGTGCCGGAAAACCCGCTCGGCACTCAGGATTCCCCAACCACCACTGGCAGAATTTTCTGTTTTTCGACCACCACACATTTTCAAAATATTTTATGACACTTGCAATTTCCTTTCAAAGGTTTTCAACGAAATGTAAAATTGGGTATTTACCAGTAAAAATGGTATCCGAAGCCATGAATTTTGAGTACTTCTTTGATTTGAGTCTATGATCTACTGTGTAACTGATCCATATTGCAATGGTTTCCAGGAAACATTTTCCACCCCACTAAAGAAATCCTGGGCAGAACCCTGATGCAAGGTTTTAGCCAGGATTTGGTAAAAGGGTGTCAAAATTTGCTTGAAATGTAAAAACTGGGTGTCCAAATTGTTCACTTACAATACATTTACATGTAATTGACAGATAAATCAGGGTGTCCAAATATTAAAACAGGGTGTCCAAAAGACACCCAGACACCCCTCTGGCTAACACTATGCCCTGATGCATGTACAATAATTTTGCATTACCAACGTTTTCTCTTTACAGTAGTCCCTGGCCTTAATGCCAGTTAAAACATAAGCCTTACATGTAATGCCAGTTAAACAAATGAGGACTGGCAGTCCAAATTATCTCCAAGTGGTCCAGCTGTCCAGCTGGCGAGTTCAGTTGAAAAGAATCGCTAAAAAAGTTGAGGGCAAACCCTGACAATTTACAACCCTGACAATATGTATACAATATATCAACATTCCTTAAACATTTTATTTAGTTTTTTTTTACCCTAACTTACTGGCCTAACAAGTAACAGGGACATCAGTGTGAAAACAAAATAATAATAATATTCTTTATCCCCGATGCAAAATTTATCAACTAGGCTGCTAAAACCTTTTTTAAAACATGTTAGGCATGTAGAGTGTAATTCAGACTTCATGCATACTAAAGCATAGGCCTAATCCACAGTCTCCATAAGCCTAAATGGATATGGTGGACACAATACTATGACCACACTTAGGTTTGGGTAAATTTGGCTGTATACACCCAAACCAAACAGTGCACTCCTATAGTGTCCACCATACCTCAAAAGGCTCATTGTGTAGTTCTGAAATTACTTTTTGTACTTTTTACTGACTGCATGGATTTTTTATGTACAACAGCATAAATGGTAAAAGCAGTCATCAATCACGCACAAATAAACAGTATTTTGGCTTTATCTTCACTGTCACTGTACATGTCAGAATACACAGTCAGGTTGACTGTGCATGTAGGCCTATAGTCCACATTATCTTGCATGCAATGCTGTGAAGAAATAGGACAGTAAATGTGGGGCAGCTCTGCTGCAACACTGGATCCAACCTTGTAGTTGCTTTCCCGTGTACAATACAAACAACCAACTAATCATGCAAATTAGGGGAATAAGAATGTTCATATCTATGGTCTTGAAGCTGGTTCTTGCTGTACATGTTACAATTCAACTTTTAACACATTTGATTTATGTACTTGCATTTTTCAAACAGCGGTTTTGTTGACACATTCAACATGTCATGCTGGTCAGAAAGAATAATTACTGATTCCACCACAATTTTATCATTTGGCATTATAGATGAAAGGAACGTAGTTACACTTATACAACACAGGTACTGTACTAATGTTTACTTAAATCTGACTTTTTATCAGAAGTACTGATGTATGTATTGGCACAATCAGCCCTGATCACTGCTGCACTAGAAAAACAGGTTAAGCAATTACGACTTGCCGTCATACACAAAGCAACTTTTGTACCTGAAAATCACTAAATCATCACGGTCATAGGTCACACAAAGTCAATGTTAGTTTTTTTCATCTAATTTGTACTTCGGCACAGCCGCTCTTCACAAAAGTTCCTTTGATCATGTTGGTTTATAAAACACGCCACAAACTTTGAAACTTATAATATCTGTACGAAAAGACGGTGCCTTTGGACGCTTTGATGATAGGCTGTTATCGGCAAGTTTCCGGTGTCTACTGTTTAACCCTTGCTGTTGTCTCGATACTTGACGATGCATGAACAAGAGCAGAACAGTACACTGCCTCGACAATAGTGCCATCCCCAGTAGGTGTACATTAAGTGTTTGTAAATGTAAACATGTGTAGAACATGTGTAAACATACTCTGTGAAATCATGTCGACAGACAAGCTGCTGCCTTGCTGATGAAACCACCCATGCAAGTCATCACTTTTCTTTTCATTTCAACTAAGCTGACTTTTTTCAGTGGTATGTATTATGAGCATGGAGGAAAGAGTTTTCCTTCATTATGAGTAACAGCACCCTTATGTGTAAGTATTAGTACATGTGATTGCGTGTCAAGGCCGAGTGGTTTTGTGCATCGAGCGGTTAAGTACATCGGACTCAAGTTCTGGTGGCTAAGTCATCAGTGTGTGGGTTTGAATCCCCGGTCATGACACTTGTGCCTACATGTATTGAGCAAGACACTATAGTTTCTCCACTTCACCCAGGGGTAAATGGGTACCTGTAAGGGCAGAGATGGTTCTTGAGATTGATTTAGTGTTGGCGTTGCTTTGCTAATTTAAGTTGATGGCAGTATTTTGAGTAAAGCAGATTAACAATAGACCTTAGTAACTGGTGATGTCACAGTTTGTTTACCACTTCGCCGAAGAATGGGAAATCATTGTGTCTTTGCTCAACTGTTGGGAAACACAGAACACAGTTACAGAACTTTTAAAAGCAATGCAGTAAACAAACCATGACATCATCAGTACAGGGGTCTATTGATACCTTGCACATAATAATAATAACAGTGATGGCTTCTTATATAGTGCTCAAATGCTGTGACTGTGACTGGGTACTGCGTTTCCAACAGTTTCGCAGAGACACAGTAGTTTCTCATTCTTTGGCTAAGTGGTAAACAAACTGTGACATCACCAGTTACTAAGGTCTATTGTTGATCTGCTTAAACACTGAAAATACTGCCATCAACTTATTGACAAAGCATATGTCAGCATGTGTCCAGTCATAAGCTACATGGAATCCTGTGATGCCATCAGGGCGTATGCAGTCTGGTCATTCCATTTCTTCATTTTGCCAATGTTTTAACCTGTGACCACTACAAAACCAGTTGAATATCTGTTGTTGTTAGCGCTTGTTTTGTTTGAGTTTTTTTTTTCTTTCTTTTTTTCAATGTTCAATGTGTAGAGTATGATACTTACATCGAGGCTTGTCCTTGCCTTGTTGATGTTGTTGTCGACATGTTGATGCTGCTGCACATTGATGGCAGGTCGCTCATCCACATCCTCACTGGGTTTATTGTCCTCTTGTTTGTATGCAGTTTCAGTTACAGACTGTCTGCAAACACTGCCAAAGAAATCAAACACCACGTTAAAACTTATTACCTACATGTGTAACAACATTTTTTTATTCATCAATCAACCGAGCAAACTTGTTTAAATTGTTTGTTTTGTTTTGGTTTGTTTGCAACATAAATGTTGCACCATACAAAACTGTGTTCCCAGGCCCAAACAGCCCGACTCTACCAGCCAGGCTCATAGTGGATGACACCCATGCCTACATCCTTACAGACTGTGAAAGGGGTAACCCTGTTTCAGCCCAAGGAGTACATGTAGGTGGCAATGTACCCCTGGTGTCAGTTGATTTGGGTCAACAGCCCAAATCAGTTAAGTGTAGCCCTAACCTTGAAGTGGCCATCCGGCCTTGTGAGTAAGGTGTAATTTCTTCTTTTTTCTTAAGTCTCACTTCACAGTGATCTGCTAGCCAAAGTTAAAACACCCAAGAACCATTAAGTTCCACATGTACTTCTAGTTCACTGATTTTCAATGCAGGTCCAATGCAAAATAATAAGATATTGTCACCAACAGCAAACCTTGATCGTATACTTGTGACATTTTCTGTGGACACGAATGACAGGGGATACTAATCAATTTGATTTTGAATTTGGTTTATAAACATTGAAGAACTACATTAACCCTAACAGACTAGACCCTTGGGTAAACATACTGCCCAAATCCTTCAATATCCTTCGGATTAAAATTGTAATAAACCTAAAGTGCCCAAATCCTTCAATATCCTTCAACTTATTGTAAGTATACATATTAGCCCAATCCTTCAAAATCTTTTTGAGACAGAAGTTAGGGAGTCAAAAAATGTCAAAAAAGCCCAAAACCTTCAGAATCCTATTTTGGCTAAGCTGCATAATACATAAAACCTTCAAAATCCTCCTATGTAAAAACAGCCCGGTAGCGCAAGTCCTGCGAAATCCTACCCTAACAAAAACTCATTTTAGCCCAAAGCCTTTGAAATCCTCCTGTGTTGCAGATCCCTAATAGCCCAAATCCTTCACAATCCTGCACTTTGGCAATGAGGATATTGTAGGACTTGGGTTCTTTAGGGTTAATAGGCCTATGATATCTAAAACAAGAAATAAACTGCAACAATAAAGCCCCTCCCTCCCTAGCCTCTTGGTGGTACCGACCACCTCTTCTTCATTCATTAAGACCAACAAATACTAATTACCCAGAGGCAATATATAATTATATTTTTGGTAAACATGGTAAAGTAACACTACAGATGATTGACAAAGGGGTGGTCGATTCGGTGTCTTTTCCTTTGTCAAAACATACAACTGTGAAGTGTTCAACTGTGAAGTGTTATACCCAATTAATATTAGTTTAGCAGTCATTCTATTTAATGTTAGAAATGACTGAGAGTGAGTGTATAATATAGTTAGTACACCTCAGCCAGCCTTGTTGGGCTACGGGTATGGATCTCAATTTTAGTTTTAACATTGGTCTTATCATAGCGACTATGATTATGAATCTATGATAATGAACAAATGAAGATTAGACGGAAGACTCAAGAGAGCCAAACACTGCCACAGCCATGACAGCCCAAGGCAAGGACAAGGTGGGTGAAGTACAACTTGGTTGGTGTAGTGACACTGATGACTGACAGTGACTGACCTACATTCACTTCAGCCACCAGCATGCAGTCATCTGGTCATGTATAAACTATTGTTGTAATTCTTGTATTTGTAGATGTTCAAACTAACAAAAACTGTAGTCTGAAGTGTAGTGTTGCAAATTTATTTTTATAATTTTATATTCCCCCATCGTCAAGACCAAAAGTTGCATTTAATAATTTTAAAATGTCATCCTAATGATTAACGTCACATTTAAAAAACAGTGCGAAAAGGTGAAAGCAATTTTTCACAAAAGAAGCCGCTTCTGTGGCTTTTTGTCCGGAAATTAGGCAAGAGTTCAGCTACATTATTATTCATCATGCATGTAGTGTCAGCCAGTGACAGGCAGGGTGTCATCATGATCACGCTAACCAAGGGTTTGTCGATAAACATTTTAAAAACTTACCACAAAAGAAGCACTGCCAAAAATATCCGCCTGGCCCCTTGTAACCAGAATGGCACCATTTTGTGCAGTGTTCTATTTTCACTAGGTCACCATTTGGCATTTTAAATAAATGCCCAAAACAATGAAATTCGTCTGCATACGACGGTTTACGTTTGGTCAGTCATGACAGTCTTCGGGTACATGTGCCCTTTCTCTTAAAATGTGATATGTGCTGCACAATGTACATGTATAGTATGTACATTCGTATTCCATAACATACATGACATGTGTGGTGTGTCAAGTGTTAGTTTTGGACCAAACCACAAACTAAATGACAAAAATGGAATACTTTCGCAAGGGTGAAAACAATAACAATAAAAACAAAACTTTTCAGGTAAAAAATTGTCCAATTTATAGAAACAAAGTAAAATGGTATGTCTCCTTTTTTTTTTTTAACTCTACCAGATATCCTGATGTTGTTACTATTATTATTTTGTGTATGTGATGTTTTGATGTTTTGTGTATGTGATGTGTTGACCCCTACAATCAAAATGGACTGGTTGACCAGCAGAAACGCTGACGTGTATTATCTCAAAGAGGGCGCTATCAAGATAAACAACCACGATCTTTTTTGTCAAAGAAGTTTCGGTTTGCTTGATTTAATCACAAAAGGGGCTTTTTGGGGTGTCAATGCAATCAGTGTGTGCTAAAAACGGGTACGCCCAATGTATTTGTTATTAAATTAACTCCAATTAATGCCTCGCAATTTACTGCTGTGACGGTTATAAACAAATTTTTAACAATATGAAATATTGTGGAGAAATACAAATAGTGTGAGAAGTGGATTTGTAATCTGTTTTCCCATGCAAGAAATAAAATTAAAACGAGACATTCCTTTCATGAACAAACAAAGTGATATTTTTATTACCATAACTTCTTTTGACATTATAGTGGGTAATTTTGCAGCGCTCTTCAGTACTTTACACTTGTGATTATCAATGCTTCAAATAAAACAAAATAATGTTAACAAATAATTTTCATAAGGTATTAAGCCTTTAAAATATTCAATATGTTCTACAGCCCAATGATTGTAGAATATAAAAACAATATCGGACACGAAAAAAAAGGACACAAAATCAAATGAAAGCAAATAAAACCGGAGTAAAATGGTGGCAACAATGTTTAAAAATTATTGGATTCAAATATGTGCTGCGATGTTATTAAATTTTGGATAGAAATGCGGTCTGATAGTAAAACACAAACAGATTTCACAAATGTTGTCAATCAATGAGCAATTTGATATACTTTCTTGGAAATTATTCAATTTCACAGCAGATTCGCAAGCATTTTATTTTGAAACAAGAGGTGTAAATTACAGTTAATATCTTCCATAGAGAACAGCAAAATTAACACAATGGACAAAATAAATACAGAAAAAGTTACTTTGGGTTCCCGGGAATTTAAACAGTTACATAGACTGTGCAAGTCTTTAAGTATATCGAAAACGAGAAAACAACTCGAAAGAAGACTAAACAAATTTTTATGAAATCAAATCTTCATACCGTATTTATACAAAATTCCTGAAAAAAAAAATACCCAAAGCAATTTGTTATAAATACAATTCAAATTTTTATATAATACAAATAGTTTGTTTCACTACCACTGAAACAAAATTCAAACTTGGGACGAGGATGCTTTTAATTTTTTAGAAACCCCATTTGCGAAACACGCCTTAGTTTGTGCAACAATTACAGAGATTTAATGATAACATAAATGTCAGTTGGGCAAAATTCTTAGTTGTTTACAAGTAATTGGAAATGGAGGTCAAGTCTTATTCTCCGGTTTTCTTCGTACGCTTGTTAAATAGATTTTTTACTTCCAAATATTTCACGCTAAATTTTACTTTCCCAACAACTTTTTTTTTCTTCTTCATAGCCATAACCTACATTAAACTCAAGTATTTGAAGAAACAGAATCGCGCACTTGTAAAACTCAATATTGGTTGGAACCAACTTGTTCCAGGAAGTTCGAATACACGCAAGACTTGCACAGTCCAAAGTTTTAACATTCATTCACTTATTTGTTACACTTATGTATACAATAAACATTCTTATGCACAATTTTTTTTACAAGGCAGCAAATGAAAATAAACCAAGTATAAACAGAAACTGAAATGACCCATGGCTTTTTTTTAAAACCACGGCTTTGGCTTTGGGTTCAGTTCCGGCTTTGGTTCCGTTAATTATTTGGAAATGGTGCCCTTTCCATACGGGGCTTCAAACATGTGACATCGCAACACTGAATTTAGGCCTCATCCAAATTGGCGGTTACAGCTACTGCCACGCATGTTGCTAAGGACGTCCTACACTTCAACGTATGATGAGGAATTCTAGCCGCAGCCGTAGCTGTAGTAGCCATTTCAGACCCGGCCTCGAGTCTGAGGAATTCAAATTGAGCATTCACTTGTGGATCAGTAAAGCCTGGTTCATACTTCATGCGAATGCGAAGCAAATTTTGACATCACAGGGTTGTTTTCGCTGCAAATGTTTCGCAGCAGTTGAGCACATGTCAACTGTTGCGAATTGTTCGTTGCCAATTTGTGAAGTCAAAATTTGCTTCACATTCGCGTTCGCAGGAAGTATGAACCGGACTTTAGGCATAGTGCCAGCCATCATTCAAGTCTAATTTGCAAAAAATTATGGCTTATCACGAAAATTAAGGTGGCAAGTAAAATATATCAAATGAAAGTCTCAATGGACCTTACGCCGCCATCTTAGAGGTAAAAAGATGACGTAACAATGGAAAAGGCACATCTATGTACTCGCGGCGCACAGTTTATCGGCCAATGAGTAACTTCTGTTTGACCTCTAGCCGAGGGCGCCCTACTCAAATTAGGTCATGTGCACGAGGTCCATCAATGAACTTTTCATGGCCATTTTAAGATGGTATTCCGTTTTCTGTCAAGCAACAATCAACAAGATTGTTTTGCCTAATACCAGCTCTAAGAACGATGATCCTCATCAAATTTAATAATACCTTACATAATAGTGGACAGTTCTTACAATTGAGAGCATACACCATATACCAATAGTGTTGCATCTTCCCTGTAATGGATGATTACATTTTGTAAATAAGAAAAAAATCCAAATCATCTGAATAGCAATTTTCACAGATTCACATTTCTGAGTTACAAATTTACACAACTTTCTTATATACAACATTTATGTGCAATTCATGATACTGCTCCTGTTATAAAGTAAATCCAAATATGATTTCAGAGTAAAGGTATGTACAGATATTTAATACTGAGTGCACACAAAAAACAAAACAAAATTCTCTCCCAGAACATTTTCTTGAAGAAAAACAATTGTACATCTTCACAAGTGTAAATTTCCAGCAAATTTAATAGAAAATTTGATTGAGCATGAACACGAGGATTTCAAGCATAAAAAGGAAAAGGTTCACTGCAAAAATTCAACCAGCTTTCAGAAAACATTTCACAAGTTTTGGGGTTTTTTTTCCAACTTGAAAACATGATGTTTCAATGGATTTATTCAACCAAACCGAAAGGTGTACCATCATGACTATACTTTTAAAACCGTGCAAGCTTAAAGGTAAGGTCATACTATGATAATGACCTTGAAAAACAATTGTGTAGTTTTATCCGAAAGCCTATTTGTTATAAAGATGGTAATGGTAGCCCGCGAAATCATTTGGTCTGAAGTGGCCCCAAAATTACGTCAACAAATTTGAATCTCCTAAGACCTCCAAGAGGCAACTTTTAAAGATTCAAATTTAACTGGTGCCCATTTGTGAATGCTGTGGCCAGAGATGTGGTTGGTACCTCACTAAAACGGATACATTTGACATTCTACAGCATTATACAGATACTTTGCTCACACTTTCCTCATATATTTTTGCCTTCACCCTTTTTTACTAGATCTGCCGTATGCTACGTATGCCTATAATAATGCTCTATGTAGTAGTTTGGAAAACAATTCCATTAATTGTAAAGAAAATAACCAAAGAATAGACTACAGTGTAGCTACAGACCATTCATTCACTTGAATAATAAAGCAAAGCTGGTTTGGCCCAAAAATTGGATTTTCAAGAAGCGATCATTAAAATTATTAGAAAAAAATAGTTGTCAGAACCAGCTGATATTAAACATGAATTCTCTTCTTTTTTCTTTTTTCTTTACAAAAGTGCACAAGGACAGAAGTCTCTGGTTTCATTTAACTGTGCGCCAACTCAAAATATAAAAGCAAAATCTAGATTTTTTTACAATTTCATTTAAAATTGAGCGATTCAAACTCTTTACACCCTTCAGCGAGGGCTGGTAACACAAAGTCATGGCACATGCTATTATTTATTTCACTGTTTTCTCCAAAGTGCAGCATCCTGGGGGAGTCAAAGTCCTTGATTTCCTAGACTGGACCATTCCACATATCTAAGAGGGGGGATCAGGTCTCAGAGTTGTGAAGTTTTATCTTTGAGGGGCTGAAAATATTTTCCCTCAAACACTTTGTGCACAAAATTAAGTGGAGTGCCCTCTGTTCTTTGTAGTGGGCTTTCAGATGTTTTACTCTGTGCTACGTTCTTCAGTTTCCTCTCCCCTCCCCCTGCCAATCAAACTTTTTTGGCTTACTAGGGTGCCAGGTTCCTTCCCCCATTTTTGTAATTCCTGGGGGGGGGGGGCACTCCCCCACCGTTTGGTTAAGAATTTATACTCCCAAAGTATTTTGACTCAAAACCTTCCTGAATCCATCAGCTCACTCAACGCCAAGAGTCAGTGGAATCTGCCCATACTGTTTCTTTTGGCCATGCAATACCATTCAGTCAACTCCAACCAGGATTGGGTTTGAATTACATACATTCGCATGCATATTCATGGATTTTTATAGGATTCATAGCATTGTAATCATGTAACATGTTTCAAAGCATTGTTAGTTTGTACAAATTTCTTTTTGTATTTTCAACTTACAATCCACATTATCCTGTTCATAAGTGTCTGAAGTAATTCCACTGTAAGCCACGCCCACTTCACTCAAACTGGCTCCACTGTTTGCCAGAAGCCTGAGCTGCATTGAACTAGCTTTTCTTTGAAGATTTATGCAAGAAAAATGTAACAATTGAACTTGGCTTTTACATACACTCTTCAAAGACTTGAAGTCTTATAAACTTCTGTCAGAAGAAATGACTTTGAACGATGAAATGGGTGATTTTTTGTAAAAAATACACACAAAACATATATGCCAGCTTTGAAGCTGGAAGTAGTGAAAACTTAGCGAACGACTTACAAACAGGTAAAAATATAATATTTATTTGGAAAATGAAACAACGGGTGATCCTTATGTAATGGTGGTGAAACAACTTTGCTTTTAAGCTTTACAAATACAAGCATGAGCATGCTTATTTTAATTAGTCTTCAGCAAAAAAGAAGAACGTATCTCTACATAAAAACTTTCTAAGCAAGCCAAAAAAATATGGATTTATCTGGAAGAAAGTTTGTTTATTTTTGGTACCTTATTTATTACGACAAGCCCAAGTTTACTTGAGTGTAAAACAAGAATAGCATTAATCACAAAGAGAAGTCGTCCAAACAAAATCAGTGAACTCCTGCCACTTTTGGCGAACCACGCCAATTATTTCCTACATGACAGGACAATTTGCCAGGCGTGTCATGACAGAGCAGTCTAGTGCACTGGACTCAAGTTCTGGGCCCAATTTCATAGAGCTGCTTAAGCAGAAAATATTGCTTTAAAATATTCTGCTAAGCAGAAACTAGCAGGATACCAGTCACAAATTGTACATGTGACATGGTAGTTTGGCCGGTAACCTTATTCTGGTAAGCATAATTTTGTTTTGCTTAGCTACTTTTTGTGCTTAAGCAGCTCTATGAAATGGGGCCCCTGGTGGCTAAAAGATGCAAGGGAGTGGGTTTGAATCCGGCCATGACACTTGGTGTCAATGAGCAAGAAACTTACTTACAACTGCTTCCCGTCACCCAAGAAGTAAAATGGGGTACCCTGTGAGGGGAGAGATGGTTCTTGTAATTGATTTAGCTTGGTGTGCTACATGCTTAGCAGCATGGCTGTGTGCTCCCGAGGGAGTTAAGATGGTTTAAAAGGGGAACTTTCGTCATGATCCTAGCAGGCCTTTGGCCGGCTCTAGATGGAATTATGAACTGTAACGCATTTACTGCATGTGTGAGTGCACATCGCATCACAATATAATACTGCAGTGCCCTTTGTGATGTGACGGCCTGAGCAACCGCACATGCAGTAACTGGGTTACAGTTCATAATTCCATGTACAGCCACAGGCCTGCTATGATCATTTAAGGAAATAAATAATGGTAACAATGTTCACTCGCCATGAGCGTCACTAGTTGATGGATTTGAGCGCAATACAAAAAGCCACCTTTATTCATATTATTTTGATTGATGGCAGAGCTATCATCTGAAGTGCAGTATCTTAATTAGCAGAGTTTTTTTTCATCAGCAGATTTATCAAAATACATTTACTTACAGATGGCACAAAGAACCTTCCATTACAATGACAAAAAATGTCTCAAGATTTCAATTAGTCTAATTTACTCTTTTTGTACATTATTTTCCTAAATCTTGCTTTCGCATGATTTCTGATCACAGGATCTATGCACGAGGGCACAAATTTAGGGGTTAAAAAACCTGGACATCAAAAAGAACCAATCAAACAACTAAGACTTGACTCCTCGAAAGGGGGTTGTGTCATCATGATCGAAGCAAGCCTGCGGCTGTACATAGGTTCGTAAACTCTGACCCAGTCGCTGCACACGCACACGCCCTCCCTCCGTATCATATCTACGGAGAGCGCGCTTGCGTGTGCTGTAACTGGGTAAGAGTTCATGTACAGCCACAAAGACCTGCTTTGATCACGACAACACTGCCCCCTTCAAAGCTTTTGAATATAACAGAGATGACAGTGATACTATTAATTGCTCTAGAGCTTTATCTTACTCGTGTTAATCTACAACTTTAATGATCAACCCTTAATTGTTATCACCTCCTGTCGTGGTTTAATTAAAAGCCTTTGAGCAAAAAAAAATGAGCAATCGCTAGTAATTCTACCGCTGTTTTATTTCCTGTCGTCTAACGTCTTAATGTACTCAATGGCACCGCAGAACTGCATCCACCAGTACTGCTCTTCCCCCGCCATGGGGTCGCTGCTTTCTCGAAACTGGTCCCCGTCGAAGTAGAAGCTGTCGACGTACTGGACGGTGGACAGGAGACTCGACGGGTTGGCTTTGATCAGGACAAACATAAGTACCGGGGAAAAGTCATCCGCCCCCGGGACTGAGTTTTCATTTGCAAGACTGAGGAGGTTCATGATGATCATGCAACAGCGGTAGACACAACGAATTTTGTCTTTCGGAGTCTAGAATAAAAGTGAAAAATGAAAACTTGAGGCCCCCCTGTATTTATTGTTTTTAAATCAAGAGGTCAGTTTTATTTGTCTACAGTGATTCACTTAGAGTAGGGTCATACTTTGATAATGAACTTTAAAAATTAGTAATTTTCATCTGAAAACCTATTTGTTATAAAGATGGTAATGGAAGTGAAGCATCCAGTGAAATTATTTGGTCTGAAGTGCCAATGTTGATTAGAAATCTCCCCAAAATGTGTGTTGAAAATTTGAATCTCCAAAGTTCGCCTTGAGGCGACTTTTTGTGATTCAAGTTTCTCTAGTGTCCGTTTGTGAATGCTGCGGCCAGAGGTGCGGTTGGTACCCGCTGTCACCTTGCTAAACCAGATGTTTGAGTTCTTGTTGAAAATATGTGACAGTTTTTGGCTGCTTTCTCATTAAGTACACAATGTATTCAGCTGAAACTTTCACAGGTGACTTATATTGTATCTTTATTGACAATTTGACCAATAAATCAGCGATTCGTTGAAAAAAATCAATCTAAGACCCTACTTCTAAAATAAGTTTTTGGACCAGCATTTCTTTCTACGCCACAGTTATACAAACTTTTTATACAAACTCAGTAAAGTTGTTAGCAGAACAAATTAACTAATCACAGAAAGACTTTGCTTTAGCAAAAACAGACGACCGCACAAAATACCATGCTAATCATATTTTGTGACTGGTTTCTCTGCTTATTTTCAGCTCAGATCACAAACTTACTTAGCAACTATTTTTGCTCATCAAACAGCATCAACACCATTTGGTATTGTGTCAGGTGACCTTGACTATACATACCTTGTACACGTTGATGCTAAGAATCTCAGCTTGGGCAGCTGGCCAGGGGGCCTCCCTCCCGTATTTCTCCGGGATCTGGAGTGCTTTATGGTTGACCGTTATCACCTTGGACAACCGGTAGATATGAGCTTGAAGAACTCTGTAAAGAAAAGTTAAAACTGCAATGCGGACTCAAATTTTTCCCTGGAAAGTAAGGTCAAGTTTGGTCGGGAACACATGAGCCTTCTTTATTTCTAAGAAAAAGATCATTCTTTCTAATAATAATATTATTACTCAGTTCTTATACAGTGCTTTTCACATCTGAAGGGCTTCCCAAAGCGCTCGTTATTATTTTTTAACAGATACTCAAAGCTGTTTTTAATTTATAAGATCCATTTTTCATATTATCATATTGTAACGGTTTACGAGGTGCTGTGGTGCAAACTGAATGCAGCCAGCCATGCCAGAAACACAGGGCGGACCCCTTCACTTAACGATAAGTGTAACTGGGTTCTTTTACGCGCATAACACAACACACAGGACCTACGGCTTTACGTTCCATACAAAGGCAGAGCAATCATGGTTTAAGTGTCTTGCTTAAACAAGTGTCAAGACAGCGCACTCGAACCAACACTCTGCTGATCAGAAACACCAGAGCTCGAGTCCAGTAATAAATTCTGCTAAGCGTAAATGAGCAGGGTACCAGCCTCAGATGCTGCATGTGGAATGGTATTTTGGCCGGTGACTTTATTCTGGTAAGCATAACTTGGTTGTCTTAGCAACTTTCTGCCAAGCGCTCTATGAAATTGGGTCCTGGTTAAATGACATAATTAAGAGAGTTTACAATGTACCTGTCTCGGGCAATATCTGCTTCATCATTAGGATAGAGAGCCAGTTTGTAGATTCTACTCATGATGGCACGTTCTGTCACTACTCAGCATCGTTCATCTGTGTGTCACTAGCAGCTACATAGTATGAATGGACAACAAATAGTAATAAGATCATATTATAGTCTTATATAGCGCACGTATCGACCAATAAGGTACTAAAGGCGCTTGAGCAAACACAAACATTTAAAGGAACATTACAGAATTGGTTTTTGCTAACAAAACAGTCGCTGGCAGTGTAAGCACTTTATGTAATCCACCATATACATAAACTGACAAACCTGTGGAAGTTTGAGATCAAATCGGCCATCTGGATCACGAGAAAATAGTGAAAAAACGATTACACATTTGCATGAAATCATATAGATTCAACAAATGAATAAAACGCTCACTGAGCGATAAACTCCAATCGGGAAAATTAGTTTATTCATTTCTCATCAAATATGGCATTTCAGACAGAAATATTTCAAGGGATGTTTTCTACTATCATCATCATTAGACCGTGTCAGTTTTATGTAAATCTGTGATCAAAAAGTATATTTTACAAGTTTTTTTCTTGCCAATTCTGTAATGTTCCTTTAAGACAGGTTTTTGAATGTTTTGAATTTTGAGACCAATTTATGCAGCAGGTTCTGAGGGTTTACAAGTGTGCTGCGGCGCAGTCAGCAGCCACTGCCAGAAACATCGCAGGCAAACCCCCTTCTCTCAGCAATAAGGTGACTGGGTATTTTTTTCAGTGCATTACACAACACATGTGTATATTTTACTTTCCGAACAATATGATACAATTTTTATAGCCTTAAAACTACGTTAAGCTAATGAATATGAAGAAACCGAACCGATGCACACGTAAAATTTCAATATGATTGGGACCAATTTTGTCAATATACAGTCTATATACCTACATCAATTCAAGACATTTAAATATTCAAAGATATATACCTTCCCAGATTGGGTCATCCAGAATCCAAGTGTTCAAGGTCTTCAGAAAAAACTTCATAAGCTGTGTCTGTAGAAGAGTAAAGCACAAAACATTGACAGTTTTTTTTTATTGACCAAAGAAAAATTGACTGGTGCGGGACTTGAACCTGCGACCTCTGGCTTAACGTGCCGGCGCTCTACCAACCGATTTATCTAGCCCTAATGTTGGCGGTCTCCCTATTTTGTCAATACCTTTGTTCGGGGGATGCCAGTCAGAAGCCATTCAACCTGTAACTGCCATGTAGCCAGGGATCACACCCAAGTTTACGATACAATCTGGGAAGCGTCAGCAAAGGGATCATTTAAAGGAAATGCAACTTTTTATTTCAAACTTTAAATAACTTTGGGTTGAACAAAGATAAATTGACAAGAGCGGGACTTGAACCTGTGACATCCTTTGTGGTTTAAAACTTGAAATTTACAGCTTAGAATGCATGACATTACAGGTAGTCAATACATGGCACTGCTGAGGTTAACTCCATTCAATCCGACAGAGATAATGTCACAAAATTTCTGCCGTTCTTTCCTTTTGTGTCTCCTACCTTCTCGTCCGCCGCGGTCAGGGCCTTGAAGTCCAGGATGAACTTCATGATACTCTTCTCCTGTCTCTCCAAGAAAAGCCGTACGAGAACCATCGTGAAGTATTTGTTAACGACAGCTTTGTCCCTGAAAACACAACACTATCTGTTACAAAGGACCATAGCCACGTGAAGATCTTGTACAGAGAAGTCATGGGTTTGTGGTCTTGTCCAAATGGTGGCTACGGCTTTGGCTATGGCTGGATCTCATGCGGTTGAAGTATAGGACGTCCTTAGTAACACCCTTAGCAACATTTGTAGCCGTTCACGTAGCCGCCAATTCAGACACTGCCTAAAAGAAGATTCTTATCTTGGAAGATTAAGTCAACTGCTGATTTCATAAAAACCGCAGTCTGGTTATAGGCCGTGTAAGTCTCGCTACGATAAGGCCAGCATTGAGCTTCCAGGCACCTCTGAGCCATCAGCTATGGGAGATTAACGCGAGTGCAATTTTTATTTTGTCTTATGCTTTTTTTCCAACCCCAAAAACATACTGGTGGAATGATTTACATTTAACTAACAATGTGATAAGTAAAATTAAAATAAAATCTGGAAACTTATGAAAAAATGAAGAATAATATTGCTCGACTGTTAACAGAATGTTGTGACCAAACGTAACATTACCACAAACTTTCAACTAACAAAATACATCCCATGATTGATTGCTTTGTTTCCAACAGACTCAACAGTATATTTTGGATAATTGTGTAACATTGTTACCAACTGTGGCAATCTGTTTTTGCTTTGTATTTATGGCTTCCCATAGTTTTCCAACTTTAGATTGGCAAAAACTCGGGCTGTTACGTTGCAATAGAAAGGTCTATGAAAGCTTTTGACCATGCTGTTGAGGATAGCAGTTGTTACCAAACAGCAACACTTTCAAAAGTCCATGCACTATAAGTTTTAGAAATAGGTCTTTTTTCAAAAGTCAAATTGAGTTTTATGATGCACTCATTTTTCAATAGAGCCCTTATAAGAAGTGGGGACAAAATTACAAGTCTCTTAACTTATGTTAAAACAGTGAAAAATGCCATTGTATTTGATACCCTTCCAGAGTGAGTTTTGTCAACATCCTAATGCAGAAATTCCTTTCTGGAACGTAACGTAAAGACCAATTTCTTTTAAATAATCAATGATGTCTTGTCTACAATTTGTTTATTAAATAACGTTTTACGTGAGGTTAGAGACTTATAATTTTTTTTCCACTTTCATTAAGGACTCTATCTTTTGGATAATGAGTACATCACAAAACCTAATTTGACCTTTAGAGACCCTCTCTAACTGACCTCTCCACTCGTTCCATAAGTCGCTCCAGATGAGCCCTTGAGGATGCCAGACCCTTACGGCTACGGACCAAGTAGGCAATGTATGGAGATCGATTCTCGTAGTCATCACGGAGAGAAGTCAAAAGCCTCCGGCATCTACACCCAACGTAAAAAAAAAAATAACAATAACTTATGTTGTTCGCCTATTCTTCAACACTGTAAAAAAACACCGTGTGGACGTGTGTAAGTCCACATAGTGTTTCAAGTTCCTACATTAAGTGGACCTCTTGTTCTCAGGTCCACACTTCGTATGCAGCTATCAAACACGCGTAATAGGTTTGCATGATGAACTGTGTTTAATTTTAATATCTGCAGAAATGTGCAACGTTGAGAACTGAATTATGTCATGAAAAATTATGGATTGATGAGGACTATCTGACGCCCAAACCCACAGCCAAAAAGTATATGCAGCCATGGAAAGTTAATCCGGTGAAAATTTGGAAGACACAAAGGAACCAACTCCCGAAATGGTGGAAATGGTAGATAATAATAATTATATTCGGTTTTTATATAGCGCTTTATACACCATGTCTCAAAGCGCTTCCAACATTATTACCCTGATATTACACTGGGCCATTTCATTCCTTAAACCATCTCAGCTCCCTGGGGAGTATACAGCCTGTGCTGCCAAATATGTAGCGCACTAAGCTAAATCAATCACAAGAACCATCTCTGCCCTCACAGGTACCCATTTACCCCTGGGTGGAGAGAAGCAATTATAGTAAAGTGTCTTGCTCAGGGACACTGGTGTCACGACCGGGACTCGAACCCACACTCTACTGGACAGAAACACCAGAGCTTGAGTTCAGTGCTCTTATCCGCTCGGCCACGACACATTGTGCTGAGATCCATTCCGCATTGTGCAAGGGATTCGTAGGAGAGTTCATGAAATCCCTTTCCTCTTAGTGACAAAAAACACCAGTTTCAATAATGGGCTTGCTATAAAGGCTATGAAGTATAACATTGGGGGTATGGCCCTACTCTTCTGAATTAGTCAGGAATGAGATTGGACAGATATGAAAAGTCCTGAAGAACATGAAGAATGGTTTGTGGGTCTGGGGGGTCTCCCTTATTGTTTGCCCAGAACCTCCCAGATGTTACAATTCTGGAGGTTTAAAACTATGAGTATTTCCAGAAATACAAGACACAATGTGAGATATTTCTTTTTTCCCTCTGGTGATTGCTTTACCTCTTTCAAGAAAAGTTTGAAGGCTCAAGGTGGTTTTGAGAAAATCCTGACATCAGGCGAAATCAGGAAAAAACCACATGCCTGATTAGCGTTGAGATGCACTACTTGCTACTCACCCTGTAAAAAGTTGTAAAAACGATCAGCAGCGACAAGACAAGACGAACGGAAACAACTCACCCATCATTATCAAAATTCTGGACGCATCTCAGGGTCTCCCTCAGCTGAGCCATTAGAGATCTATCCTGAAGATTCATGGCCTCGGCAAGCTGCACCTTCAAGAACGCCACCAACTCGTTCTCGGGGTAGCCCCAGGTAACCCCGATGGGTAGCTCTGTACCCAGGTGGAGGGACGTGGTGAAATTGGTCAGCCCGGGCAGCGTGTGGACATCCGCCGAGCGCAGGACGATGCGGAGCTTGCGTTTGGCATCGATGTACGCGTAGGACTCCTCCAGGTTTTCGGGATCGATGTTCGGTTGGTCAGAGTGACCCGAGTCCGGTTTGTCGCTGTGGCTGCCGGTAGACTCAGTGGAAGACTCCAAGTTGTTCACGTCTAAATCACATGAAAAATAGTGTTGACGATGAAAAGGATAGCAAGACAATTGGCGGAGTACTGACTAATTTAAAACGGACACTTGAAAAGTGGCCAACGGCATCATTTAAGGTTTAATAAGAAACATCATTTTATTTAAGTTTTACAATTTGTTGTCGCCAAAACAACTAATGATTACTACTGAATGGCATACCCAGTCACAATAATAAAAAAATGAACAAAGAACCAGCCATAAGTTACCTTCAACCAATGACAATCATAAACTGAACTAATTACAGACAGGCCTGGAATTACACAGAGGCCAGAGAGGCCATGGCCTCTGCTGCCCCTGGTCTTAGCCTTGGTGCCCCCATCAGAAACTCCCCAAAGACTTCAATATTTTCCAATGGAAGTGCCCTCTCCAAATTGAAACTGGTCTTGCCCTCTCAATGACGAAATTCCACACCCGTACAAAAAAAGGAAACTGCAGTCAACTCTAGTATTGAATGAATCTGCTAAGAAGGACTCACCATGTGACCCGTGATCGTCTTCCAACAAGTCCGACGAGTGGGTCCTCCTGAGAACGCGGTATTTATTCAGGATGTCCTCGCTGCTTGTTTCCGGCACAGACGCTGGCTTCAGTCTCTCATCTGATGGCGTTGGATAAAAACCAAAGTCAGCCGGAGATTCAATTGTCAAGTCAGCCACAACAAATTCATTCACACACAGCAAGATACAACAACCATTTTATTTTTTTAAGAACCAGTGTCAAGATTCACAGACAAGAATAATATATATAGTCCTAAGAGCACGTATCTACCGATAAGATACTAAAAGTGCTAGAGCAAACAGAAACATTTCAAGACAGGTTTTGAATTTTTAATTAATCATGATAATAATAATAACAAGTTTTTTTATATACATGTGCGCTTTATCTACGGTGTCTCAAAGCGCTTGTTATTATTTATTTCCAGACAGGTTTTTGAAGTTTTTGAATTATGAGACCCATTTATGTAACACCTTTTTAAGGGTTTACAAGGTGCTGCAACGCATTCAGCAGCCACTGCCAGAAACACCGGGGCAGACCCCCTTCTCTTAGCGATAGGTGTAACTGGGTTCTTTTGTGTGCTTTACACAACACACGGGACCTATGTGCTTTATGTCCCATCCGTAAGGACGAAGCATGAATGTCGCAACTTGTAGAACGACTCACCTTCAAATTGATATGATACCAATGCTGGATTAGGGATGATCTGGATCGAGTCGGAGGGCTTAGCATCAGAGCCCCTGTCCCCTAATCCCTCCTCTCTCTCTGAAGTGCCCGACTTGTCCTTTGCAGACTTCCTTGTGGCTGGGGGACCAAATAAATAAATCGTGATTATTAAAAGAGGAAAGGTTTTATGGAGCACCGTAAAAGAATCCCCTCCAAGAGTTATGGAGGCTGAAAAGAGTTCACAAAAAAGCAACATCTGCTTTGAAGGCCATCATTTGAAGACAATCAGAGCAGAAAATGACTGAACGTCCAGTTGTTATAACCGCTACAGCGGCGTAACAAGATCTGTTCATTTGTGGGAGACAAGCGGGGATACAAATAAGTTTTGTGCATCATGTCGATTTCATTTGGGAAGGGAGGAAGGGTTCTGAGGAGGGAGGGAGCTCAAGGCCCCCCCCCCACCTCTGGTTACAAACGTCACTGGTTAACCACCATGCCAGCTCTTCCAAATTTCTTCAACAAAATTGTCCCTGTTTGTGTTTCTCCACAAAGCAAAGTCACACATTTCTGCCAACAACTATACCCTTTGGACTGGATTTGTTTCCACCGAAGTCGATATAAAACAGATATATATTTCATGAAAAAGAGGAAAGTGCCAACACACGACAAGAATCTTCTTAAAGCTTGTTTTTTCAATTTCCGATGACACAGCTGAGCAAACCCAAATCTGCTGGAAAAAAAATTCAACTTTGTTCCACTTCTTACTCACGTTTGATTGTAATTTTTCTCAGTTTGTTTTTTAACCAGGACCTGCCCTTATCAGCATCACCACCATCCTGGAAGAAAAGGCAAACATAAATACAGTAGTCCTCATTAGAGTCACCCATCAATGATCAATGGGTTACTTGTTTAGATACAAAGTTTGGCTGCATTTGTTATTCTCAACATTTCTCTGAAGTCAAGAGACAAAATTGTTTTGAAGTTAAAAGGCACTGGACACTATTGGTAATTACTCAAAATAATTGTTAGCATAAAAACTTACTTGGTAACGAGCAATGGAGAGCTGTTGATAGTATAAAACATTGTGAGAAACGGCTCCCTCTGAAGTAACGTAGTTTTTGAGAAAGAAGTAATTTCTCAGTAAAATATTTGAATTGATTTTGAGACCTCAAGCATCTGAAAGCACACAACTTCATGTGACAAGGGTGTTTTTTCTTCCATTATTATCGCGCAACTTCGACGACCAATTGAGTTCAAATTTTCACAGGTTTGTTATTTTGTGCATATGTTAAGATACACCAAGTGAGAAGACTGGTCTTTGACAATTACCAAAGGTGTCCAGTGTCTTTAACATTTTGTTTATTTACCAAAAACCTTTCTTCTTGACATTAGCTCTAATAGACTGTGCAAGTCTCATGCAAATTAAAACTTCAGGGATCCCAACCATATTGAGTTTTACGAGTGCACGATTCTTGAAATACTTTAGTTTAAATAACGTAGTTTAAGGCTATAAAAATTATATCATTTTGTTGGGAAAGTAAAATTTAGCCATGAAATAATATGTGAAAGTAAAAAAAAATTAACACGTCAACAAAGAAAAACCCAGAGAATAAGACTTGACCTCCATTTCTGGTTACTTGTAAACAATTAAGAATTTTGCCCAACTGTCTTTCATGTTATCATTAAACATGTTAAACCTAATGGTCACACAAAATCGGGCGTGATTGGCAAATTGGGTTTCTAAAAAACAAAAATTAACATCTCAATTTTCAAAATTTTGTTTCAATGTGAGTTTTAACAAATTATTTTAATTATATAAAAGTTGAAATTTTATTTAAAAGCATTGCTGTGGGTATTTTCATTTGCAAGAAGATTTGATTTCGTTTTTTAATGCCCGAAACAACTGTAGGTTTTCCTCATTTTTTTTTTTTGCTGACAGCCGGACGGCTGCATTTATATCCATCCGGACTTTCCGTTGTGTAGCGTGCAGAGGCAGGCAACTACCGTGTTACGCTTTGTTTCACCCGTACAGGGAGCGACAACAGGTTCTGGAAAAAAATGCCTTGTAAAATTCCTTTCCGGGGGTTGTTGTGCAGCCCCGATTCCAGACCTTTGTCCTGTTATTGTACAAAAGTGGCAAACAAGAATGGACAGCCTGCCACCATTGTTCGTCATTATATTCGGCTCAATGGGAGGTAAGTCGGATTGTTCCGAGATTCCAGCGTATCATGGCAGTTTTTCAGCCATGGCTCACAGAGGAACATTTTTAAAACACAGACATGAAGTGGTTTATGACAAAGAAAGACATGAAGTGGTTTATGACAAAGAAAGACATTCTGGTTCTAATTTCTAAGAGGACACTGGCTTCATCCTAATGAGAGTGAAATTCAAGGCTTGACAAATCTAAAACTTATCTCTACTCACGTGTTTGATCAATCCGTCTTCCAAGAGAAAATCAGGGTCTGCACTCATGGATCTCTGAAAAGATGCATTATTGCTGGACTTCTGCTCCACCTCTGTCGACCCTGTGAGGGTTAAGCCTAAGCTTGACCCCGATGAGGTGCTGGGAAAGCTTTGGACCCGGCCTTGGTCCTGCTGGTCAAGGCCACTCCACTCATCTGACGCCCGGCTGCCGATCTGGGAGAGGAAGTCGAGCGGCTTGGCGCTCTCACTCGATGTATTGAGGAAAGAGGTGCTGCTGCTGCTGGCCGTACTGATAGAGCTGGCGACCCGCTGTGAGAGGCGCTCACTAGAGTCTCCGGACACCACTCCGCTGTCGGTGTCCAATCCGTACCCTCTAAATGAGGGCGTTTGGCTTTGGGTTGGTTGGCAAACAGTGACTGTGAGGTGTGGTTAACAGGTGCTGACGGGTCAAAACTACTAAACTGGGTCAAGAGATCGGGTTGAAATGGAGCGGCTTGGTTGGACGGCCTCACCGGCTCAAAGAAACCGTGGTTGACATGGGAGAGCCCGTCGTCTACAAGATCAAAAGGGTTTGTCCTTGGCTGCCTGCTCTGACTGCCGTAGTCATGATTCAATCCATGCAGTTCATTGTACGTTACGTACCCCGTGGTCGTACGACTTGCCGTCCCCTTTTGATGGGCTGAATTAGATCTCGTCTTTGGCTTGGCTCCCATCGGCATCTCCGCATGCCGCCCTACCGAGGGAGGCAGGGTGCTAGACGATCGGGGTGTCTGACTAGAGAAAGGATCAAAATCCTGCAGGAGATCCTCCGCGGGTTTACCGTCCATCTTGCCACCAGTTCTACTTGTCTCGTTGCCGTTGTTAAGCGTGAAGTTGTTCCGGTTACCCAGGGGATCGAACTGATGCATGAACCCCGAGGTCGTGGAGAAAGGCCTGTCCGACGATGAGGAGCCCTCTTTGGAGTGTTTCCGATGCTTGTCGATCAGAGGAGAAGAGCGTTCCAGGGTGGGGAGGACGGTCTCCTCTCGGGGGAGTTGACTCTTGGGGAATCCCAGGTCGTTGTTACTGGAATCCCCAGTAGCTCCCGAGGAGCTGCTGGAGATACCCGACGGGGAAGCTCCCTTGAGCATGGACGGGTCCTCCATGGGGTCAAAGTAATGCGTGTTGTTGGAGTCCTCCGTGGCATCAGAGCTCTGCAAATCATTATTATTATTATTATTATTATTATTATTATTATTTTATTTCTCTCCACAAGTTCAATAAAAATTTACACACAAAAGAGATCCAAAAATAGATATGGAGAAGGCTAGACTGAGGAGGAAAATTTAAAAAATTTTAAAGGTTCCGTCTGCCGATAAAAACAATTTCTAAAAGGTACAGACACTCAATATACACAGGGATAAATGTGTACCCATGATTGTGGCTGTGCACATTTATAATGCACCCTAGTCTGTAACAAATGACACTCCTGGTGCCGAAATATCAAATTTGGTGGAGCTTGTTAAAGAATGATTTTTTGAGACGAAGCACCCATAATACCTTGAAAAGGATACAAGGTGAGGTGGTGCATGATGCTGCCAGACCAGGCCAGAAACAACGGGGCAAGCCCCTCTTCTTTACGATAAGTGTGCATTGCACAACACACGAGACCAACGGCTTATGCCCCATCCGACGGATGAAGCAACATTAGGTTAATTGCCTTGCCTAAGGACACACGCGTCAAGAGCGGGACTCGAACCCACACTCTGCTGATCAAAAACACCAGGGCCCAATTTCATAGAGCTGCTTAAGCACAAAAAGTAGCCAAGCAAAACAAAATTATGCTTACCAGAATAAGGTTACCGGCCAAACTACCATGTCACATGTACAATTTGTGACTGGTATCCTGCTAGTTTCTGCTTAGCAGAACATTTTTAAGCAATATTTTCTGCTTAAGCAGCTCTATGAAATTGGGCCACGACATGCCATCTGTCTGACAAAAAAGTCAGATCCCCTTTTGCAATTGTAATCACAATGAAACGAGTGCTTTTAGGGAAACATAATCATTAAGATTTCTTCGCACTAAATCAACACGTCTAAAGAGAGATTCATTGCAAAAGTAGAGTAGACAAGCCTTCCACTGCAATTGTGTGCAGTCAAATTCACTTTACAATTGCCAACCCCTGCCGCCGATTACGACATTAGTCCACTTGCGCGACATTTGTTGTGTAAGTTGTGAACCAAAAACAAGGTCTTGCACAAAAGGACTTACGCAGTTGCGTAAAGTTTTGTAAAATCAGCTGCAGGTCCGAAACACCGAAGAAAAGCGACTTAAACTTACGGTGTCTTTCTTGACAGCACCCTCGTCCACACTGGGGCTGTCGTTATTTGAGCTTCTACTGATGCTATGACTACCGCAAGAGCTCCGTCTGGAACTGGGGCCCTCGCTTGTCTTCGACGACGTCCTATCCGTGTCCGCTTCTAATGAGGATGCCTGACAGAGAAACAAAATAACAATAACAGAAAACTTGTACAGCAAAACTTGAATTCTTCTCTCGTATGCAACGGCGAATCAAATGTCGAGGTCCATGTCCAACACAACAGTGTCGCATTCGGGTCGCATTCAGCTGGCCAGACAAACGAAGCCACCTTCCAGTTTTCTACTGGGGCACTCGTTGACAATGTGCCGTGTGGTTTGATCAGCAGCTCCCCCAGTCACACTCTGGTGTTGGCTTCATATGCCACTTGTGAAGCACGTGACCAGTACGCCACTGGCCTGCGAGGAGCCAGTTTAGACAACACTCGAGGTCGATTTCACAAAAGCACTAAACAATCATCTTAAGATGAGTTTCCAATATTGCCATAGTGATTTGTATTGTGACATCACACATTGCTCAAGCAATTACAGAGTGATTTGCAGTTAAGATCAATCTCAGCTCTTTGTGAAATCGAGCCCAGCTCTTTCTGTGATCAGCAGTAGTGTCTTGGTGCAAAAATGAAATACCATTCTTCCACTGCAAATGATACAGTTCAAAAACATATTTTAATTTAATACTGACCTGAATGGCTTCCTCATGGGGATTATCCTCGACCTCCTGCATCCTGTCTTCCGGAGGTTCAGAGTCGCTCTGCAGCACGTCAACGCTCCACGTCTCGCTGGCCGTCTCCGAGATGTCCGGCACGGAGTGCCTGATGCCCAGGAGGGAGGCAGCCTGGGCCCCGGAGTGCTCGCTGTCCTCCTGAGACTCGGCAATCTCCTGGAGACGCTCGGTGGTGTTGGGCTCCGACGGGGGCTCGGAGGTGTCGCTACCGATCACCTCGGTGCTCCATGTCTCGCTGAACGTCTCTGTTGGCATCAAGCGAGGGCGCAACATAAACTGACATCCTTATCTTTAATAGCAACATTCAACAATATTTCTGAGCTAAATCCATAATCAGCTTCACGGTCTCAGATAGGAATACTTTCTACAAGCAAGAACTGCTAACAACTGAAAGCAGTAAAAAAAAAATGTTTGCTCGCCTGTGAGGCAGCCGAAGAATGATGAACATTCCATGAACGGGGTAAAATATGGCAGACCTACAAAGAGAGTCAAAAAACATCATCCCAACTGAAGAACTCAACAATTTAACACAAGCTTAAAGAATTAGTGCAGGGGGTTAAAAGGAGAAGATGGAACTGCCTCGGCCCCACGTACTGAGGAAAGCGATCAATCACCATTTCATGACTGCCTTGACATGGCGACCAGAGGACAAGGGAAACAGTGGAAGGCTGAAAACAACTCGGAAAAGAACTGTTTGAAAAGGACTTGAAGGCAATTGGTCGGAAATCATTTGTTGTTTTCTTTTAGGATCCGCTGGAGAGGAGAGCCTCTAGACAGGCAATCTTTTAGGCAATCCTTCGGGCTCCAGCTGTTTCTCTTTCCTTCCTCTGTATTTTAATTGCCCTTGCTGTATCTTTTAATGTTTTTACCAATGTGTATTACTGTACTTTTTATCTGCCCGAGAAATAAAATAATAATAAATCATGAATTGAAACACGGGTGCTTTGCAAAAGATAAGAGGGAAATGGCAAAAGAGCATGGAGGACTTATGTGCCAGGTGGCACGAAAAGGCCAGGTTAGGTCGGTAAGGTATTACAAAGAGAGTACCTGGGTTTCCCTGTGCTTTCTTCTTCTCCAGGTCATCCCCGATCTCAAACTTCCCAAAGCGGTCAGTGATGTTGGCATTGTTAGGCAGCTGCGTTGAGTCGATGAGATCGGGTCTGTTGTGCTCCGTGGAGCTACTGGCGAGACTGACCGCTGATCGGGGGGTATTCCGGCCACTCAGATTACTGGCCATCTCACCTTCAAGATCCATGGAATACTCTGAGGCCACTAGATGCCGGGGCAGACAAAGATAATGATAATAATAGTATATAGCCCTCAAATCTGTCACTCAGTGATGCTCATGGCACTCCAACATTAAAGACTGTGCAAGTCTCGCTCGTATTCGAACATTGGGACCCGCGAAAGTCAAAGTTTGTTTCCTTTACGCGTTCAAGCAATGTACGTGGGACCAAAGTGGTCCCCAAAATGTTTGAATATGCGCGAGACTTGCACTGTCTATTACCCCTGGTCACTGGGCTATTTTATTTCCTTCCTTAAACCACCTGAGCTCACAGGGGAGTTCACAGCCTGTGCTACCAAATATGAAGGGCACCAAGCTAAATCAATCACAAGAGCCATCTCTGCCCCCACAGGTAAACCATTTACCCCAGAGTAACAGTTATTAAAGTGTCTGGCTCAAGGGCAAAAGAGTCATGACCGGGACTCGAACCCACACCCTGATGACCTAACCACCAGAACTTGAGTCCGATGCACTAAACCGCTCTGACATTTTGTTGAGTTTACACAAAAAATAGATGCAAAAAATACTTAAAACTGACATTTCTGTTTTCATTCCAAAAGTGGAAAGCATCTTTAGGGTAGAGGGTTCAACATTCAAAGTGGGTTGTTTTTTCATATCTCGGATACATTGTTAGATCTGTGGAAATACTTTCATGCAGATTCAGATCTAGCCCGCTTGAAGGCCTTTCACTTTTGTATAAATACTACACTGATGTTCTGGATATTAGGGTGCGTTTCCAGGGCGGACAAATTTCAGAGCTCCATAATTTAAATCTTACCTGTACGAAGCTACTAATCTCACCGGATCAACATTCTATGGTCGCATACATTTTTTGGGCGGTTGGTTTTGGACGCCTGTTGTGCGCTTACATGCATGTACAATAGCGTGCTCTGCGCAGGACGGTCGTGTGACATTCATCTGAATTGAGTGCGTACTGCATTAAGCGTTATCAGCGCTCGCGCTAACACAAGCAAACACACACACAGCTCTGTGTTGCAGTCAATCTATGAACGTTCCTTTGTTCTGTACACTTAAAGGAACATTACAGAATTGGTAAGAAAAAAACTTGTAAAATATACTTTTGATCACTGATTTACACAAAACTTACACGGTCTAATGATGATGATAGTAGAAAACATCCCTTGAAATATTTCTGTCTGAAATGTCATATTTGATGAGAAATGAATAAACTAATTTTTCGATTGGAGTTTATCGCTCAGTGAGCGTTTTATTCATCTGTTGAATCTATATGATTTCATGCAAATGAGTAATTGGTTTTTCACTATTTTCTCGTGACCCAGATGGCCGATCGATCTCAAACTTCTACTGGTTTGTCAGTTTATGTATATGGTGGATTACATAAAGTGCTTACACTGCCAGCAACTGTTTTGTTAGCAAAAACCAATTCTGTAATGTTCCTTTAAAGAAAATCATATTCCTCAACACGTGTGGACGTGTGTAAGTCCACATAGTGTTTCAAGTTCCTACATTAAGTGGACCTCTTTTGTTCTCAAGTCCACACTTTGTATGTTAAAACACAAGTATTAGGTTTGCGTGATGAACTGTGTTTAAAACCCGCAGAAATGTCCATCGTTGAGAGCTGAATGAATTCACGACAAGGACGGATTAATGAGGAATATCTGATTCCAAAACCCAACGCCAAAAAATGTATGCGACCAGGGAATGTTAAACCAGTGAGATTAGTAGCTTCTCACATGTTAAGATTCGAGATATGGAGCTCTGAAACGAGTCCTACACAGGGCCTGAGACAGATCCTGCAGTCTACGTACCTATAGACATCGCCTCCATGAGGTGGTCACTGTTTCCCGACGCATCCGCATCGGCCGAGAAGCGCAGCTGCTTTTCTGGCTGCTCGCTGATTGCCGTTAGGTTATTCTGGGCGGTCGGTGGCTCCAACGCCGGTTTGGGACGGGACGGGATGGAACTCAAAACCTGTCCAGAAAAAAAAAAAATCAACAGTGTGATTTTATTTTCGTTTTGGGGACATGTAACGCTAGTTTTACCGTTGGGGTAAATTGACACATCAGTATCTACCTCATTGAAGTCATAATCATCAAAGGAAAGGAAATATATTGTTGACGATTTTGCGGACAATTGAGGATACAGATGGATCAACTAAGCAAATAAACACCAGGAAACGCCTGTGCAAATAAATTGACTGTATTATTGCCATACTTGAACAAGCAAGGACAACTTGAGAAAATTAAAGGCGTGCAGTGCCTTCAAAACTCTTCAAATTTTGCTGCTTGGAATTACTTTTTTAAAGAGTTGTTCATGCACTAAAAGGCCTACAGTGTGTTGTAATTAATGCGTAGTGATTGAAAAAATATAATTTTGACTCTGGAAATACAATCAGCGGAACAAATGGTCCGCCATTTTGTGGAGTCAAAAATTTGGTTTCACAAAATAGCAGACTATTTTCTGTCATGCAATTACACACAAAGAAAACCAATTTGAAGGGATTTTTTTGTGAATTATTATATTATTTTTTTAAAATATCTTTCCAACCACATTAATTTCATAACAAATGCTTTTTAAAGCCAAAAGCAACCAAATCGGAAGGTAATGTGCTCTTTTAAAGAAATAACACGCTTTGGGCAAAATAAGTTTTGACACACTTGGTCAATGTTCCTTTCAGGCTTTTTTAGGAGTTTATTTTTTAATGTTACAAATGAGAATAAATGTTTAACCCTCCTACTCTCGGTAGGATTTCCCACTGAGTTGAACAACCATTTGAAACCATTCAACTGCAAGGTTGTGTTAGGTGGCACAACTGTGCATAGAACTATCAATGTACATGTGTGTACTGTGTAGATGTATGCATTCACCACATGGGACCATAAAGCAGGCTGGCATTCTTTATCTATCATTCAAAACCACAGTAGGAGGGTTGACTATGCACTGTGTAGATGCAATCACCACATGATATAATATTACAGGCTGGCATAGTTTGCATATCATTTAAAACCACAGTGGATGATATTGAATGGTTAGACAGTAGGAGGGTTGACTGTGCACTCTGTAGATGCAATCATCACATGATATAATATTGCAGGCTGGCATAGTTTGCATATCATTTAAAACCACAGTGGATGATATTGAATGGTTAAACAGTAGGAGGGTTGACTGTGCACTCTGTAGATGCAATCACCAAACCACAGTGGGTGATATTGAATGGTTAGACAGTAGGGGGTTGACTATGTACTGTGTAGATGTATACAGCACATGACATATTGCAGGCTGCCACAGTTTTTCATTTAAAACCACAGGGTATGGTATTGAACGGTCAGACAGTAGGAGGGTTAATTGCATCGTGAAACTTTGTCCAGCCAATGATGTTTGTTTGAATCGACACCCGACATACCTTAGCCTCTGAAATCATTCCGGGGCATTCATTTCCCTGGTTCCCAAAGGCTACTATCAGAACATCTTCCGGTTGGTATACCGGCGGGGCGTCGGGAGACATTGTTGGATCGAGCCCGTCGTCATCTTCTGGTACACCTAGGGCATTCTTGGAGGAACTCCGCTGAATCTTCTTTGAAACTAGAGAAAGAGAGGATGACTTTCATGATGCAATAATTTTCTCCAATACTATATAAATATTGGATACATTACAGTGCATTGTCGTAGAATATAATCATTTTTAAGGTGAAATTTGACCTATTCCATTTCTTGCCTCATGAAATTGAAAAGCCAGATTTCACCAAGTGATGAGATTCCGTGACAATGCACTTAAATACATCTATTATTTGTTTCACATAACTCATACATAGATCCTAGTCTATTGAAATTTGTTCACAATAAACACAAAATGGACACGCAGACTCCTCCACCCTGAACTCTGAATTTTTTTTTTAAAAAACCTTCTTAACAATACGGACACCTCCATGAAGTCACCAACCTTGTCCGCCGCGACACGACCTTGCAATGTTTGAACGAACGGGCAGGGAACGATTATTTTGGAAACAACGCTGCGAAGCGTCCAACAATTATCCATACTGGACTCCAATATAACAATTTTGGAGTGTCGCAGCGGTAGACATGGCAAAATAAAAGATGACACGTGACGCGCGTTCCACCAATCAAATGACAAGAATCTGTGTGTGTGTGGTATGTGAATGAAAATATTATTTATGAACCTATCGCCTCAAGATCTTGCAGTAATACAATTTTGTTTCCCTCCCACCACAACGCAGAGAAATACTCCAAAATGTACATGGTGTTACCCGCAAACCTTACACAATTGTACCTCCATTATGCAAATTTTCAAATCCAAGAACACTCTGAAAACTACAAGGTATCCATCAAACTTGACCTTACCTCGCGAGGCCACACCGCTCTTCTTCATTGGGGCTCCCATCTTTGGTGAGGAACCCCCGCCTCCAATCTTAGGGGAAGAGCCGCCGTGGGAAGTCGTAGATGAGGCGACTGACACCTGGGGCAAATTTGACAACAGAGGCTCCAGATCTTTGAGGTTCTGGTTCTGAGGGTTTGCGGTGTGTACTCTGCGGATGAACGCCACCTTGAAGTTTAGAAAGGCACATCAAAATCAAAATGAGTGGTGAGCTTTTCAAATGAACCGTTTGAGATAAACCGGGGCCAAATTTCATCAGAGCTGCTTAAGCACAAAAGTACCTTTCGCACAACATAAGTTATGCTTAACAGAATTAGGTTACCAGGCAGAATACCATGTGATATGCATCATCTTTGACTGGTATCCTACTAATTTTCGCTTAGCAGAAAATGTTTAAGCCAAATTGTATGCTTAAAGGTAAGGTAACAGATTGGTAAATACTCCAAAAATTAATGAGCATAAAAACTTACTTGGTGAGAAGCTTTGCAGCTGTGAATAGTAAACTATTTTGAGAAAGTATTATCGTTTGGATAAATTTTCACCCCAAAACACTTGAATCTGAATTCTCAAATTTCTAAAGGTTGGTGTCAGTTTGCAAATGCTGCGGGCAGAAATACAGTTGGTACCCGCTGTCCCTTCGCCAAATGAGGATGGATTCAACATTCTTGTGAAAATACCATGATTTTAATGTTTTCTCAGCAAGTACACTGTATTCAGCTGAAACTTTCACATAAGACTCTGATTGTTTCTTTCTGCATAATTTTACCTGTACATGTGTAAATCAGCATTGAAAAAAATATATATATATATAAACCTTCCTTTAAAGCAACCTTATGAAATTATTGTTACTATTAAATTGGTTTATTAAAATTCAAACATCGCAGCCCTAGAGCTGACTTTCATTTTTTTAACAACAAAGAAGTTCAGCGGCAATAAAACAAACTTACTAAGAAGCACATTTAGAAAAAAGTGTTTTCAACAAGAAAGACAAACATTAAATTAAGTACACGGAAGCCAGCTCCATTAAAAAAACAGCAGAAAACTATTAAAATTCAACCATTGAGAAGTCCGGTCAAGGACAGGATCAGACTGTTTTTATACCTAATAGTTCGACACTTGATTGGGCAATGTTTGTTTACACTTATGAGGTTTTTGTTTCTAAGGCCGAATAAAAAAGGATTGTGTTTCTGGTTCCCCGACCGACCCTAGTTTTTACGCCGCGACCCTAAACCTTTTATTCGGCCTTTAAAAAAAACGGGGGGAAAACAGGACAAAAAGGGGAAAAAAAAAAAAAAACCCTATTAATTACCTGGAAGAAAATGTCTGACTTTTACCAATTTACCATGTTTTAGGCAACATTTGAAATAAAAACCAGAACATAACAAGAAGAATTTACAGATATCTCCATGATTTGAGCCTGCGATGTCCAATGACTCGACTACCAGCCAAAAATACCCACAATGAAATGCGCAGCGTGCACGTGTGTGTACACGGCGCTGTGTAAAGCAGTTTGCGCGCAATTTTGCCTAATTCGTTGTGCAAACTCGTTGATTGCGCTCAACACATGAACGATCATGGACGTATCGTCAATCGTATCGGAATAAAAAAGAAACACAAAATAAAAAAACTTTCCGACCTACCGACCCTATTTTTAAATGACATGCAATCGGAAACAGAACTTTCTTTTTTTTGGCCTGATCATTAACACGTTGACTGCCGGTCATATATTCGTAGGGCGTTCCCATTTGCCAAGTGCGGTGCGCATGCGCGCATACCAAATTGGTACTATAAAATACTATCTTTTTACATACACATTCTAAGGATGTATGTCCTCACCACTGCCAGAAGCATATGTGTTGCGTGCTCAGTGATGCCAGTGTACTTAAATAACAATACAAAGCCCTTTCATTCTCTACGAGTATACTCGTAGTGGCAGAATCCGTTACACCTGTTACTACGAATATACTCGTAGGCGGCAGTCAATGTGTCAACAAATCTTTAACAGGAAAAACAATAACGCTGGAGTTGACGAAGAGAGAAAAAAATAGCTTACAGTTAGAAAGACTTGCACATCTGATCAATTTGGGTGTCCCTTTTAAGGTTATTTTGAACATGTAGGCCTACACCTCGGAGTTTCATGCAATCAGTTTGATTTTAATTAATGGGCCACCAATATTAAAGGCAGGTCCCACACTTGGATGAACTAAGTCTCATATCACAGTAGGCCATTGTTGGAGACGATCTAATTTGTTTTGCATGTGGTCACTACATGTACATGTACGTATGTACGTATGTACATTACGCATGGCTGCCAAGTGAAGTGCCAAGCGGATGATTACTGTTGGAAACCCGGTCGGGTAACAACGTTTTCTTTGATATGAAAGTTTATTGTCTGTTAATCCCTTGGCTAATGGGTTAACTGCTAGGGATCGTGTTGTGGACAGATTAAGACACGCTATTTTATGACCGTGTGTTTCGTGTTCGTGTTTCACAGTCCAATGATCGTGTTACCGTGGGGCTTATATTTTGGGCGGTACTGTAGTTTGTTCAGGATTCCTAAAAGTTTGACTAAGACTTAAGAGTCATGTCGTCAACATATGTGAAACCTAAAAAAAGCAAATTTATTAGATATATTTGAGCACCTCACGCTTAACCAACCCCGAGGTGCTTTACAACATTAAAAATAGGTCAAATTTTTGTGCAAAATTAGGCCCATATGGAGAATGACATCTTATTATGTTCGAGAATTTGTTTTCTTTCGCAACTCCAAGTACTCTGGAACATTTCCAGTATTTACACAATGTATTACAGTACACGTGTATGTTCCAGAAACATTCTTTTTTCTTCCCTCCTCTCCCAACCTCCATGCCAAGTTTGATGCCATTGCTTACCATATTCTGAAGCTCTGATTCAGTAACGAGCGCCGATGTTCTGGTCATCCCTTGGAGTTGACTAACCTCAGGCGGTGTGTCCGATGAGCTCATGTTGTCAATCAGTGTATCAAGGAATGATGACATGCAGCCCTGATTGACAAACAAGACAATTTAAGAAGCTGTCATTTATTAAGTCCTTGTGGATTTAAAGGCACAGTACACGTTTGGTAATTGACTCTGAAAATTAATGGCAATAAAAACTTACTTGGTGAGAAGTACAGCAGCTTTGGGTAGTATGATGAATTTTGAGAAACTTTTAACTTTGAAGTACTACGGTTATGGAAACTATTTTGTATTCCCCAATATTTGAATCTGAGAAACGCTTCTCAGACTGTGTATTCCTATGGGGAATATTCTTCCTGCGTGGAAATATTCGCTCCCGGCTTTTCAGTGATATCTCAAAAACGCGACCACCTTTTGAAGTGAAATTTTCACAGGTTAGTTTTATTGTATGTTCTACATTTATATAATGATTAACACAATCAGTAGGCTCCAATTACCAAACGTATGCAGCACCTTTACACAATGTAAGTCAACAGTTACTCCAGAGTGTGAAGTTAGACTTGTGCTTGGACAAAATGCAATGACACAATCAAAGTTACACAAAGTGTTGAGTATACAGTGCTTTACATGCATCGGTGTATAACATGTACAAATGTATAATGGGTACTATATAACCAAATAATATTCTTTTTTCCCGATGCAAATTTAACATCTAATACAATCAATCTTGGTGGTCTAGTGGTAAGACTAAGTGGTAAGACTAAGCTTAAGTGTCAAAGGTCGTGGGCTCCAATCCCACCCAAGTAATATGCCTGCGGATTTTTTTCATTGGGTAAAAGTACTGAGTATATGGTGCTTCACACACATCGGTGTATGGGTAAAACCAAATAATACAATTAATTTTTGCACCTGCCATTATCAACTTTTGATCTGCCATAATTACAGCAAATTTTGACGAGTCGTTACATGCACTTTATACCCAAAGAAGTGTGAGAACAATGTTCGATCTAATTTCGCGTTCTTTACTCCCTTTATGTTGACAACGTCAATAGTCGAAACCGAATATATATCAATAGTCTGGTTGTCTAAATAATTTGTATCGGCTTTGGTGATTAATTTTTTTAAATATCAATGACAAAAACAGTTTGCTCACTTGCTATTTTATGCTCAAATAAAGTTCTGTTGGCTTTCCAAACTCAAAACTGAGAGTCAAATGAACACATCACTATAACCCTCTAAAATTTCCTATTAAATTGATTTACCTTTGGAAATCTGGTGTAGATGTCGTTCGTCTGACCAGGTGTTGTAGAGCCAGTGGTCTGCATCGCCAGACCTTGCAGAATCTGCCCGACTTGCATCAAATTAAACCTCGCCGTTGAACTGATCATCACATCCGTGGTGATCCCGTAGGGCTCCGGATTGACGATCGCCGGGCAGATGAAGAAGTTCATGAGGAGGTCGGCGCACGTGGATCTCACGTCGGACGGGGGCACTTGACCCGACTTCAGGAGGATCTTGTGGAGCTGCGTGATGATCCAGTCCAGGCTCTGCGGGAAGCAGTACGTGTTATTCCTCAGACTGCTGATAAATCGATTGCACATGGACACCAGCTGAGTGATGATGGACTCGAGATGTGCCTGGAGACACTGGCGGAACTCCTCAGTTCCCGGTTGGCCGAAACGCTGCTTGCGCTCCTCCAGGGTGAAAAGGTCCAAAGCCTTCATGGGGTCCGTTTCCAGACACACGTCGTCGTCGACCAGGACAGACATGATGGGCTCGTGGAGAGCAGCAGTTAGGTACAACCTGCAAGAGAACAGTCCCTCCGTGAAGAGTTTGAAAGCAATACTCATGGCGCACTTTCCTCTGCGCAGTAATCGACGGGGGTCACTACTAGTAGCGAGCTGTTGCTCCATCAGGCTCTGAAGCAAGAACAGGGCCTGGCGTTCGTCATCCTGAATGATACAGTTTCCATAGACAGCACACATGATGGAACGCACTACCCCTTGGGTCATTTCCAATTGCTCCTTCTCGCCAAGGGCCAGGCACAAGGCGATTACCTTGGGATTCTCCCGTAGATAACCTAAAAACTCCCCGTACATGGTATCGTGGAAGCCAAGGTTCTTGTAGCTGTCCACGAAGGAGCACTTCTCCAGGGTGTTGGCTCGGTAGCAGCAGTAGTTGGGCGGGGCGTCGCTTCTCGTGAGGGTCAAGCTGTTGAGGGTCTGCCGTTGCTGCTGGGTGATCCAGGACTCCCGGAAGAGCTTGTCGGCCAGCTGGGTCACCTCCTCGTGGAGCTGTTGGAGGAGCTGCTTCTCAGACAGGACGTACAGACGCTCCTGCTTGAGATGCCGCGCCAGGTCCAAGAGCTCATTGCTGGCTTTGGAGGATGGGGTGGCCATGGTGGAGAGAGGCCCTATACACGGGAAGCCACACGTCAAACAGTGAGGAGTTGAACAGGGTTTCGATGACACCCCAAGAGATGTGTTTAAAAGTTCACATCATCTGTATCACTGAAACGAAAAAATTACAAAGATTACAAATTAACTCAAAGAACTCGAGTCTACGTAAATACTGTTCCGGATGTCCAATTTAAAATCCCCCTACATGTAGAAACCGGGAGTGTTTTGATTGTAAAATTTGTCCGTCTCTGTGAATCTTTGTCACCATCAACGAATTGAAAGAGCCAGGTGTCTCTTTCGAAAGATAAACTTTTTTTAAAAATATCATTTTGTCTTTAAATTGAAGAATCTTGTTGGTCAGGAAACACCAACTAATTATTGCATGAGTCAGCATGACAAAAAAAAAAACCACCAACTAGGCGAGTGACTGCGCCTTAAGAAATTGACACACATTTATGCTTTTATCGTACGCCATCATAATGTCACAGCTGTTATAATGCGAGTCACTTGCACGCACTTTTTTTAAACAAATCAACCCAGTAAACAAAGACTCCTACCAATGACCAATGTCGATTTTTAGATCAATCCTGGCAAGATTATTACATTGTGAAAAAGCATGATGACGTACTCTGTACATCAATGTCTGAATATTCATGAGTTTACAATCTTTGCTGGGAAATCTAAGAACAGGGCATCCAAAATGTCCACTTTTATTACTATTATATGTAGTTAAACCTTCAAATTTTTAGATATAAGATACCATAATATTCACACCTTTATGGCTTACATGTATGACTACAAATACTTGTACATAACATGTACACTGAGTTCATACATGTACATTACATGTGTGCAAATGTACATTATATGTTTTTTTTATATACAGCATTTACTGTACATGTATGTAGAGTACACTTTCAAAGTATAATTGGTTTATAGTCCACACTCAGGCCTGGAATTTCATCTTTGACAGGGCAAGGCCATTTTCATTTTGCAAAGTGCACTTCCATTGCAAAATCTTAGAGCCTATGGTATGGGAAACTTTTGAAGGGGCACCAAGGCCAAGACCAGGGCAACGGATGGCCTCCGTGACCTCCGCTTAATTCCAGGCCTGCCGTTGATTTCACTAAACTCTTCCTAACTTAGGATTCATCTTAGGACTTAGGACCAGTTAAAGTGTTACTAGAGCGATATTTGCTACGGTTCCCTTATCCAATAAAACTGTAGAATGATACTTCATTATGTCACATAAAAAAAATCCAACGATTTGGCCTTTTTAGTCTTGCCTAAATAACGACTTTTACAGACCGATTTTGTTGCACTAGCCACTCCGAATCGCGAAAAGACCCCCCACGTAGAGTCTCTGGCACACAGCTTTCGCGAACAACTGCATGACGTCACAGAGTGGTGTAGGTCTTGTGTTGTCACACTTAACAGCGTCATGTACTTTCCCGCACTCAAGCTTGTTCGGCGATTTTTCCGACAAATTCCACCATGGTTGAAAGAGACAGTTCTTGGGAAGATTATAGTAGATTATTGTAGTCATTTATGACAGTAGCAGCGATACTGTGGTAGTGATTCTGCCAGTAATTTTAGCGATTTCATTTCGTCAGAGACGACGAAGAAATCCGCGGTGCAGATCCCCTACTAGACTTGATTCAAGTCCCTTTAACGTGCGAGGTCCCCAACACACTTGTAACGTGCCAGCATATAACCACAGTACAGACATATACTACCAGTGCACCCTCACCGACAAAATGTAGCTCGGAACAGGTTTTGGAATGCAGAGCGCAAAACAATAGTTTTCTGACGATGATGCAAGGAAGGGCCTTGCACGGTATTGGGACTTGAGTCAAGTCTAATCCCCTACCGGCTGGAGCCACTCGCGCGCCCCGGTAGGCAGGCCAAGGCAGCTGGCAAAGACGCAGCTGGCAAAGACGAAGCCGAACAGGACAACGATCGTCTTTTAAACACAGACTGGTGAGTTGTTTATAAACGATAAGGGGATCATAATACATGTACAGCCTGGTCAGGATTTGACTTGATTCCATTGAAACGTGAGTGACATCAAAACATTTGCCGTGGTGAAGTTCGCCGATTGACTACAGTTAGTAGTACCGCTATACCAGCATTACACACAGACTATGTTTGTGTGGGTGTACAGTAAGTACACACATTTACATGATGTACATGTACATCAATGTACATCCATAGTGTGTAGTGCTTGGCCAAGTAGTAAACAGAACAGATACGTGCCTTTAGTTGTGCATTTATTTTCATGCAAGATTGTGTAATTCCTTTGGCTAATAAATAAGAAATTTAAATTGTGAAATAAACAAGATGGAGCAACAAATGGTTTTAATTTTGACCTGTTGAAAACTTTGAAACTGAAATGAAAATATCAAATATCTCTTGGCAGCTTAATTTATGGTACTGTTCTGTAAAGTGATTGATATAAAGTTTCAATAACCGTTGACCTTAATTAAGTTATAGTACAAACATCAAGTTCTGTATGCACGCTTTCCCCATCGTAAGGTCAACATTAACTTTGGATATATAAGGTGTGTACAATCTGGGGGAGAAATAGTTAGGTGGCTTTTATGTATGGATGAATTATTCAGAGATATTTGAATTATCAGGGTCATGCACCCCCCCCCCCACACACACTCAAAAAACACACAAAACAAACCTTTGGAGAATAAAGGACCCCCCCCCCAATAAAAAATAATAATAATACCACCCCACCCCATACTATTGCCCACAGCACATAGGAAGATAACATTAAATTATATTTTTCCTCCCCCCACCCCCTCCCTCCTGATCCAGGTGTACTTGTGGCAGTCCGTCATCCAACAACTTGGGATAGACCTAGGTTTGAAGCGTGCTGTGCATCCAGCAGTTTTGCAGAAAGCATCTTTGCAGTATCAGGCTCAATATGGGAGATTGGGTTTACAGCATGGGGAACATTTGACCAGTAAGTAGTGTTTCCAAGACAAAAGTGATTGTATGCTAAAACTCTCAACTTTTATTACCAGTTTGAACAAAAAACATTGTTTTTTTTTGTCATTCCATCTACATCATGTAGTTTAAACACTCATATGATTGTAAACCTGCGCAGCATAAGATTAAATTGAACATAGAATCTGATCAGAAAAATATCCATTACACAGATTTGAGGGAACCTACAACTATCCATCCATTTGTGAATTATATTGTTTGTGTAATGAACAAGTAGATACAATTTACCTTTTATGGATTGACCGCAAAATAAATGGCTACAAATGGTATAATTATACTTAATCTTCTCACTTGGTGCTGATTTGTTCCATATATTTATTTCTCATTAATCTCTAGGAAATATCAACATGTACGTGGCCTATCGTCAAGTAAAAAAGATGGTGTTGGGGATATTTGGGAAGATTCAACCGGGCTCCACTCTCATCCTGTGTAATGAATACAATCCGACAGATGCATCCAAACCCAGATTGTACAAAGTCTTCAGCTATCCTGAACTGGATTACATTTTTTCTTGATCTACCATGTGACTGCACTTTTCATGAACATGCATTTCTTTATAAATATTTTGTTTAATTTCACCTTAGACATGGACATGCAATTCTGATGAAATCAAAACAAGCATTGCAGAGCAAACAAAAATTTTGCATTTATAAAAAGTGTTTTCTCCAGTTTTCTGGAATTAGAGATGTTCTGTATGCCTTTATACACAATGTAACTCGTCAGAGTGAAATTTACAGTACACATGCTATTAGGGGTATATTGATACATTGACAACAAACATGATAAAGGAATGCTGTGATAAAGCATTGTGATAACTTTATTATGACGGTAGTGTTTGTTTTACACACATTTTGATTATGTCGTATTTTGATCATTATTGTATCATATCGGATAATCACTTTGTGATCATATCGTAACGTTACACCCCTACTGGCTACAAAACGTATTCAAATAAATGTCCAGAGGTTGAAATTAACTTTCATTTTGCAGTAGCCCACGGGGCAAGTCAAGTCAAATTGTTACTATTCCTCATTTAATAAATATGGGATTTTGTATTTGTACATTTTTTACACGTGTAGATAAGTGTTGTGATCAACGTTTTATTTTTATCTATTTGTTAGAACATCAACAAATGAAAGATTAATAAAAGAGTAGATACAATTTTTTATTGTGCCACAGAATCTCTGTTTCAAAATTTGCATATTCCTTTAGCTTGTCATTTTCAGCCTTGTACAAAACCAATTTTTAAATCCCATAAGTTGAGAATTTTTTTTTTAATCCTAAATTTTGATATAGACTAAAAAGATTAACCGTTTCATGTTTTCCAATAAGCTATCCGTTGGTGCAGTTAATGCGGGTTCATCGCCACGTGAAGGTCCAGTCATTGATAGTCCGCCTGTTGATGGATCAGTTGTTTCTCCAGTCTTGAAGATTTCCATTAGCATCTAAAAGAAGCACAATATTCCATTGAAAACAAATTAAAAATTTACCCCCAAAATCAATTTGTTTATTCTTCTAAATTTATTTAAATGTTTTTTGTAGGGGGGGGGGCAGTTGGTATTTATTTTTGAAAGGGGAATCCACTCACCACTATCCACTCACCATTATTTCAGTCAGTATGATTACCACATACTGAGCACAAATCTGATTTCTTTTGAGCACAAATCAAATATCATTTGTCATCATGATGAAAAGGTTTCGAGTGGATTGAACACCCACCCCTTACTTTAATTAAAAAAATATTTTCCGTTGATGTCTTGTGTGTAGGCAAAGAAAGGATCAATGAGGGTATAGGGAAGCTCGCCACTTCTATTTTACAGAGGGATTTATAGCATTGTCATTGTTTATTGACATGACGGCGAACATCATTGACACTTCAAACAGCCCAATGGTTTTGCCCGGTATCCGGACACGGATTGTTGGCGACTCGCACAGTCCCCCGTTTCCCACTGTTTCCTACCAAACACTTACCCGTGGGATTTAGCTCCTCGTTTTCGTTCGTCCGATTGGCCCTTTCGCTGTCTGTCTTTCGGCTTTTTTCCCTGACGACGTTGTGGCAATTTTTTGTGGCCTTCAACGTTGAACTGCACCCCTTTGGACTATCCGTGAGAAGTGTGGACGTGTGGACGAAGTAGGCCTATCCAGGGTGTCATAGGTCACCTTACACAGTTGAGTCAGTACGACTACACACGATCGACTTCGAAACGCTGAAGTTGGATCACGTTTCAGCTTACAAAAAGTACCCATTCTTCCTAAATAGCTGAATGAGCCGGACAATTTCGGAAGCTGTGGTTAGGGTTTTTATCGCTGTTCCTTGTGCAGCCTCAAAAAGCACACGTTTTCGGCATTTTAAAGTCTTATTTACACTTCACATGCATGATGCCTGTGCTTCTGCAAGCCTTCGATGCATGTTTTCATGCACGAAGTCAGTGATTGCGCAACACCATCAACAACCTTGCCCACCTTGTGACGTCATGGTCTTTCTAACCAATCAAACGCCCTCAACGGCAAAATGCTTTCAAGTTTTGCCCAATCCCCAATAATGACCCTTTTTTTTGATGCAATATTACAGACAAACTGTGAACCCAAATAATTTAACTAACTCATTAAACAGTAGTCTAATATCATATCTGCAAGTTTTACAATCGTTTCTGCTTTCTCAAAAATCGCTCTAGTAACACTTTAAGTTCCGTATCCATAGACGTTAGGACGCATTGAACCCATCCTAAGTTAGGACGAGTTACTCATCCTAACTCGAGATAGGATTAATCCTAGCGTTTCGTGAAATCGGCTGCTGCACACTTAAAAAGAATAGTCTTGGTACAAGATGTCCTTGATGCATGTTGCTGCCCAACTGGTTATAATCCATCCTGCACAATGGTAGAGGGCGCTTTATAGGTGTACAGCCCAGAGCCCTATATTGAGAGAGTTGCAACAACTTGCGGTTAGAAGCCATATTCGGTCCCTATGTGTGCACATAGGGTGCCAGACTGCACATTGGGTGATGCTGCATTTGGACTGAAAATGGCGTCCAGCAATCACTTGACCACAGAAAACTGGTACATGTACATGTACCTCTCTATGTCCCAACTCTCTCAATACAATATTAGAAATGATTTTGCTAATTCCTCTAGAACAGTTTGTGTGCAACATCTCAGGGAGTTTTATTTGTCCAAGTATGAGAATTTTGTGTGTACTAAACTTAACTGTTGATCCTGTCTACAATCAGCGAGGCAGTAATTTGATGTAATTTATGCAGAAACCTCTTTATGTTATTATTATTTGAATGTGCTCTTAATTTACTTTTATTTTATTATTCTGTTCCTTTTCCATGTTGAGAATAACTCTAGATGATATGTAATTGTTAACATCGGTTTTTTGGTGCTCCTACCATAGAAGGCCAGTCCTTCTCAGGATGACACCCCCATTCATACTGTTGTTATTTATTATTATGTCTAAAAACTAAAAAGACATGTTTTCCTACCATTGATTAGTTTGGATTCACCAATCAGTGTATGCATGTATGAATGGAAATAAAACAAACAAACAAACAATACGCAGCTCTGCTACAGTCTTAGGCTGGCAGTAGAGTTCAGAAGGTTTGTTGATCAGAGAGAGCTGCATGTGCGCAGAACGCCCTCTATCGACATGATCGATTAATCGTGAAAGACCTGAATCGCTATATGGTTTACCATGGAGGTAGTATACAGTGACCAGTCGGGCAGCAAAATAAATATATACGAACGCCTTGCACAAAGACTACTAAAAGATAAGAGATAGGGAATGTAGGCTGAAATGGGGCGGGGGGGGGGGGGGTGGGAGTAAGCTTGGGCGATACCACGATATTATCGAATATCGCGATACTAGTTCTGAAACGATTATGATATCGGGTCACATTTTTGTTAATCGTGATATCGGTAAATCGCGATATCGTTAAGTATCGCGATGTATTTCCTAGCCGAGACGATCTTGCAACAATAAATCTCCTCGTCAAGACGATATTGCAACAATAAATCTCCTAGTTGAGACGATTTGCTGCATCAAAGAGCTGTCAAAGAGTTGCAAGTCACAGACCGCAACCGCAAGATTCCCCAACAGATCCGATCCGACGGGGTTTAGTCTTCGAAAAAACCAACATCAAAGCCTTAGCGATCAGGCAGTCTCACGCAGACGGGTGTTATCACGTGCGTTCCCGTGCGTGTTGCGGACGTGCGAGTAGCGTGATCTAATTAGTTATGCACACATAAAGAACAGTCTGTCATGCGCAGTTAACACATTAAATGTGTGTAAGTAATAGGCCCAGGTTTTCATACCATAGGTTTAGAGTAAAACCCGAAGAATAGGTGATTGGAACAACGGCAGAAATGATCAGTCAATCATAGCCACAACTCACAACGTGAGAATAGTAGTAGATTGACGGCATAAAGAAATAATCGCGATTATATCGAATATCGCGATAAATTCTCGACGATATATCGTGGCTGAGAAAAAGCGATATCGCCCAAGCTTAGGTGGGAGTCACTCATACTGTACACACAGTGTGATAACTGAGAGGGATACATCATGACTTTTCCCCAGGGGTAATGGGATGCCTGGATGCAGGGTCCTTGAAACATCATGAGTAAGGCTAAGCAAAGGATGCATATATACAAATGTATTGTACTAAGGGTTGGGTCGTTTAACTGGTAAACCGTTTTACCAGTTAACCATTTCACCATAAACAAATGTTGAAAACCATTTCCAAATTTCCTTAATGGTTAAAGGAACATTACAGAATTGGTTTTTGCTACCAAACAGTTGCTGGCAGTGTAAGCACTTTATGTAATCCACCATATACATAAACTGACAAACCTGTAGAAGTTTGAGATCGATCGGCCATCTGGGTCACGAGAAAATAGTGAAAAACCGGTTACACATTTGCATGAAATTGTATAGATTCAACAAATGAATAAAACGCTCACTGAGCGATAAACTCCAATCAGAAAATTAGTTTAAATTCATTTCTCATCAAATATGGCATTTCAGACAGAAATATTTCACGGGATGTTTTCTACTATCATCATCATTAGACCGTGTAAGTTTTATGTAAATCTGTGATCAAAAGTATATTTTACAAGTTTTGTTCTTACCAATTCTGTAATGTTCCTTTAAATAAAGCCGATAGTTTAAAAAATAATAATAATAATTCCTTTTCATTAAATTGTGAGCCCCATACACTATCCAGGGAGAATGATAAACATCCCTTTTGTTGGTGGAATTGTCTCAGCTTAATCCCCTACACATGTAATGTATTATTTTCAATCCTCTACAATCTGGGCTGAATTTCATAAAGCATGTAAGCACAAAAAATTGCTAAGCACAGAAAATTATTGCTTACCAGAAACTGGCTACCAGCCAACATTCCATGAAGTTCACATAGTTGTGACTGGTGCCCCATTAATTTTGTGCTTAGCAAAGAAGTGTGTTAAGCAGTATTTTCTGCTAAACAGCTCTATGAAATTGGGCCCTGTTGTACATTTTGCTTTGTATCCCCCTCACTGTGGTTTGTGGTTTTGTGAAATGTATAGACTGGGTACAGTGTTCTATTTCTAATCCTTGAATATGTGTAAACCCTTTGGGAAAAATAAACATCACTCCCACTATCCCTGCTTAGCCATGCTTGCTGAGAAGATAACAATTTATCATGCTCAGTTATTTGTTCAGTTACTGTATTAACATATGTAGTTTCAATAGTTGTTTCCCCCACAGAGGGGTCGAGTTCAAAGGTCAGTTACATTTACATACAGTGTACATTATGTACATGTACATATGTACTTCAATAGTTGTTTCCCCCACGGAAGGGTCAAGTTCAAAGGTCAGTACATTTACATAATGTACACTACATGTATGTACATGTACACTATGTACATTATGTACATGTACTTCAATAGTTGTTCCCCCCCCCCCGAGGGGTCGAGTTCAAAGGTCAGTTACATTTACTTACAGTGTACATTATGTACATGTACATCTACTTCAATAGTTGTCTCCCCCAAGGAGGGGTCAAGTTCAAAGGTCAGTTACATTTACGTACACTGTATATTGTATGTGCAATATGTTGGTTTCTGTCATACCATGGAGGGATTTCTACCTCCATGGTCATACACTGTTCATACAGCAGATTTGATCATGTAAGGTCAAGGTATTTCCCCCCCTTTAATATTAAAGGGCACTTCCATGAGATAAATTATTTGTACTTGAACATTTCAAGCCCAGGCAACAAGGAAATTAACCTCTACGACCTTTCCCATGAAATATGCTAATTACAATCGTATTGGTTTAAAGCAGACACACAAGTGCGTATGCGTCACTATCATTCCCTTACACAGTCCCCATATCAAGGAATTCAATCTGCCTCTTGTCAACATCCATCATGTACAGGCAGATGTAGGTCACAATGTCAACACATACATGTAGTGGTTGCGCATTTTTATATTGTAATGTACATGTCACATGGACGGCATAACATTTCAGCTCCTTCACTTTATCATGTACTTTTAAAGAGGGGCTCCAAGGTCAAATTCTGTTTTTGTGATCACACTCATTTTCCAATAGACAAGTGCCCATAAAAGTGGGGGAAAAATTACAAGCGGGGCTCTTCCTCAACACTAGCCTGGTGCACATTGTCTAGTAACTTCTCAACCTGTCCTGTGGGCGACTAAAAAACTGTGCAATCTACACAGTACTTACTTACATACAGCGGCGGCACCAGACCTGTTAAACTGGGGGGGGGGGGCAAACTTAAATTTATAATGTACTGTATAAGCCTACAATTCACTCTAGAAATAAGATTTTGCACTGTTTGTGCGAACTGCGTGTACAATGGCTGCTTACGGTTTTGGGCAGACAATGCGTTTCTATTTATAGCAAGTTTCCAAGCTTGTACAGATAAATAAATCCACATTTTATTAACATTGCCGGAGATGGAAAGTGTATTGGGCTTTTTTTATGGTGCCAGCTAATTATGATGGATGAAATTGAGTTTATTATTTACAGCGCAAACAACATTGTAACAAATTGGGTGCAATGGTTTGGGATTTAACTCAATTTCCTCCATCGAGGAAAAAACTGGGGGGGGGGGCAAACTGGGGGGGGGGCAAAAAAAATAACTGGGGGGGGCAAATTTATAGTGCATAAAATTAATGCATGACCCCTCACACACACTGCACAATTGTTTTTTATTCAATACTGTACATGTAGATCAAGTGTCTGTCTCCATGTCCCACGTACAAATGTACATTGTACTTGAAGTACATGTACAAATGTACATGATGTATACTGAGGAGCTTGTTAATGTTTGGCCTGCATGAACAGATACATGAGAGCCCAGCTTTAGCTGGACTCTCTTCTCTTGTCTATGTGCTGTGGGCTGGGCCTGGCAGGGTTGGGTTTTTTTCCACTCGGTTTCCGATAATGTGTAATTCCCATTGTTGTTTTTTCTTGATCATTCTCTAAGCGCTTCGCAACCATAGGAAAAGGCACTTTATAAATGTTGTGAGTATTTTAAAAACATTCCTCTTTCGATCACTTGTATAACTCTCCTTTTTAAGTACCCATGGTACATGTATACTGGGGAAAGCTTACTAATGCTTGGCATGCACACACACATCATAGAGAGCCTGGCTTTTCTCCTGTCTGCGTGCTGCGGGCTGCTCCTGGCAGTGGTTTTTTCCACTTGGTTTCCGATATCATTCCCCAAAAAAAACTTTTGGGAGGTTTTGGTCTTTCTACCGAAACCACCTTTGTTTTCATCAAGATTTTTTTAATTTTATTATTTTATTATTATTTTATTATTTCTTATTTTCTCTCCTTTTTGAGTACCCGTGTGGGCTTGAAGCTCCCACAGCTTGAATAAACAGAGATACATGTACATGTGTAGTGTACCACAAGCTGCAGTGTTCCAACAATCCCTCATTCCTAAAACTGCAGGCAACAAAATGTGCAAAGGCAAGCCCGTGGCTAGCCCAGGTTGGACTCCTCCGTTGCATACAAATTTTTTCAAATACAAAATATTCTTGCATTTTTGTTTTTACATTAAAAGTATTCAAAGTTTGAATCAACTAGTTTTCCCGAGAGATACTTATTGAGATTTGTTATTGAAACTGTTGATAAACTCAGAAGTGTGCTTCATTTTGTCAACAACTAGCCCATGTTGGACTCCCCTCGCTGGCAGTGTGCAACGGAGACTGGCGTCCTACCAGGGCTAGCCCTGCGGCACAGTGAGCTGTCCATCTCTGACTCCATCATCAGTACCTTGCACTCCTAGCCAACAGAGGATGTGCCAGTGACAAATGGTTAGGATATCCTGTACACAGGAACAATGTTTTTTTCAGGAGGCCGGTTGCTTCAACACTTACTGCATGACTCATTCAAAGATATTCACAGGCCCCGGTGGGCATTACAAACGTGTAACTTCAATCTCTTGTTGATCCAGGTAGTCAGGTTTGGAAAGTGAAAGCAGAAATTACAGGAAAGGCACTGGGGTGGATGACTGACAAAAGATAATAAAAAAAACATTCCTAAAGATTGCAAATAATAACACCATTGTATACATTTGTACATGTGTAATGTACGTGTCATGTACAGTATGCAATACATGCACCATGTACAAAAAAAGACCCTAATTTCATAAAGCTGTTTTTTAAAGCAGATTTTGCTTAGCAAATATCTTTGCTTAAGCAAGAAATGAGCAGGTTAACAGTCACAGCAATGTAAGCTGTACGGTATTTTGGCTGGTACTCTTTTTTCTGCTAAGAAATATATTATTTCTGTGCTTGGCAAGTTTTTGTGTTTACATGCTTTATGAAGTTAGGTCCTGTTAAAGAATAAAAGACAATGAGATTACTCAACAACACAAAGTTCAAAGTCAACTTTGGGAAGGGAATTAGTGAGTACGAGAGAGTCATTGGGGAGTCAGTCTTTGAACAATCTCAAACTTAGGGGCCACTCAGAATAGTCAACATCTAAATAAATTAATATTTTTTTTCGAAACCGTGGACTGGTGGGTCAAAAGAAATGACTGAAAATCAAAATTCATTTTTCAAAAGTTTTTCTGTACTTTGTCTTATTGTCTAAACTGTAAATTATAGGGTCATATCAAACTAAAAACTGTTAGGCACAAAGTTTTGTGTGCTTGCCATTTTCATTTCTGATTAAACTACAAAGTTGTTTGTTTAAGCCAGGAAAAGCCATTAAAAAGTACTGATGTTTGAGACCTTTGATCTAAAATATCTGTGTCATTTGAGGTATTACTTTGTTCTTCAGTGTATAGGATCATTATTCATTAAGTCATTCAATATTTAAAAATCGAAAATTTGGGGTGGGTGAGTGGGTTCATAACAATTTCGAAAAAATTTGAACTTTTAACATTGACTATACTGATTGGCCCCTTTGTATGTACATTCTAAAAAAAACAGTCCACTTTTCATATCAGAGCTCGAACTTGGGGTAAAATTCCACAATTTGACTGCAGGACTTGATGTAACTCAACATATTTACCGGACTAGAATCTATTTTACAAGACCCGAATCGAAATGAGAGAGAACTTTCTACAAAGTAAATAACATGTAAACTGTTTTCATTTGAACAATCATGAGAGAGAGAGAAGATTTATCTCATTTGTTTAGTAGGATGCTCAACACAGAATTGGAAGATTTTACCAGACTCACACTCAAAGTCAACATTTGAACATAATTTATTTAAATCAAAGATATTGCACAGTGAGGTACTGGTGTAATTATTCAATTGAACAGCACAAGACAGCCAGACTTGTTTGGTCCTCAGTTTACTGGCCCGATGCTACATGTGTAGAATAACTGGCCTCGGGCCTACAGTCCAGAGTAAAATTCCAGCCCTGCATAACCAGAGAGGTGAGGTTTTACTTTGTAAATAAATGTACAGGCCTGGAATTTACACGGAGGCCATGGCCTCTGTTGCCCTGGTCTTGGCCTTGGTGCCCCTTCAAAAGTTTCCCAGAGACTTCAAGATTTTTCCAATGGAGGTGTCCTTTGCAAAATGAAAATGGCCTTGCCCTCTAAAGTGAAATTCAGGCTGAATACATTGTACACTGAAACTAAACATCCATTTTGGGATTTTTTTTCTGCCGGTCGAAAAAAAGAAAAGAAAATTCTTTTTGACTTTGGAGTTCTCTGACAAACTTGAGAGCAAGGAACATTTCTTCCTTGAATTAACAAGAAAAAAGACTTCTCTAAAGTATTTGTGGGCTATGACTGAAACACTACAAACATATTAATAGTGTTAATTTTGTAGCGGGTTAAAAATATTATTTGGTTTTAAGGTAAAAACCAAATAATAAAACATATAAACAATTTACGAATCAAATACATTACTACAGTACCCCTTGGACACAATGGGAAGGTGTTCCTACTTTTGTGAAAATTTCAAACAGCACAGGCCCACTTGAAACTAGATTCATTTATGGAGCATGCGCAGGGAACTTAAAATTTGGTAAACGTTTACCCCCCTTTCTCCTGATCCTGGGACTGGAGGAGTACAAGTACAATGGCTTGGTGACACATAATTTGTAAACATACCCAACTGGACACTATCATGACTAATTGGCAAGAATCAATGGTATAAATCAATGATACATTACAACACGTACATCAACTGGCTAATTGTATGTTTTAGTGAGCAAGACATACATGTGAACGACCACCGATCTTTGCATGAACAAATCCATTTTTTTGACAACAGTGACTTTATGTTTTTCAAGTAACTTTGCGCACAATTTTGCCTAATCTGCAGATTGAGCTGCCAAATCTGCAGAGTGCAATGTGCAAATTGTGCAAATCCGTAGAATGCGCTCACACATACCTGAGCATGGTTGCACGTAACAGTGCAGACCATTATGGTGTCATTTTAGTCAAAACCTTCTCTATTTTGAGAAACATATCTGACACAATTATATACAGGCAACATCTCCTGCATTACAGGTACATGTACCTCCTCTAAGTTTAAAGTATTTATACTTAGGTCTATGAAAGATTTGAAGCAGATTTTTTGTCACTCGCTGTTTTTGAGTTGAATTGAATCATGTCGAAAAACTTATCAGAATAGAACAAATTTAGCTTGAACAAGAGAAAAATTTACTAGAGTGGGACTTGAACCTGAACAAATGCCAGGCAGATCAAAACAAGGCTAATCCACATAAAATATATTGAGGCATTCAGCAACAGAGTATACACGTGTGTATGGTACATAGACGTATGTCATATTTACAAAAATTGTTTAGAATATTGTAAAACGTTGCATTAATTGGAACTGTGTTGTTGTTATTGCCAAGTGACAGTTGATCGTGTCTGGCTGGTGGTACAGAGTCCATCCGAGGAACAGGTGTCCAAGCTCAGATTCGGTCGGGCCGGGTATCACCCGCATTTTCCCACTGCAGTGCTATCCCTGTCGGGTTAGACTATTTGAGTAGAAAGGTCTAACCAAAATCAACAACCCGGACTAGATCCCCTGCGACACCAGCACTTAGCACTTAGGACTTAGAATTTGCAAGAAGTAAACCCGGGTTTAAAAATCTATGGGCATGAATAGGTTTTTAACTGAATGGCTTACATACATACAGCACACAGTCACACAGTTTCTTGAACATTGATGGCCTGTTAGTACATGGCATTGCATTGGCAATTACTCATCTGTTCAAGAAAATGTCCACCTTTCACCTAACAGAGACAAGGGGAAAGTCTATGCATGGAGGTAGAAATTCGTTACAATTTGCTCACCATTGTTCATTTCATAAATATTCATTTCACGGTCAAAAAAAAATTGGCGAGTCCAACTTGTTGAACATGCCAAAAACATAAAGACGTTTGTTTTGAAAGTATCCACATGTTAGTCTGTTACTGGAGTGTTAGTTTGATACAGTCTTCTCCAAATTCGAGTTGTGATATCAGCGACTATGACTAGTACTAGTAGTATAGTAGTAGTCATGGTAGTAGATAGTAGTGTACGAGTATATCTTATTCTTATGTCAACAAAATTAACGGCGCCAATCAAGACTAGTCAGTGTCACTAGCAGTGTATAACTGGTAATGTAGCACTAGTTAGTGGTAGCACACATTAGCAAAATATAGCAGCACTGCAGTGCAGTCACTTCTAATAAAATTGCTTGCAAGTTGCAGTTGTACTGACTACTTGTACTTGCAAGTTGCAGTGTGCGATTGAAAACATGTACATTTTCTAACTAAAGTAAGTGGAAAGCCATTTTAAAAAAATTAAACGATTGCATTCCAAAAAGCAAAGCTTATGTATACTTACCCGTTCAGAAATTAGCAAAAATAGCTCCGCAAATAACCAACGAAACAATCTGTAGAACACTTTTTAAGACTGACAGCTTTTTGAAGGCATAAATGATGGTGTTAACTATTATTCCCTTGCTGTTTGATATTGTAGTCTTCCTTCTGTCGACTTTCCGGACAAATTAAACAACGCCCCCTAACGATTGCACACAGCCAACCAGTGCCCCACAATGCTTTGCAAGACGTTACTTATCGATTGTGCCCGACGGCTCTTGCATGCAGATTTCTACAACGGGAAACAGCAAAATGTCGTAACATGGAACAGTTAATTAGAAAAATTACATAGTAATTTTTATATCCTGACACAAATGTCATTAGTGGCTGAATAATATCAAAACAAGAAAGGAAGATTTCTAATTGATATACGGCTACAAACTGACATGTTATTCTACCCCTTCGATCCCCCTAGAAGGAACATTACAGAATTGGTTTTTGCTAACAAAACAGTTGCTGGAAGTGTACACTTTATATGTAATCCATCATATACATAAACTGACAAACCTGTAGAAGTTTGAGATCGATCGGCCAACTGGGTCACGAGAAATTAGTGAAAACCGATTACACATTTGCATGAAATCACATAGATTCAACAAATTAATAAAACGCTCACTGCGCGATAAACTCCAATCGGAAACTTAGTTTATTCATTTCTCATCAATATGGGTTTCAGACAAAATATTCAAGGAATGTTTTTACTACTATCATCAACATTAGACCGTGTAAGTTTAATGTAAATCTGTGATCAAAAAGTATATTTTACAAGTTTTTTTCTTACCAATTCTGTAATGTTCCTTTAAATTTGTTTTGTTTTGTTTCTTTGGTCTGTTGTTATTGTTTTTTGCACATGGCCACGTCGCCGGCTTCTGCATTTTTGGCTTGAAAAATGAAAAGAGGCTGAACAGAAAAGGGACAATGAAGAACTGTATTGACTTCTTCTTGCAACAAATAACATGTGACGAGTGTGGGGAGGGGGAGGGGCAGGTGCCGGTGTAATAAGGGATTTTGTCTCCATGCCCGGTGTGTGTGTGTGTGTCCCCCGCAAACGGTAAATCAGACACGGACTGAATTTTAAAGAAGGGGGGATTCGAGTCAAAAGAGGGCGCTATCAGACGAACTTTCTACACAATTTCGCCGCATGGGGAGTACAGAATCTCCGGGGGTCAGAATCTACCGGAACAACGCGCACATAAATATTGCCACAACCCCACCCCCAGTCTTTTTAAACCAACATGGCCCGCAAGCGCAACCCCATTCCCCAAAATGAAGTTTACCATACTGGTAACAAACACACAAATCACACTATTTACTGCACTGCGTAACTGAACAAGACACGTTTATCATAATCACTAATAAACTGAATGGAAGCTGGCCATCTCAGCCTAGTGCTACTACTTTTATTACAGCGGCAGTCAAAAATAGTTTAACATACTACATTTTAGTATAATAATGTGCAGTCCCCAGCAACGTTCCCTGCTCAATGGACATGTGAGAATGTACGTACATTTCAAAGGTGGTTCATTTTTTTTTGGGGGGGGGGGGCAAAGGAGGGACCGGCACGCACCCATGTCGAGTGCTACTTTCGGCCGCAAGGAAATGTGACGGGTCCACCCTGGGTCCACCCTCAAATTTATATGGGGATATTCGGATGCTTCTTACCTGCCTTTCAAAGGTTATGCAGTATAGGCTGAACGTATAATATGCGCTTATCTTTAAGGGAAACGTTGCCTTGGATTGGGCGCTTTGGGCTATAAAGAGAGTTTGTTTGAAATGAATTGAAATAAACAATGGTTAGAAATATGTTTTTAAAGTAGAGTAGGTTATAATGATCCATACAATATGCCTCGAGATTGTGTTGTTTTCATTTACTTCGTGACCTAACACCGTCCGCCATTTCATGACAAACGCTTCGTATAGCCCAAAGTGCCCCAATCTATAAAGGCAACGTGTTACTAATTTTTTTTAAAGTGTTGCAATCGCTATTGCTGTAAAGCAGTTTCACTAACCTTGCAGCGAATGTTTTGGCCAGCCCCTGCTTAATATTGAACGATTGTTAGTGACCAATGACGAAAATTACATAAGACTATTTTAGTAATAATTGTTTGACTAATTACACGACAAATTAGTTTTGAGAGTAGGACTAATTCATTCTTACTAATTAAATTAGTAAAATATAATTGTTTTCAAATACCGAATAATATTAGTCATTTGCCAGTGTTATAGCCTAACCCTTCGATTGGATGACAAACCTTGATAAGGGAATTTCATCTTTGAGAGGGCAAGGTCCTTTTCATTTTCCATTGGAAATTTTTCAAGTCTATAGGAAGAGTTTAGGAGGGGCACCAAGGCCAAGACCAGGGCAACAGAGGCCAGTCTCCTGTTGCTTCATGGCCTTCGTATGGGCTCGAGTTCACTAAAGAGCTAAGATTGATTGATTTGCAATCAATCTTAATTGCTAAGCAAAGTGTGATGTCACAAATACATTTCACTATGGTGATACTGACAACTCATCTTGAGATGAATATCTGTGCTTTGTGAAATCGAGCCCAGGCCCGCGAGAGTAATTCTCAATGCAAGCAAAATGTAATATAACAAAACATATTTATTAAAAAAATACTTATTTCAAATCAAGTTTTAAAATTAGACGGCGATAAAACGGTGGGAAAAGTCAACTCAAAACAGTCTACTGGCAAATGAGTTTATTTGCATCAGTTAGGGAGCAAACCTGATGTGTTTTTCAATTATATTGTTTCGATTTTTGTCTGCAGCTGAAACTCCCAAATACCCGTACGAATGACAAGTTTCATTTCAGTTCACGATCATGCTTGAGACACTTTTGAACTAACCAAGAGCAAATAGGTGCAGGTGTGGCAGGCGATTCTGACCCCCGGAGATTCAGTTCCCCAGACCCCCATACGGCAAATTGTGTAGAAATTTCGTCTGATAGCGCCCTCTTTTGAATCAACTTTTAATTTACCGTATGGGGGGGGGGACCACAAACACTGGGGACAAAATTCCCTGTTACACAGGCATTAAAATGGACCTTATGCATCGGCGTCATCACGCCGCCTTCTTAGAGGTAAAAAGATTACGTAACCATGGAAAACGCACATCTACGTAAGCGCGGCGCACAGAGTAACCTTCTTTTGACCTCTAGCCGAGGGCGCCCTCCTCCTAACGACGTCATGTGCATAATGTCTTTAGAGCTGCTGCGAAGGTTATTTCGATACCAAGTGTTTGGGAACACAATGGTAAAATACTTGATATCCAGGATAGTTGTACATGCCGTCACTCTCAAACGTCATTAGTGCAACATTGCGCTTTGATAGCATCCTTTCTCCTTGCAGAAAATCATCACAGTATCTGAAAAAACAAAAAACAAAGAGCCATCGGTTATTACGTAAAAGCCTTGTTGAAACCACAGCATGGGCTTGGGCTCCGTCAGTCTTTCGGGCTCTCGTTATATCGGGGCTTCAATCAAGCGGTTGTAGCCCGAAGCCGTGGTTTCGAAAAGGGCTGTATTTACACAAAATAATATTCATTCAATAGACTGTGCAATTAAGTCTCAAGGGTATCGAAAACGAGATAAGAACTTGAACGAAAAAATTGTTGTTTTTATGAAATCAAATATTCTTGTTAGTTTACATTTTATTCAAAATACAAATACCCATAGCAATTTGTTGTAAAACCATTTAAATTTTAATATATACAAATGATTTCTTGCAATTAACATTGAAGAAACAAATTAAAACATGGGACGAGGATGCCTATTGTTTGGTTGGGTGCAATTCTTTGACAAGTAACCGGAAACAAGTCTTAGGCCGTATCCCAATTGGCGTTACGACTACGGCTACGACTACGGCTACGGCTGTGGCTAAGGGTGTTACTATGGACGTATATACTTCAACGCATGATGATGGGGAAATCTAGCCGTAGCCACAGCTAGATGCCGTTGATTTGTTGATTTGTTTAAGTTTATTTTACCAATAATTATAGTTCATGGCACAATTTGCTTTCCCAACAATTATAATATGATTTATAGCCATAAGCTACGTTTAACTTAAGCATTTGAAGAAACAGAATCGCGCATCGCACATGTAAAACTCATTATGTGGGACCAACTTGGTCCTTCGAGAAGTTCGAATACGCCCCTTGCATAAGCCGCAACAGATCGATCAATAGCCCCACACCTTACGCGTTGATCCAACGGAAAAGAACCCGGACACGCTAAAATCCCATCAGAAAAGTAAACATGCGTGCGCGCGTATATTTAAAGCGCGCACGTTCATGTCGTGAGTGCAGCATTTGGAGAGAGATGCATAAGTGCTGCCCACGTGTGCAGTGGTGATGCAGCCAATGCAAGCTGTGATTGGTCAATGTGTTAAAGGAGGTGGGGCTCAATGGATCGGTCTAGATGGTCATACTTACTCGTCAGGGTATTCCTCCGAGATCAAATCGCCTGTCATCATCTTCATCTTGTCATAAAAGCAGTGGTAGCCCTCAATGGAAAACATTGAAAAGTCCAGTTGAACGACCTCATCTTCCGCACACTGTTAACATCCAAAATACCCACACACAAAGAACGATGGAGGAATAAATTTGTGAGATGAACAAAATCTTCATCATTAAAATGGAGACCCTCACTGTAAACTTTAACTGAGACTATTTCGTTATTTATCACAGTATTCAATGCTTGAACTTTATTTACTAGCTTCGCCGCTTTCAGAAATAATATTTTCAAAACATTTTCCTTCTTTTTTAAAGGTAGGGTCATAGATTGGTAAAAAAAATACTCAAAATTGAATTACCATAAAAACTAGAAGAGAAGCACTGCAGCTGTTGAGAGTATAAACTATTTTGAGAAAGGATTCCCATCGAAGTAATATGCTCGGATTCAAATCAATGTATCCAAACCGAGGCTGGAAGGACAAATAGTCTGGTTCCTTTTTGCACGATGGATAGTATTAGCATTCAGGATACAGGGACACTGACCAAGATAGCGGCAGCGTGATAATGGCCTAATTTGGTTAGTCTTACCTCGATAACATAAGTGCATTTGCTGTTGCTCGAGTAGAGATCAGGGTAACCTGGGGATTCGATGATCCCTGATCCTTCCAGCTGATAGTAGCCACTACATTCTGCGGGGATAACCCACACACAAAAAAAGAGATGATCAACACACTTCTTTAAAACGCATGATCACCATAGACTATACTTCGCAATACTCGGTACGCGTGCGTTAGCCGTGGAATGGGGTGCATGCTGGTCTAGGTAACGACAAAATTTGTCACTAGCTAGACCAGCATGCACCTCATTCCACGGCTATCGCTTCGCTCGGCCCCAGCGGCCTATCCAGGACCGCTGGGATGGCTAATCAGCTTGCACAGATTCTTGTTCAGGAAGTACGTCATGCGTGCAGTGCTTGCAGTGTGAGTGTGATGCATGATGGGACTGAGCATGGGACTGAGCATTAACGTTAACGATACGTTTGCCCATCCCAGCGCCTTTGGTTTTAAGGCAAGGCGCTGGGGACGAGCGAAGGCTATCGTATGCGCACGAGTATTTGCGAAAAGTTCTTTGAAGTTAATAACCGATTGAAACACTGGCGATAGAGGGGCTCGTCCATCAGAGCAACGGACACCCAGGCCGCTGGATATCTGATTATTCCGACTTTACAAAGGACCTAATTTCTCTTTTGTCATTAAACATACCCTTAAGGGTTTCATTATACGAAATAGGATACCTTAGTTCCACATTATATATAAAAACAAATTCAAAACAGCCATTTGGGGTCCGTTGCTCTACTTCGACAGTAACTGTTTCTATGGCATTTTGGACCTTTAAGTGATGTTTGAAGCTTCGTCTCCTGGAGACGAGCACAGTATACTGTTGTTCGAAACGTCGAGACCACACCGGCTCTTTTCAGAGCCAACACTCCTCCTAAAAGATAGGTTTACACATGGTTGTACCCGCAGGTTTACTTCTCATTTTGTACCTGTTTTAACAATGACGATTTCGCAGTATGGGCCTTCGAATTCTGGCAGGCAGTCGCACGTGCAATGCTTGTTGGGAACTCCCCCACGCTGGCATTTATCCCAAAGGTCGTCGGGACACGAGGCTGTATCAACGAAAAATAATGGGTGATATCTAGGTTTGTGAAACAGATATTGGGCATACAGGGTGTTTGTTGGGGTGTGGGATTTGGGTGTTACATAAGTGTTACATAACGAAGTGTGGACCTGAGAACAAAAGAGATCCATACAATGTAGGACTTGAAACACTACGTGGACGTACAGACGTCCACATAGTGTTTTTTTTTTACAGTAGTGTTGAAGAATGAGATTTTTCTTAAGTGTAAAGAACAAAGGAATGTCCACAGAGTATATGCAACACAGAGCTGCATGTGTGTGGGTAGGAAACACATTCAAACCGGGACCTATACATTAAGCGGGCAATGGTTCCCAGTTGGAAATTGTGTACAAAACCAATGGGAGCTGTTGCAACAAAAGTTAAAGTAACAAAAGAGGGACAATAGATGGATTGCAATACGCGTCATTGACCACCATCTTTGATGAATTGTGCACGCGTGAAGAGCTATCATTGGCTGCGAGTCGTGGGTAGCACGTACATGCGTGCACTTTTCCATCGTTTTAAAGATGGCGGTCAATGACGTGTATTGCAATCCATCTATAGGAGGTCCCCGATTGCAGGTGTTTACACCCTACCTTATAGAGACCGAGAACGAAACAAAACTTGCTATAAGGCCATCGCCGTACATACTCGTATACATTTTACATTACTCACCGTATACACCATAGGCAGTGTTCACAGCGAAGACGTCTAGCCGAGACAGTCGCTCCTGTTTCCCCATCTTACGTTTGTCCTTCTCGTTGCGTGGGCGAATCGTGTCTGAACTGTGGTCAACACTGTATGCCTTTCAATTTCGTAGAACGAAAGAAAAAAGTGAGAGTTTGCTCAAATAATTCTGAATGAAGGAAACAAAGGTTTCGATATTCGAAAACTCTAAGATTAACAAGTTATAGTTAAATTAAATATTCCAGTGTAAATCTGATTTTTTGGGGGTGGAAAGAATACTTAATTAATAAGGAGAAATGAACAACAATTTATATAGCGCCCCTTTTTTAATATGTATATTGTTTTAGGGAGCTACACTTTTAAAACTTCCGAGTCAATTTTGACTCGGATTCCGGTTTCCGTGGCCTGACCCATTTCTGGGTCTGAATGACCCGAGATCTGTGTTAAAATAACCCATAAATGGTTCAACTTTACACAGAATCCGGGTCAGGCTCCCCTGGGACCCAAAATCCGGAACAACTCTGACCAGTGAGTTTTTGAGAGTGTAAAGCAGCCACAAGAATTACAAAAATGCAGGAAGGTTCCACTATAATAGTTACTGGCTCCCCAGTAAGCCAAAAGTTTGATTGGCGGGGGGAGGGGGGGGGGTTGTGCACGAAGTATATGAGTGAAAGTAATGTTCAGCCCCTCAAAAAACAACTACACAACTCTGGGACCCAATCCCCCCTCTTAAATATGTGGAATGGTCCAGTCTAGGATGTATGAGTGAAACTATTTTTCAGCCCCTCAAAAAACAACTTCCCATCTCTGGGACCCAATCCCCCCTCTTAAATATGTGGAATGGTCCAGTCTAGGATATGTGAGTGAAATTATGTTTCAGCCCATCAAAAAAAACTACAACTCTGGGACCTAATCCCTCCTCTTAAATATGTGGCATGGTCCAGTCTAGGATATATGAGTGAAATTATTTTTAAGCCCCTCAAAAAACAACTATAACTCTGGGACCAAATCCCTCCTCTTAAATATGTGGAATGGTCCAGTCTAGGATATCAAGGACTTGACTCCTCCAGGGCATTGCACTTTGGAGAAAACAGTGAAATAAATAATAACATGTGGCATGACTTCGTGTTACCAGCCCTCGCTAAAAAGTTTTAAAGGGTTTGATTTAAATGAATGAATCGCCCAATATTTTAAATGAAATTGTATTAAATGTATAATCTGTTTTGTCATTACTTACATCTGGACTGTAGTGCATGATGGACTGGAGATCATACGGCCCAACGATCGGGCTATCTACCTTCCTGAAGTTGTGTTCAAATCCCGGCAGTATGTTGGCCTCAATCACGGTGACGTAGTCATCTCGGTCACTTCGGTTCTGCTCATGGAAACGCCCAAGGGCGTGGCCCAGTTCATGTAGTATAGTACCAAGCTGAACGAGAATTGTTGGAAATAACATTTTTGATTCATTTAAAAGCACGGTACACGTTTGTTACTTGGAGCCTACTGATTGTGTTAATCCTAATATATAAATGTAGGTACATACAATAAAACTAACCTGTGGAAATTTCACTTCAAAAGGTGGTCGCGTTTTTGAGATATCACCGAAAAACCGGAGTACTTGTTGGCTGATGGTACACTCATTATGTTGTACCATTTCTAATACGGTTCTCATTAACAATTTTGATTATAAACTTAGCAATACTGTTATGTGGAAAGAATATATAACAATTAGGCCTAGTGGATGTCTTATCGAAACGAAATTAAGTTACTCAGTACGATTTGTTCGAAGCATTCTTACCACTTCGCAGTTTCCTGCTTGAAGATTCATGCGTCCGCCAGAACTGTGGCTGTAACCTACCGACGAGGAGCATCTGCGAAGATAATGTCACAGAATATCGATATTCTCAATAATGTACAGCAGAGAAAAGCTTTGTATAATTTTATTATAATGCGAAAATAGAATTAGCTGTTGTAATTTGCTTGCCAACCTAACGGACCCATGGTATAAATGCAAAAGAATAGTTAGTGACCTGACGTTTCGACCCTAACTGGTGTACTATAGTGTTATTCTCGAAGGTTAAAATGACGACACAACACACATAAGCAGGTGCACTGGTGTAACAGAAGCAGTCAAGTGGAACAAGATGAAGAGAGAGAGGCAGAAAGCAGAGAGAAAAACCAAAGGATGAACAAAGAAAACTGTGACAAAGGGTACGGGTAGAGGGAAAGTGATGGTTTGACCGCCACAAGAGGTTGGACAGATTAAGGACACATTCAAAGGTGAGAAGAGGGAAATAGTTTTATCTTTTATACTTGAATTTACTTTCTCCGGGTTTTTGTATAGGCTGTTGACTTCAAGCAGAGTGGAGTCTGGACTATGATTTATAATGAAGAAACCCACATCAAGCTAAAGTCAACTACTCATTATTTAAGTTGACTGTAGTAGTACGATACATGTTGATAAAGGGGTGCTGGACCTGGCTCATGGGGTGAGGCAAGAGGTGTGTTTCGAATGGGGCCACACAAGCGAAAAAGGAAAAGGAAAGGAAACAGAAATTGGGAACAAATATCAGGCGAAATTTGGAGATTGTAATTTTATTTATCCACTCAGAAATAACGTACGTGTCGTGAGGTCATTTCTTAATACGAAAACTATGCCAAAATCGTTTTGTACAAAACAAAACTTGGGTAAATGAGTATCAATTGACAAATCGATGCATGTTTGGTGAAGTCTGGACATTTCCATTAATAAAGGAACATTACAGAAATGTTTTTTTTAACAAAACAGTTGCTGGCAGTGTAAGCACTTTATGTAATCCACCATATACATAAACTGACAAACCTGTAGAAATTTGAGATCGATCGGCCATCTGGGTCACGAGAAAATAGTGAAAAACCGATTACACATTTTGCATGAAATCATAAAGATTCAACAAATGAATAAAACGCTCACTGAGCGATAAACTCCAATCGGAAAATTAGTTTATTCATTTCTCATCAAATATGGCATTTCTGACAGAAATATTTCAAGGGCTGTTTTCTACTATCATCATTGTTAGACCGTGCAAGTTTTATGTAAATCTGTGATCAAAAAGTGTATTTACAAGTTTTGTTCTTACCAATTCTGTAATGTTCCTTTTAGAGGGCCGATTATGAAAAACAGGGGAAGGCTTCGGTCCCTTCGGTTTTGACAAACAAAAATGATAGACGGGCATGTGACGCGGTGTGTTAGGGCGTTGAATACCTATTCCAATACTGATCAGTTATACCGACGGTTAAGGACGCATAAACCCGCAAATAAAGTTTCATTCAAAAACAAAATAGAACAAAAGCTATAGAACAAAATGATAAATAAAAAAAACAATAGGACCTAATGTGTTGCAAAGATTCATTAAGACAAAATAATTGTACCCTAAACATTATAATACAGCTCTGTAAAAATTGTTAAAGGGTGTGTACAACATTGGTAAGATTGAAAATATAAATGTTCACATTATTTGCACATAACTTACACGGTATAAAGATGGCCATGGTAGAATCGTTGAATTTGTTTTGCTTGAAATGATGTAGTTTTTAGGAAATTAGTAAAACAAATAGTTTTTATCGCGCGTGTCCAAAACCCAATGTTTGAAAACAGTGAAAACATATAATGTTTTTTGTTCTCACTATTTTCTCATGACTCCGAAGACAGGTTTGTTATTTCTTGTATAGACGATGTGACCTGTGACATCACATGGTTACAAAAGAGCCACAGAGCTTGGACTTCCGGCGAGCACATTTGTACACAGCTCAATGGAAGAATACAACAAATCTTATGTTTTATGGAGATCGCACTGTCTGATTTTCCTCAACTTTTGATATAAAGAAAGGGGGACATCTCAAAAGCTGTACAGCTGTTGCTTTTGTAAATTTTGAATTTATGTGAAAATTATGACACAAAATATAAATTTTCCCATTGAGCCTGTGTAGCATCTTGCCCGTCAGGAATAGCATTATAATGTACGAGGTCACCACTCTGTAAACAAATGTAACATTGTCTATATGTTGGGTCACATAAAGTGCGGACACTATACTCTTTGAAAATTACCAATGTTGTACATGTGCTTTAAGGCCAAATAAATAATTTTAAAAACTAGTTAAGCGTCCCCGCCTGCTTCCTTTTAAGAGGCCGCCCCTTTTCTTATTTTTAAGGATAACAATTAACGATCTCTGACGAAAAAAATAAATTTTAAAATAAATAAGATCGTATTTTTAGTCTTTAGCACACAGGAAAAAAACACCAAAAAAGCTGGCAACCATCTTGAAAAATAGCCCGGCTGGTTGTCTTGAAAAATGTGTCGGTCGGCTATTTAAAAAAAAAAGGCCCTCCTCCTTCCTTTTTTCAAAAAGGCAGGACGCTTAACACATTTTTTTTTTTGCCTAAGACGTATCGTTGCAGGATATAAATATGTTGTATTACCCCTTATTAAGTCCGTATACAACCAGTGGCAGAATAGAGCCAGTGTAATCATCCAGTGCCTCCTGGAATGTTATACCCGTATGCTCTGCGTAGATTTCGGTCGCCTCCTGAAAAACTCGCTTGATACTGTTGCCTGTATATAACGAGAGACCCCATAAGTTTTAAAATCGCCAAGAATTACCCTTTTGGATAACATTTTGAGGAGAACCTTTGCCGCCTATTTTTTTTTTTTAAACCGGCGATGTCCATAAAATGAGGGTTCTAAGCGGGAGTAGCTCCTTCCCCCGGCATTTGGTGCTCGATATGGGGTAGATGGTACCAGACCCTCCCCCCTGTGTCTTAATTGTGTGCTTGGAATCTCAGGAATTCTTTAGAGGATTTTAGAGGGGGTGATACTTCTGTACATTAGGAAAATAGTGCGTTAAAGTATGGGAACATAAGGGGTACTATCTGCCCCCGCCCCGTTATCTGGCACGGTATACCCCCGATTACAATTGGTGCTCGATATGGGGCAGAGGGTACCCCCCCCCCCCCCCACACACACACACACCCCTGTGTCTTCATTGTGTGCTTGGAATCTCAGGAATTCTTTTGAGGATTTTTTGGGGGTAGTTCTGTACATTCCAAGAGGAAAATAGTGTGTTATAGTATGGGAACATTGGTGGGGGGACCCCTTTGCCCCATTTCGGGCAGGCTATACCCGATTTCGCTACTGGTTTAGACTGGTACTCACCAAGTGTCTCGTCGAACCGATACACGAGGGTCTTGTTGGGCCAAACACGGAAGAGGGCTTGGGCGTCACGCCGTACACGCTCCCTGTTCATAGCAGTGGCGTCTCTCATGGCGTAGTAGACCTCTCTCTGCTCCGCAGTAAGGTCCATGTCCCCCTCCTCGCACCCCGGGGAGGGCGTCATCTCTGCCCGGGCAGCTTCTTTGTCACGCCCGCTTAGGAAGTTCAACGCTTTGCTGCTAAAGTCATCCCGTATCTGGGTTGGAAAGGCATACTCTTATAGGCCACTTTTTCCAAACGATGACTCCGGCTTAGGCTAAGTCAATTACTTTCGGCACAGGGCTACACACAGGCTGACGAATCCTAAGCCGCAAAGCCTCAGCCGAAGCCGTAGTTTCGAAAAGGGCTTAAAAGTTCATCAGTTGTATCCTCCACCAGGGCCTAATATCATAGATCGGCTGCTTAAAGGCACAGTAAACGTTTGGTACTTGGAGCCTACTGATTGTGTTAATCCTATATAAATGCAGGTACATACAATAAAACTAACCTGTGAAAATTTCACTTCAAAAGGTGGTCGCGTTTTTGAGATATCACCGAAAAATCGGAGCGAATATTTCCACGCAGGAAGAATATTCCCCATAGAAATACACAGTCTGAGAAGCGTTTCTGACAGAAACGCATATTCAAATTTTGGGGAATAAAAAGTGACATATTTTCCATAACCGTAGTACTTCGAAGTTAAAAGTTTCTCAAAATTCATTATACTGCCCAACGCTGATGTACTTCTTACCAAGTAAGTTTTTATTGCCATTAATTTTCAGAGTCATTACCAAACATGTACTGCGCCTTTAAGCAGCCAATGGTGATTAACAATTTTCTGCTTAGCAAAAATGAGCAGGATACCAGTCATAAATGACAGGTAGAATTGTTTTTTTGTTTGTTAATGTGCTCAGCCACTTTTGTGCTTAAGCAGTTCTATGAAATTAGGCCCTGGTAAAAACTAATGGTTTTGTGCTATTTTGTGAACAAAATTAAACATTCTCTTTGAAATGGCTCGATTTAGAAATCTGTAGGTTTCAGTCGAAACTCTTCCGATTGATAAAAGAAAAAGATAAAAGAAAAAATATTGTCCTGTTGGGACTGTGCTGCACATAATACAACCAGCATCATTAAGAACCTTTTTAGGAGAAGTTTTATAAAATAGTAGACTCCTTATTTGGGGAAAACATCATGAAAAGTAATACTTGACTTACCCCACGATTTTGGACATATGCGAGAGTGTACCCAACGAGCAGTAGGTTGATCAGTAATGTTTTCATTGTCGTTATGTTCATCAGCGGCTCCCTTCCTTCTGTGAAGACTATGTGATGGTAACGTGGGCTTTTATTGGCCGACAGTTCTAAACAATAGACCGATCCCCCTTAACATATTGGCCAATCACAGCATCGGCTGTATCACCACTTCACACGTGGGCAGCACATGTGCATATCCAATGCCACACTCTCACGACATGAACGTGCGCGCTTTAAAGGAACATTACAGAATTGGTTTTTGCTAACAAAACAGTTGCTGGCAGTGTAGGCATTTTATGTAATTCACCATATACATAAACTGACAAACATGTAGAAGTTTGAGATCGATCGGCCATCTTGGTACGAGAAAATAGTGAAAACACCGATTACACATTTGCATGAAATCATATAGATTCAACAAATGAATAAAACGCTCACTGAGCGATAAACTCCAATCGGAAAATTAGTTTATTCATTTCTCATCAAATATGGCATTTCAGACAGAAATATTTCAAGGGCTGTTTTCTACTATCATCATCATTAGACCGTGTAAGATTTATGTAAATCTGTGATCAAAAAGTACATTTTACAAGTTTTTTTCTTACCAATTCTGTAATGTCCCTTTAAGTATACATGTTTATTTTTCTGATGGGATTTGAGCGTGTCGGATCTTCGTCAGACTTTCGGTGGCACGGCCGAGGTTGTGATTGGTCAACACGTAAGGGGGCGGAGTTTAATGGATCGGTCTATTCCTGAACAAACATTGAATCTATCCCGGGGATGTACATCCCGTAAAAATGTGTCATTAATTGTGGCATTATAACCAAGGAGTACTCTACAGTGCAATGTGTCTTTCCTTTTTCTTTTGTTTTTCCTTTTTTTTTGGGGGGGGGGGGAGGGGTTGTCGAATTTTACAAAAAATAATGTCAATCTTGACTTTGATAAACGTATTGGCCTCAGCACATCCAAATCTTCTATCTTTTAAACAGATTGTGACCAAATCTGTCATGTTCTGTTAACTAATAGGGCGTGTTACCCCCGTTCTGGTCAATCTTGGCGCTCAAATCTGAGCAATTAAATTCGTATGTTTACTTTGCGGTGACTTGTGGACAAATCGACAACAAAGGCACTTTATCATCCACTGTATACAGGAAGCATATTTACTGAAAAGGGGGCTCTATCGATTTATTTGTGTCATTTTAATTAAAAGTAGCTGTGTTAATTAAGGTCATTTAATTGTTTCGTGCAAAGGAATACCTTTGTTTAAATAAAACAAATATATATATCTTACGTTTCACACAAAACAAAATAATGTAGGCCTAACTGTGACGTCAACTTGATTAATGACGCTCAATTACAACCCTCCGATGGCGCGGCCTACAGGTTTGCCAAAAAATAGACTGAAAACACATTTTCCTTAATTAGTCGCTCACTTTTTTTTTATAAGGCAAAAGCAGATGGAACTCTTTCAGACAGGGCCGATTGACATCGCTATGACCCTTTTAGGCAGTATGTATGATGGACTTCGAATCCCCAGTTATATATAAGACACTTTCTATATGGGGTCGTGCACAAACAAAAATTTGCGGTTTCGCAATGCAAAAACATTAACACACACAAAAAAAAAATTATATTTATTTCATTAGATTTTATTTTATTTTATTTTATTAAAAGAAAAAATTGAGGGAGAGCCAAACTATCTCTAGAACGTCTGGAAAGGTTATTAGCTTTGAACACAAGTATTAAATCAACAATGCAAAGGAGGTATACCAATTTTTCCCAGCGTACAGCAAGTACTGTACGATCAATAAAAGCTCGTTTTTGTCTATATGTTGAATACAAAATGTGGTAGTGTTATCCCAACTTACTTAGTTTGTGCAGTTTTTGTCTTTGAATGTGTGTGTTTTTTTTTTTCTTCAATTTAATAATTCATTTTACTTTGTGTGTGCGTTGTTTTATTGTTCTTCTTCACCGAGTCGGGGGGGGGGGCGGTGGGAGCCGGGGGAGCCGGGGGGAGCCGGGGGGGAGCCGGGGGGCGGGGTGAGCCGGGGGAGCCGGGGAGCCGGGGGGAGCCGGGGGGAGCCGGGGGGGCGGGGTGAGCGGGGGAGCCGGGGGAGCCGGGGGGCCGGGGGGCCGGGGGGGGAGCCGGGGGTAAGGAGTTATGTTGGGAATTCAAAGAAAATCTTGGGGACACGTATCTGTTCAACTACCATTTCAATGAGCAACCAGGGCCCAATTTCATGGAGCTGCTTATAGGCAGAAAATATTGCTTAAAACAATTGCCTGCTCGGCAGAAATGAGCAGGATACCCGTTGCAAATTGTACATGTGACATGGTAGTTTGGCTGGTAACCTTATTCTAGTAAGCATAATTTTGTTGTGCTTAGCTACTTTTTGTGCTTAAGCAGCTCTGTGAAATTGGGCCCAATGTTATCCGATACCATTACATTTAACAGCTGTAGGGGGGTTAGGAACGTCGGTAACCATCGCCTAAATAGCAATGGGACAAACATCCAATATGGCAAACCCCATTAGCCTTTTTGAGATATGGCGAACACCATAGGAGTACACCATTTGGTTTGGGTGTATACAGACAGAATTACCCAAACCAAACAGTGCAATTATAATATGTCCACCATATCTCAAAATGGCTTATGGACCATAGCGTCACAATAGCGTGCAACAATTGGTTTGTTACACCACGGTAATAGATTCCTCTTCTTTGGAGGCAGTCTGTTGTCATCTTCCAGCGTTATTACGACGACATTGGCACCGTTTAATAAGCAGACGAACAGTGGCGAACAGTTGTAAACAACATTGGCGGAACGGTCGTTGAAATAAGAACAATTATTCACTGTTCCCTCGAACCCGGGGCTATTTCTTATTGTACAAAGCGCTCGAAACGACCAACGGTGGGTACGATCAAGGTAATGTATCCCTAGGGATACAAAACTCATGGACCCTCGTGCGCAGTGTTTAATGTTTAGTGCGCAATCCTTAAAACAAACAAAAAATACACGCTAAAGCAATGCACATCCTATGGGTGCACCCCACCAAATAATCTCCCATAGCATACAGTGCAAAATGCTAAACATTCAAAAATACACGAAAAATACTTTAAAGTCTCACAGCTTTTAACAGTAGAGGGAAAATTATTAATTTACACAGGTGTAATTTTCAAAACGTCCGAGCATCAATCTTGAAAAATGTCCCAACACCTCTCAGCAAATAGGACCATTTATTTCAGGGCCTGTCATCCAAATGCCTCAAGTTGGAACTCCCAGGTCACAATATTGGGCAACATTTTTACACTGAAACACTTTGGTGGCTCTCAAATCTGCCTAATATAGAATATTTTTAGGGCCTACAAAAAATTAATGAGTTCGACGCTCTGTTTTCTCCTATTTCGGCGGGGATTGCTGACTCCCAAAATATATCGGGTCAATACAAATCAGTGGAACAAGGTTGAGGCAATAAAACTCTCGTACAAACCTGACAGGTAACACAATGTCTTTATGATGCATTTTATGCTACACTATAGAAGAGATTTTGTGATAACAACCAAGATTACCAACTTGATGAGCTTTCAGGTAAAAATAGGTTTCCAATACCGGTTTTTAGTTCCACCATTTGAATTTCCAGAACTTTCGTTTGACAGAACATTGGTTATCACAACATCCATCCACTGTAGTCATTTATTTTTCAATTTGCTGCTACAAAGCATTCTACAGGCAATTAGAAAGACAATTAGAACGACTAAAAGACATGAAAACATGGAAACTAATGGATACATTTGAAATTTCCCGGCTAGGCCACAATCTGTTGAAATGCTTGCACTACTAAACAATGTTTCCGAGTTCTATTCATAAAGGCTCACAGACTCAAAGTACTTAAACAGACATAGTTCAGTAAAACACCACCCTCTCCTCCTTGAACAACGTAAATAGTGCAGTACGTACAATTCAATGGAAGACTGTTAACACATGTCATTTTATATCTATTATTTTCTCCTTCTAATCTTCTGCGGATTGTCTTTTCTGTGTAAAGGTATACCATCAAGGAAGATGTTTTACAAAACTTTCATTTAGCGTATCAATAATATTATATGCCTACGTAAGAAGCGCAACTTTAAAAAGCATTTTCTGCCAAACCTAGCGAATGTTTACTTCTAATTTATACACCTTTGTTTACAAACTACACACTCAACTATACAATTTATTATAACACTACTGCACGTTTTATCTTGTTTTATCAAGTCCGACGTCGATTAATAACGAATTCAAATTCAATTTAACTGCGTTCTCATGATGCAGATGGCCGTAGCCTTGAGGACATTTTATATCAATTGTGAGGAAATCTTTGTTACTATCGAAATGATCAACTTAAGTGTCACGTTAGAATTTTTTAGCGCGACTGACAAAGTTTAGTTTGGCGACCCATAGTTTTCCATTGGTTTAATGCACATGCTGCAGTGAATAAGTCGCAGCAGTGGGGGTTCAAGTCTTTGTCATAACACTTGCATCGTTGAGAAAAATAAGACCTCGTATTTGATTCTCAACCTTGTTGTCTAAATAAGTACTTGCGCCAATTTTGCTGCCTGGGCCCAGTTTCATAGAGCTGGTTCAGCACAAAAAGTAGCTAAGCACCAACAAATTATGCTTACCAGAATAAGGTTACAGCCAAACCACCGTGTACAATTTGTGACTGGTATCCTGCTCGTTTCTGCAAAGCAGAACATTTTAAAGCAATACGTTATGCTTAATAAGCAGCTTTATGAAAATTGGGCCCAGAGCAATAGAGTTGAGGCGAGGATTACCTTTTGCTAATGGTGTAATTACGCACGGCGTTTTGAAATATACACATCATTATTGTTGTCGGTTGTTGTCGGTTGTTGTCGGTTGTTGCTGATGTTGTTCCAACGGGTGGTCAGGCTAATCAACACATGACACACTCGCTTCAAAACCTTGATACTCGTATAGGTCGTCTGTATGCAGAAACAGCACCATGAAGTTTTCACGTGATTGAATCGATTGACCACCCAGAGAATTTCCACATTCCCTGGAAAGGCACGAGAGAAATATGTCCTTGTTTATATACAATGAAAAAAAAAACCACAAACGCAAAAAAAAAACACCCATTCTATTGTGTACATCCCTGCGGAGACATCTTTTGTTCTTTCCTTTGTCCCTGTAGTTAACATCCTCTCACAGGCTTTGTACACAAAACCCCTTGTGGAGCACCCCAGTCTCAGTTAGAATTCCCTTTCTTTTCCCTTTTTTGTTTTGCTCTTAGTCTACCAATAATTATTGTTAAGCCGCTGATACGAATACTCGCGTATGATCTGAAAATGAACAAGATTAACTTTCCCGTCGGGCCCGCCCCATTTCTTGGTCAGTATGACCCGGAAACTGTGTCAAAATTACCAAGAAATGGGTCAAAAGAACGCAGGATCCGAGTTTTAAAAAAACATCTTTAACCAATTTCGGAATCCGAAGGTGTTTTTTTTATATATTTATACATATATATATATATATATTTTTTTTTTAGAGTAGGCCTAATGATACAGATTACCCTTCTTTAAAACATCATCTGAATATTTTTGTACACAAAACTATGGAAATCCGAAGGTATTTTATGGGACATTATGTACATAGCAACCCATCTTTTAGAGTTGTTTTTACTTTCTCTCTAAACATTCTTGAAAAACATGACTTTCTGCACTGGGGCTCGTCGGGCCCTTTATGTGGCATTTTAATGTAGAACACTGGGAGAAAGCAGAAAGACGAGTGAAGTTTCAACGAAAAAAAGGAACAATGATGGAATAATGATTTCAAGGTGACCGGCTGAAATAAATCTAACAAAAAAGCCGAAAAGTTAAGATGTATCAAGCTAAGATGTATCAAAAAGTAAAACACTTAAAAACTTAGAAGACTTACTTCAGGCCGTAGGTGTCTTCTCCACTCAGATAGTTTTGAATGAAGTCGTATCCACATCCATACGCTTCGATATCGAACGTTTCAAAGTTGACGCTCACATGTTTTGGACTATTGCACTGTTAAATAAATTTGGGGAGAAAATAAAGGTATTTTATGCCTTGGAGCTTTTGACACGATCTAAAAAGGGAAGTCCATAGTTAGTCATTTATCAAAATTGATCTCGTGCCGCCCCCCCCCCCCCCTATTTAACAACACTTTGAATAAAGTATTGTACAATGACGTGCTTAGTCACAAGTTCTCGCTTAAATTTGAATTCCTCAGACTATAGAGACAGTTGCTGTAATGATTCGGGGCAAGGTTTTGAAAAGCAACCTCCAGATGAGCAAACCCTGGTACCATTGTACCATACACAATCATTCAGAGTTGTGTATGGGTGCTCGCCGTCTCTTACGTAACTACGCAAAAGCTTGCCCCGAATCATTTGACATACATGTAGCAACTGTCTCTATAGTCTGAGGAATTCAAATTTAAGTGGTAACTTGTGATTAAGTACGTCATTACCAGACAATATTCAAATATAACACGCAAATGGATTATATTACAAATCATGCACTCACTCTCTATATATGTATATAAGTTAATAAGTTTGTAAATTAATAACTTTGATTGATTATAATGTTCCCGCTTTTTTTCTTGAAGCCTTGTTATGATTCTTTGCTTCCCTATTTTACTATAAATGGGTATGTTTTCGTTTGTGCTTGTTTATGGGTTTTGAGGCATTGCATGGTGAGGTATATTCGGTTTGCGGTAACACCATGTGTAAAACTATGGGGTGCTCAGGGATTGCTGAGCGTAACCTCTTACTTGGAGGAGTGAAGAATAGTCATATCGTTATATGGGTAGTTTAAGGTGGAAGGTGGTGACCAGGGCAACTCTCTTGGTCGGGATTTTTTAAGTACCCGTGCTGGTCAACAAAGTATGGCGAGATATGCTGAGGGCCCTGTTGATGGCAAGTTGGACCCTTCGTTCGCTGTGGCCCCTAGAGGTGTTTCCTTAGGAGTGCCTTTTGTACAAGGTGGAGCAGATCTGTGTGGAGCAGTATGACCCTCTCAACCAATCAGAACTTGGGAAGGCTGTATTTAGGGTCACCTGGTCACCTATCCTCGCATATTTTGAAGAAGTAAAATGTGCAACCATGCATCTGCTTGAATAAATCAAATAAAAACTGAACACTGGGGGTCTAAAGGATCGAATAGGGTCAGGACGAGAGGAAATACTCAAGTTGCAGAGTTGTCGGATGAACCTACACCATAGAACAATTATATTGACAAGAGCGTTAATTGTTTATTACACTGTATTTCTAAGAAATTAAACAAAAAAAGGAGTGCGAGAAGATCTGAAGGGGAAATGTAAACAGTGGAAATAACTCTAAATCCTCAATTCTCTAATAAGCACAAGCTTGATCTACATCTAACCATACGTGTTTCCATACTATTATATATCACTTCATCGACCCTTCCACGAACCCTTGCTTTGTTCAATAGATAACGTTTCATATAGAATTGCATTTCATTGGTAGTCTTATTATTCACTCAGAGATATGACTGGGCCACACAGTGGGAACGCATCACAAAAATCTGTCTTTGTTAAAAACTTAAGAGCTCAGTTCCTTGACTCATATTCGTAAACAAAGGTGTAATTTGTATGCTAATTTGTTTGCCTTGTCTCACATTTGTCCTGTCTGCTTCATTTTGTCCCATGTCCATGTTACGGTATACATAGGTTGAATGTTTGTCTGTCCATAGCTAAATGTTGTCATTAATTTGTTGCTTATTATTGAAATACTTGGTACTTAATATACATCAAATCTCGTTCTAATGTATTACTTGGTCATTTCTACATAACTGTTCATTTAAATCGTAATGAATGACAGCATTGAAATAAATGTTACTGAATTGAAAAAAAGGTCTACATACCTCCAAGACAACGTAAGTATTTTGATTGCTAGAATAAGTTCCCGGAAAGCCGGCTGAATTGATTTCTTCTGTGGTGCCATCACCTAATTCGAAATGTTGGGCTGCAACACGAGAATAATAATAGTTCTGCTTTATAAAAACCAAAGTCTCTGCTTTGCAGTGGCGTAACCGGGGGGGGGGGGTGACGACAAGGAAGAAAAGACAAACGAAACAAGAAAAACCCATGTATTCTGCTGGTGCCCGAACACTTAATTACAAAACAATAAAGATAATTAAAGATGAAATAATTATGAACACACTGGGTGGGCGGGCGTAATGTTTTACACTTCCTACTACATCGACTGTCAGGTTATTATTAACATTGATTATTGTATATTTCTAGTAAATTGGTAATGATAGCAAGGATGACTTATACTGAGCCGGAGGAAACCTCTAAACTAGGGTGCTTGCTATGTGAACCAGAAACACCGGGGTTAACCCCTACTCTTCCACGATAAGAGCTCTGGGTTCTTTTTACGTGCATTGTCAATCTTAGTACCATATAGTACATGGGGGCCTACTGCTTCATTAAAAAAAAGTCCCATCCGAAGGACAAAGCAATTATGGTTAGATATCTTGCTCAAAGACACAAGTGCCAAGACCGGGACTTGAACCCACACTAACTTCTTTGACAGAAACATCCGAGCTTGTGTGCGGCACGACACCCCAGGTTGATCAGTGTAATATTCCTCGGCGTTTTACCTCTATGGACTGGGCCCAATTACATAGAGCTGCTTAAGCAAAAAATATTGCGTAACAAATTTCTGCTGAGCAGAAATGAGCAGGATACCAGTCACAAATTACCTTGTGACATTTACCTGATTACCTTATTCTGGTAAGCATCATTTTGTTACTTTTTGTGCTTAAGCCCCATTCCATATATAGTTGCTTTCTAAGCACAAAAGTAGAGCTAAGCACGACAAAATTATGCTTACAAAAACAAGGTTACCAGCCAAAATACCCTTCCGCATATCATCTGGGACTAAAATCCTGCCCAAGTTTTTTATTGAGCAGAAAACTGTTCAGCACTATTGGCTGCTTAAGCAGCTCTATGAAATTGGGCCCAGGTTCGAATCCAGACTCGGACACGAGCCTCCCAATGTGAATTGGTTTTTCAGTTTTGGGTTTTTCTGCTACTGCTTAAACTGGGGACAAAAACTGGTTTTGCTGCATTCTTTGTACTGTATACTCAAACCTACGGGAAGCTTCTAAATGTCCGCTGGTATCATTAGGCAAAATATAAATAAAAACATGTTTAGCGTCCTGCCTTTTTGAAAAAAACGAAGGAGGATAGCCTTGTTTTTTCTTTCAAAAAATGGCCGCCCGACACATTTTTTCAAGACAACCGGGCCGGCTTTTTTTCTAGATGGTTGCCAGCTTTTAGTTTTTTCGGTGTGCTAAAGTTTAAAAGTACGATCTTATTTATTTTAAATAATTTTTTTCGTCAGAGGTGATTCAAATTTTACCTTAAAAAAAAGAAAAAGGGAGGCGGCCTCTAAAAAGGGACGCTAAACGTGTTTTTTTTTGGGGGGGGGGTGGCTTCACCAGAGAAAATTTAAGAAGTTGTTTACCTGTATCTAGGACATTTTCACAATTGTCCCCTGTGAACGGTTGGTGACAGACGCATGTGCCGCTGGCAGTTTTGACACCGCCGTGTTCGCAATGGTAGTCCGTTATTCCTGCCCACCGTGAAGAAAGAAGAAAAGGTCAGTTTCATCACAGGCAAAACCCGCTCAAAAAGTTATAAAGGTGGTAAATATTCATCACAACAATTGGCGTCTTAAAGTATTTTTTTCCTGTAAGGTATGAGGAGGTACATGTATAAGTTTTTAACCTGTTCCTTTACATGTAATGGTTTACAAGGTGCTTTGGCGCAATATGCTGCCGATCAGATCAGGAACACCGGGGCAAACCTCTTCTCTTTACGATAAATGTAACTGGGTTCTTTTACGTGCATTACACAACACACGGGACCATACATACGGCTTTACGTCCCATTCGAAGGACGCATCAATAAATGGTTATGTGTCTTGCTTAAAGGAATGTTACAGAATTGTTTTTTGCTAACAAAACAGTTGCTGGCAGTGTAATCACTTTATGTAATCCACCATATACATAAACTGACAATCTGTAGATTGTTTGAGATCGATCGGCCATCTGGGTCACGAGAAAATAGTGCAAAACCGTTTACAAATTTGCATGTGTTATACAATGCATGAATAAAACGCGCATGAGCGATAAACTCCAATCGGAAAGTCAGTTTATTCATTTCTCATCAAATATGGCATTTCAGACAGAAATATTTCTAGGGATGTTTTCTACTATCATCATCATTAGACCGTGTAAGTTTTATGTAAATCTGTGATCAAAAGTATATTATACATTTACCAATTCTGTAATGTTCCTTTAAGGACACAAGTATCACGACCGGACACTAGATTTAATCCACAATATCCCTAGTCTTGATTGGCGACGCTGTTTTTTGTATTAGCTACCGGTAATGGGCGCTACATTGACTGTTTGGGAGTCTGACTCAGAAGGACTGGGCAAGTCTATAAATCTGGATCGAAACTTTGATCCAGATGTTTGTGTGATACAGATATCTCTTCTCCAGTAATTCGTGTTGCGGACAGTAATTCGTGTTGCGATATCGCACTACGTTAAACAAAATGAACGTCGCCAATCAAGACTACTATACCCCAGACCTACTACACCCTACTACACCCCCACCCAACCTCGTCACAAGAAACTGCTGCCACTCGGTGAAAATTTTATTTGCTTTTAATTTAAAGGAACATTACAGAATTGGTTTTGCTAACAAAACAGTTGCTGGCAGTGTAAGCACTTTATGTAATCCACCATATACATAAACATATACATATACACAGATTTACATAAAACTTACACGGTCTAATGATGATGATAATAGAAAACATCCCTTGAAATATTTCTGTCTAAAATGCCATATTTGATGAGAAATGAATAAACTAATTTCCCGTTTGGAGTTTATCGCTCAGTGAGCGTTTTATTCATTTGTTGATTCTATATGATTTCATGCAAAATGTGTAATCGGTTTTTCACTATTTTCTCGTGACCCAGATGGCCGATCGATCTCAAACTTTTACAGGTTTGTCAGTTTATGTATATGGTGGATTACATAAAGTACTTACACTGCCAGCAACTGTTCTGTTAGCAAAACCAATTCTGTAATGTTCCTTTAAGCAACAACCGTACCTTAATTCCCATTACAGATTTGTCACCTCGAGACCCTGGTTTCAGGAAGTTCTACCAACCAACCGGTGAGACTTTGAAAATTAATGTCCCATAAACGTATTTATTATAAAACCAAATACAAATACATACAGATTAGTAAACATGTTGATAAGTTCCTATAGTGCCATGAAGATGAACGCAGTCCGGCGTTAAGTAATTATGTAATATAGCCCCTTATGATAGAGAAAAGAACAAAGATAATAGTCCTATAGTCAAGTCAAAATTGATATTGTATACATACCTGCAGCACTATAGCAACCGTACATTTTGTTGGCAGTTACGATGTCCGAAAAGGAAAGTTTCCCTTGCAATCCCATGAGTTTTTGGTTGTACTTGTCCTCTTCTACGTTTATCGTCATGGTGGCATTTCTACCAGATATCAAAAAATGCTGCAGGAGGAAAAATAAATGATCATTTGGTTTAAAGGTCCTGTACACTATTGGTAAGATCGAAAAACACAATGTTCACAGATTCACACATAACTTACATGATTTAAAGTAAGTAATGGTAGAAAGGGTTCCTTAAAGTATTTCTGCCTAAAATGCTATCGTTTCTGAGAAACGAGTAAAACAATAGTAATTATCGCGCGCGATAATTTGAAAAAACAGAAAACACATAAGAGCTCTTTTCACTATTTTCTTGTGACCTCGATGACCAATTGAGCTCAAACTTTCACAGGTTTGTTTGCTCGTGCATATGTTTAATCACACAAAATATTGACACTGATTTTGAGCTGTTACCAAAAGTGTACAATACCTTTAAACCCTGTAGAGCGAGGGACATGTTTGGTACGTTGGTATGTTGGTACCCGTGGTACATTGTCATCAGCACATGCTTCCAGGCTTTTCCCTATGTAGGCTAAGAGGGGTCGTTTATTTGTTTTCTTTTTTAGGTGTTTCGGGCACAGCCGAACACCTATTGTTAGGTGTTTGTGCAAATGATGCGAGAAAACCTCTTGTTATTGCTCTGAGTTTTAGGTTTTCGGCCATTAGCCGAAAACCTATTGTTATTGCACTGTTTTTTTAGGTGTCCGGCCATCAGCCGAAAACCTGTTGTTATTGTTTGTTTGTTTGGTTTTTGGTGTTTTTTTTAGGTGTTCGGCCAACAGCCGAAAACCTATTGTTATTGTTCTGTTTAGACTTGAAACTTGGCATAACCTTTAACCTTAACATGAAGACGGCACGTAAACATTGATATTTCGATGACGTCATCAGGTGTCGAATTACAACGTTTTTAAAGTTGATAACTGATCATTTGATTTTCGCTGTAGTTCAAGCGATTCGAAAGCTATCATATTTATAAATGGGCATCTGATAGATAAAGGCTAGAAAACATTGAAAAGTTGATGCAAAAATCTTCCGACCTTTACTTCCGGACGCACTGGAAGGTCGATAAATGTTTGCTTCTGGTTTTTTCTTCAAAATATAATTTTCATGGCTTATCTACAACATAACTCAAGATTGAAATTGAATTGAACACTGAAACTCATCAGACAATTGAAACTCAATGACACGACGACACAAACTTCACGACGTCTTGATGACGTCACCAGGTATGGAATTACATTGAATCAAAGATTAATATTTTTTTAAATCGTAATTCCTGAACCACAAGTTGGATGTTAATAATTTACACACCGTCGAAAAGGTCTTTGAAAGTTAAACAAACGCTACAAACAGTGTGACCCCATTTGACCTCAACTTCCGGTTCGAACCGGAAGTTAGATGGTCTATTGCTTTGCTAACTTACCCGATCACTGTAATGCATGATGGATTGATAGTCATAGGGAATGTCATAGAGCTCACGGGTACACTTTGCATAGTTGCCCTGTTTAGATGTTATGACATTATCCATGTGGACTGTTACATGGTCATCGCGATCCTGTCTGCTCTGCTCGTGGAATCGCCCAAGCGTATGGAACACTTCATGTAAGATCACGCCAAACTATAAAGGAAACAGAGGAAGAAAACTTTCAAAAGTTTGTAGAGTGACACAGTGCAGTATTTGTTTATTTTGTGAACTAAAACTGTTTGGTTATAATAGTTCTTCTTCCTGTTTATGTTTTGTTTGGGATATTTGTGTTTCTTTTTTCAATTTATGTAGGTGGGGGTCAAAATAGCATGACGATCTGAAGCACAGAAAACTGAGGGAGTACGTCATTGTCAATTATGCCATTTCAACGGGAAAGGAATACTTTGACAAAGAACGCTCGTCATTGAAGGATGAACTTGGATTTTTTGAGTATAGATAACTACGTAGTCGTAGGACTAGCAAGCAAATCTATACTAAATTTGTTTTAAAAATGTATCATACACATCTCCTGCCCTTCGCAAAAACAGCGCTCAAACAAAGGCCTACATCCAATGTAAAAAAAATACTCACGTTTATACTTGTGGTCTACAAACAAAACTACCATGTAAATTAAACTCAACGCACTGCCCATGAAGACGAAATATTTAAACACGACGGCATTCAAGGAGATAACCAATCAGACATGAAGCTAAACCACGAACCACAACCATCGTGCACGTTCTATGGTAGCTGTAGGGGTACGAGTAAATAGGGGTAGGGTTAGGAACCGTTAGGGTTAGGGTAGTGTTAGGGCTAGGGTTAGGGTTAGGGGAAGTAGGGTTAGGGTTAGGGGAAGTAGGGTTAGGGTTAGGGGAAGTAGGGTTAGGGGTAGGGTTTAAAAAAAAAGAAGAACAAAAAGTTAGGGTTACCAGCTGAGAAACAGGGAACCAGTGGCAGCTACCATAGGGGTGCACCCCACCAAATAATCTCCCATAGCACACAATGCAAAATGCTAAATATTCAAAAATACACGAAAAATACTTAAAACTCTCACAGCTTTTAACTTGAAAGGGAAAATTATTAATTGACTCTTGAACTTTTATTCTCTGCTCAATTTTATATGGGGAGTCCCTGGGCCCGTCCAGTTATTCTCCCTCCAAGTAAAAACACCCCTACATAGGTGTACTTTTCAAAATGTCCGAGCATTAATCTTGAAAAATGTCCCTACACCTCTCAACAAATAGGACCTTTTATTGTCACAATCGGGCAACATTTTTACACTGAAACACTTTCTCGGGGCTCTCAAATCTGTCTAATATAGAATATTTTGAGGGCCTAAAAAAAATTAATGAGCTCGACGCTCCGTTTTCTCCTATTTGGTGGGGTGCACCCATAAACCGTGCATGGTTGTCGTTCGTGGGCCTCCATTCAAGATCATGGTTTTGCACCGCTTCAAATACTATACTATTGGCCCTAACTGCTATAATTACTAATGTTTGCGCTAGGTGTGTGTGAGCCACGAGCTACAGACCTTTCTATTGCAACGTCACAGCCCGAGTTTTTGCCAACCAAAGTTGGAAAACTATGGAAAGCCATAAATGCAAAGCAAAAACAGATAGCCACAGATTGTAACAATTGTTACACAATATTCACAAATTCTATTGAATTTGTTGGAAACAAAGCAACTAACCATGGGATGTATTTGTGGCAAAAAAAATTGCAAAAGTTATGAATTTGGTCACATTTTCTGTTAACACGACAATGAAGACTGGACCCTCTTGCCTCGCCATTGTTATAACTAATACATAAACAGACCACCAGTCTGCTTACAACAATGTCACGTAAAACTTGACAGTTGCAACGGCTGGAAAAGCGTATAGGCTGACCTTTGACCGCATTTTTTTTCTTCACATTTTTTGTTAATTATACGTGATATTTTTGATGATTTGTTTTTTACAAAAAACCATTTAAAAAAATTGTCTGTGATTACACTTCACTAAATTAGGTAAACATTAAGCCGGTGTGTCCCTTTAACCAATGGCCGATTCGACCGAAACAATTGGTTACGACTGCGAAAACGCACCTTCAGGGACTCCTATCATTAAATTGTGAAGCGTCGCGGTAGTAACGACACCCATTAGCGTCAATCCTGGGGAAGACAGGCGGCACGTCCCCACCCCACCACTTTTTGAAGGGTGGGGGACACTTTATCAAATGTCCCTCCCCCAGGTTTTTTAAAACTCATGTGTCTCATATATGGCACTTTAATGTACCCCGTCTCCAGACTATTAGTTCCAAACTCCTGAAGCTCTTTTAGCTGCAAGCAAGAGGACTTAAAAATGCTACTGTCTACTGTATGTTTACTTACGGCGATGCACTGTCTGTAAAGCTTAACCCTGTAGTCACTGTACCGCCCAAACCGCTCGTCCATTTACTCACTGGGCATGGACCGCCAGAGAGCGGCCCGTACTATTTAATGTACAATGCTTTACGCACTATAATGTAAACTAAAAGTTAATACTTTCGCTAGGCTACTGCACGTAATCATTGGCACCAACATTTTCACAAAGTTTCAAGTCAACGTTTATAGTTTCATCGCTAATTTGGGTAGCCAATCAGCGTTTTTTTTTTCAGTGCATCCCCTTCAGGAGTTAGTGACGAGAGGTATCGATACGGCATGCTGTGCACGGGTAGTGAGGCTGAATCTTTAGTCTACACACGTTTCCTTGGATTGGGCGTTTTGGGCTATAAAAAACGTTTGTTATGAAATTAACATAGTTGGAAAGATGTTTTAAAAATAGAGTATAATGATCCACATTATGCGTCGCAAATTGTGTGGTTTTCATTTTACTTCGTGACACGGTCCGCAATTTTTTTGAGTCAAAAATGTGGTTCTACAAAATAGCGAACAGTGTTAGTTCACGAAGTAAGCGGAAAACCACACATTTTAGAGGCAGAATTGTGTGGACCATTGTATTCTATTTTTGAAACATCTTTCCATCCATATTCATTTCACAACAAACACTTTCAAACGCTTTTTATAGCCCAAAGCGCCCAATCCAGGGCAACGTGTCCCTTTAACGTTGATGAAGACCAATGGGCTGACCACACAGGGATAATTTCTCCCCAAATGGTGCAACCATAGTGAAGATGACGTCAGGTGAATTGGGTCAATACATGACAAAATAAAGGATGACAGGTGGCCAATCAAGAATGACATTGGCCAATCAAGAATGACAGGTGACCAATCAAGAATGACAGGTGGCCAAGTAAGAATGACAATGTGTGCGGTGTTAATCTTTTTTGCTATACCATGCGTGCAGGCATTGTGTCCAGAATAAAGCTACGCACTGAAATTAGACCAGCGACAACATACGTACCGAATAACAGTTACTGGCCATACTGATTCTTGTTTGTTGGGTGGTACTGCATCCCACGTGAGCCCAGCATCTGTAAGGAATTAAACACGGGTTAGATGGTAGTCTTGATTGGCGACGCTGTTTTTTGTATTAGCCACCGATAGAGGGCGCTACATTGACTGTTTGGGTTTCTGACTCAGAAGGACTGGAAAAGTCTATAAATCGATATCTCTTCTCCAGTAATTCGTGTTGCGATATTGCACTACGTTAAACAAAATTAATGAACGTCGCCAATCAAGACTAGTTAGATGGCAATTCGTATGGCAACCCCACATAATTACATTTACTCTAACTTTTGTTTGAAGTTTTGTTATTGTTGTTACTATTATTATTAGTAGTAGTATTTTTTATTATTATCGTTAAACTTTTTAAATTTTGTTTTACTTGTTTGTCATTTACATGGTGTACGTATTATCCTATTAGTTCAGGAATGGTGGGGTAGGCTAACTTTTGAAGAAAATCATTTCAATTCAATTAATTTCAAAACTCACATTTATTTCCATACTCATGAACATTTCAAAACAAAACATACCCCCCCCCAAAAAAAAAATTAAAGAAAGAAAGAAAGAAAAATAAATTTTAATAAGTAACAATAAATCCATTTTAAGACAGAAACCAAAATAAGTATGGGGGCATCTTGTAGAAGATAGGGCTTGTGGTGAGTTGCCCGATGGACATACAGACAGGGCATACAGACAGGAACAAGAACAGACAGACTAACATGTTGAACAGACGAAATAAGAACATAAGAAATGGAAGGTTAAAAGTAATACATCTCAAATACATTTTTGTTTTTTACCGCATTGCTTTAATTAAGCCGAGATGAACACTGCGCTACAATACTATGATAGACATTAATCATATCATGTAGCCAACTTGTTTTTCCTCCTGTTCAAATCAATGCGATCGAAGCGAGACTAAAGAGAGAATAAAATAATCAAGACCCTTATTTGAGTATCGATATTATTTTTGCTCTCCTACTGAAAACCATGACAAGCATGATAGCAATGTTTTTTATGCCCGAGTACCATTGGGCATAAGAAATTATGATTCCTAATTTCCATGTCGGCCATTCGGGGACGCTAGCATCAAGTTCGGGTGGGCGACTATAGAGTGACTAGACTAACCAGAAACAGTGTGACAGTGTGTGACGTAGCTCTCGAATTGACTAGATTGACCATGCTCGCTCCAGTGCATGGTCGACCTAGTCAATCGCCCTGTGCTCTATGGTTTCTGGTAAGTCTAGTCACTCTAGTCGCCCACCTGAACTTGCTGTAGGTTGCACAGACTTGCCAGAAACCATTTTCCTAGAGTCGTGCGCATGAACAGAGCTGCGTAAACTACTGTAGTATTATTATGGCAATTTACCTGGAGGCGGATGCTGCCCAATAAAATGATATGGAGCTAAGCTCTCCACCGTGATGTGATGTAATCGTTTTTTTCTTACCCAGCCTCCTGTTCAACTACTTCCACGGCTAAAGCGTCCACAGCTTCACACGCAGAGTCATCTGCGCTAATAAATTGGATGCATGATACTTCCATGTATCGTGCGAACACGCTCAAATACAATTCCTCTAAAGCTGCATAGTGAATAAAATATGAATAGAATAATTTTAGATTATTAATGATAGATAGCAATTAGAATGGGCAGAGTGTGAGTTTCAACCACGCCCATCACGCCGGACATTAAAAGCACTTTGAGTCTGTATACATTTCAAAGGGGGAATTTCCGTGCCAAAGGGTCAAAACTCAATGCCGTTTTGATTTGATATCATCAAAGTTCGGGAATCATTCAAAAACTATATATACCAAAATGTACAGACCATAATTTGAAATGTGTCGTCATCAAACGTTTTTGGTTTCAAACACTGGCATTTAACACCGTTTCATTCTGAAGTTGCCCCCACTTGTATAAGGACTTAACATATTGGAGTGAACACAAAACTGAGTTTGGCCTATAAGGAGCCCCTTATGCAAGCTTGTGCTTATGTGAGGAATGTGTTTTATTTAGTTCAATGACTATTGTGTAGTCTGCCGAATCTCTGCGGAAACCAATGAAAAGCAATGTGTCCATTGGTACGGTGGCATGGCGTGTAAACCCGTGTTTTGGTTTTGTTCGGTATAGCTCATTCTCTGAGCCCAATAAATTACAAAGCCTGTAGAGACACGTTGCCTTGAATTGGGCGATTTGGGCTATACAAAGCGTGTGTTATGTAATGAATATGGTTAGAAAGGTGGTTTAAAAGTAGAATATAATGATCCAAACAAATATGCGTCGAAATTGGGTGGTTTTTCTTTTATACTTCGTGAACTAACACAGTCTGCCATTTTGTGGAGTCAAAAATGTGGTTCTACAAAATGGCGAACCGTGTTAGTTCACGAAGTAAAAGGAAAACCACGCAATTTCGAGGCATATTTGTTTGGATCATTATATTCTACTTTTAAACCATACTTTCCAACCATATTCATTTCATAACAAACGCTTTCAACGCTTTTTATAGCCCAAATCGCCCAATCCAAGGCAACGTGTCCCTTTAAGCCTTTGTCACCATGGCCAAAGAGGATTTTGTCCGGCCCGGTGTATGAGTCGGCCGAAGGAAGCTGAGTCAAAAGAGGGCGCTATCAAACAAAGTATGCAATTCACCGTATGAGGGAGGGAGGAGGGAAAAGATAGTTTCCTGCTACATCTGCATTGAATACACATTATTGTACTAAAGACAAAACATTACACCTGACAATATATTTTTCTGGTAATTAATGGTTGGAAGAATTTTAGAGAAGAAATCATAAAATGAAGTGAGATAACATAAAGACAGAAAACTTGCAGTCGTTTTTATCAACGATGTATAATGTACCAGTTGCTGCTTTATACTTGCAGTTATTCTAAAATAGTAGACCACATAATACTCATATGTGTAAACTTTTCACTTTTTCAGTGTTGTGTACAAACTCTTTATAATACTCATGGTAGATAACAACATTTTATAGATAATCACAGATATAGCTTCACTTTTGTGTTTTCCACCACTATCGGTGAAACGGTCCTATAGATGCTCTAAAATAATAATAATAATAACCAGTTCTTATATAGCGCATTTCACAATAACATATCAATGCGCTTTACATTAGTGCCCTGGTCATTGGGCCAATAGCATTCCTGTAACCTTTCTCAGCTCCCTGGGGAGTAAACAGCCCTGTGCTGCCGTGGCGCTCCAAAGGCTTTTTCACACACAATATCAACCTCTACCCTCGCAGGTACCCAATACCCCTTGGTGAAGAGAAGCAATTACAGTAAAGCATCTTGCCTAAGAGACACACGTGTCGGGATTCAAACCCACATCCCGATGACTTAACCACCAGAACTTGACGCCGATGCTTTAAACCACTCGGCCATGCCACCCTATACTTACTGCCATCTACTGAGCTGTCAAAACTGTAACACACGATACCGTTAGCCCACGTGGTGACGGAACATGCAGGCGGACTTTCAGTTGACTCCTGGAAGAATAATGCGCATTATTATTATTATATCTTTCTGGTAATGAAACCAAGGGACCCTCAAAAGTGACATAGCACTGTGACCCGTAGGCCTGAAGGTACCTGTGTGGATGGAGAAGACTATGAAGAAGTGTCAGTTTTAGATGTGGGCGGTAAACCCAAAGTATTGGGGAAAAAAACACACAATCAGGTAAGGACTGAAAACCCAATCCACATACAAGGATCCGGTCCGGGATTTGAACCGAGGCCCACAGGACGCGAAAGGCAGGGAATAAACCACTGAGCCAACATGACATGCCTGACTGCCACGTATATATCAGGCGTGGATTTTGAGAGCGGTCGTGCAGCGTCCCCCGCCTGCACCCCCCTCCACATACACACAAGTGTGTTAATGACCTCCAATCGTGGAACCACCCCCCCCCACCCAACTCTTTGTCCTGACGAACGTGGACCCCATTGTTTTCCTTTGTGATAGCATGTTTGAATGTCACAACAAGTACACACAACACACACACACACACACACCTAGGCTATGTTTATGAATCCCGTAAATCGAGAACTTCTCCCATTGTTTGGCCCTAGTTTTTTTTCAGCGACGTCTCCATTAGTTTTTTACACGAAAGCGAAGCGAGGACGTCCTCGCTGTGTCAAAACACCCGGATCCCTTTTGTTAAAGTCCTCGGTTTCAACGGGTAGACACGCTCACACACACGCAGCCTTATGGGTCGGGTTTGTGGGGTCCTGCCACTGTTGTTCTATTATTCCCGTTTTTAAAGAACTCCCTTGTGGAGTCCAGGTTGAACAAAGAATTATCTTGTGGGGGTCCATAGTTAAATTGTGTAAAATACCAAACAAGGGCCCATTCGTAAGCCCTCATTCACTCGCCTTATTACTCGCTGTTTAAACAAACAATAATAACTGAAAGACAAATAAAGCAAATTCCTCATTTCCACTACATTTTCTGCAACAAGAAGATCACCAACGGAAGAGGCCCAAACTTTGTGTGGCACTTTGACTCTTACGACAATTTATTTGGAGCCTACGGGGTTTGATCTAACGTATGCATTAAAGCAATTATTTCATAATTGAGTCCTAAACTAAAGCTTTAAAAAAAAATGAAAATAAAATAACTGCTTTTGAAAACCAAAATATCTGCTTTTTAAAATAAAAATAACTGGATTTGAAAAAAAAAATGCTCTCCAAAATAAATAAATAAATGCTCTCCATAAAACAATAATAACAACTGCTCTCCAAAATAAAGTAACTGCTTTTGAAAATAAAGTAGCGATGGCACTATTAACGGGCTTTCGTACTAATGTACTGATTTTACCGACATTTCACAAGTTGCATCTCTGACAAAATTACAAAATGTTTTACAAATTATAAAGTAAAATAGACTGTGCGTCCTATGTTGACCTTTACAAAACGAGGTCATGTGAAGCACTCGCCCCAACCAGGCAAGGGTCACCTTTGGGCAAACTGAGCTGCTCTTGAAAATAAAAACTACTGCTCTTAAAAATAAAACTGCTTTTGAAAATGAAAAATAACTGCTTTTGAAAACATAAAATAATTGCTTATGAAAATGAAAATAAGTGCTCTTAAAAAAAACATTTATCTGCACTCCAAAATTAAAATAACTGCTTTTGAAAATATAATAGCGATGGCACTTTTGGGCTTTCGTACAAATGCATTGATTTTATCAACATTTCACAAGTTGCACCTCCGACTTTTGCTTGGGCCCACAAAATTGTGTCCCGAAGTAAATGTCCAGAAGGCGCCCCTTTTTTTGAGATGGAATTTCGTATACTCATAAAAATAAGTAAAGGAGACTTTAAAAGAAAGCTAGAGTTACCAATCAAATTAAATTTTCTTCATACTCATTAAAACATTTGCTCAGAATCGATAGAAAAGTGGCCAGGAATCGCCTCATAACTGCACCACGTACATAGCATCTAGAATAAACAGAAAATCCGGGGACCTTCAAGCGGGCCCGGACCCCACGCCATAAGGATTCGTGCTTCTCATTTATATTGAAACAATAGCCAATATAATAGACCTGTCCCAGTCATGTTATACTGATAACACAATTCATTACAGTATTACTCGCAGGAATGAATTGCTCGTCTGTCTGTCAAGAGCATTTCACTAATTCTTTGTTTTCCCTTTTTTTCTTCTCTTCTTCTTCTTCTTTTGTTATCAAAAAAGGTGTTGAAAATGTTGATGACTGAGTGCTGGCAATTTTTGATAATTTAGTTGACGGATACATCTAGGCTTATGATAATATCAATAAGAGTATGAATCTATCCTTCGTACTTACCTCGTCATTAGCATCACGTCTGACTCTTTCTAAGGAGTTCGCCAGGACACATCCTACAAGCATAGCAAGGACAATGAATCTCATGGTTGCGTTAAATGATAACTACCTCTCACTGGTTGAAACAAGACTGACCACAGACACCTACTCTCACAACTGCAGATCTCGTGCCAACTCGGCGTGTTTTATTGGTCTCAAGTGTGCCGTAATCACGCCCACTTTGCAGGGGGGCCACAAGCCCAAAATAATATTTACTTGTTTTATTTAATTGATTAACTTTTCTGTTGTTGCTTGTTTATGTATCAACTTTATTTGTATAATTGTTTTTTTATTTGAGAAAAGAAAAGAAAGTTAGCTGTTGCAAACTGCTTACCAACCAAAAGGACCTATGGTATAATTGCCAGTAAATGGCCTGACGTTTCGATCCTAGCAGTGTTTTTCTCGAAGGCTAGAATGATGTCTTTAGTTTTGTTTAGTTGTGTTTCGAATTTGTCCTATTTATTTCTGTAATTATTTATTATGGCTCCCCTAAAAAAAAAAAATCTAAAAAAAAATAAAAATGGGGAAACCCTTTCAATTTATCAGGTAGAGGCTGAAAACCCAATCCATATGCAAGGCTCCGGTCCAAAGTGGGATTCGAACCTGGTCCACAGGAGGGAGGCGGCAAGGAAGAGACCCCAACCTGAATCTCAACATTTCAACAAAAAGGGCGCATTTAGCTTTTGAGAAAAACAGCGTATTATTTCAGGTATCATCACAGGTATTATTCAAGTTGTCTGTTCAAACGATTGTATCGACAAAGCTGCATTTCAGACAGACATACTTATCATTACTGCGGGCTAAAACTAAGTTAACAATTAGCAACTACAATTTATGTTTGATACCGATAGGACTATACCATTGTATTAAAGACGCATTGGTACACAACTACAGACTCAAGTTTGTTGCAAAATAGGGTTGTGTCCCCCTGTAATAGCAGATATTGTGACGTCTTATGGAATTTTAATTACATATCAACTTTTTACATATTACTTTCGAACAAAAGCATTCCACGGGATATAGACTGTTTTAATTAACATCGCACTCGGCGCACAACAGAAGAATAGAGAGGGGTAAATGACGTACGCCGAAAGTGCAACTTTCCAATAAATAAAACACTACAAAGCTTCCCTCCCCCCCACAAACAAATAATAATAATAAATAATACAATAAAATAAAACAATTATAATAATGATATCTCCGTAAGATTTGGCAGGTGACAGTGAAGGTAGTCACTATTGGTGGTTGGATTTAACATGTATAGACTGTGTAAAGTCTCGCACGTATTCGAACTTCCGGGCCATTGTAGCCCCAACCATTTATATGGAGTTTTTGTGTGCAGGATTTTGTTTTGTCAATTAGTCTATGGCCGTGGCAATTATATATGCTGTTGTGAATATAATACTAAGTGACAAACATCAATACAACAACATAACGAAGAAAACCCGAGAATAAGACTTGCCCACCGTTTCCGATAACTGATAAAAAAAAAACGAAAAATACTAAGTTTGCCCAACTGACGGTCATGTTGTCATTAAAGACACTGGACACCTTTGGTAATTGTCAAAGACCAGTCTTCTCACTTGGTGTATCTCAACATATGCACAAAATAACAAACCTGTTAACATTTGAACTCAATTGGTCGTCGAAGTTGCAAGATAATAATGGATGAAGAAAACACCCTTGTCACACGAAGTTGTGTGCTTTCAGATGCTTGATTTCGAGACCTCGCGCATGAGGTCTCAAAGTCAATTCAAATATTTTACTGAGAAATTACTTCTTTCTCAAAAACTACGTTACTTCAGAGGGAGCCGTTTCTCACAATGTTTTATACTATCAACAGCTCTCCATTGCTCGTTACCAGTAAGTTTTTATGCTAACAATTATTTTGAGTAATTACCAATAGTGTCCAGTGCCTTTAAACCAGCATCGTTACCATGGGCAGTGCAGCCTCGGTACCATAGGCAGCGCGCCGTATCGATACCTCTCGTCACTAACCCCTGGAATAAAAGCACTGGAAAAAACACAGTGCTGATTGGCCAAACATAAGTAACTGCTCTGCGCGCACGCTTGTTAAAAACTTTCAAACGTTTGTACGGCGCTTGTTGGGTGCTCAGTGCGCGCTTGCCAAAATGCACGTATTTTCACGCAATAAACTGAATCATGGTTTTGTACATGGTTACCCTTCACTGCATACACTTATTAGACATATCACAAGATGAAAGATCAAAGAAGAATGAGTGGGGAGCAATTTTATTTTGTGTACCACACACTACGGGGTTCAGCAGTGAAGGGATCCGGGGAGGCGCCCATACCTTATGCGTGCATACAATAGCCAGCGTGTGGTATGAAATAAAAAACGCGAGAGGGGACCAGTCGCTCTAACCCACAATGGTTTGTAAAATGATTGTACTTAACCAAGGTTGAACAAAAGTGCCAATTAGTAGCTTTTTAAGAAATGGACTTAATGTTGTCATAAACTTTACGAAACAAAGATCGGTCAAGGGGAAAGCCTTGTAATAAAGTACAGGAAGATTTTCATTAAACTGTAACGGTAGCCTTGTTTGTCATAAACATTTAATTAAAACCAAGGATTTAATAACAAGGTATCAAGCTATTATGTCTGAAGTTTAACAAGCATTAACACATTTAATTCCCTTTCATTACTTATGCTTCAATTCAAACTATTATGATCTTCACTAATTAAAAAACAAAAATCCTTAAACAAACAAACACTACTCAATATAGGGCTGGTCTGTTTTATCGAGGTTAATTGTATCAATTGTACTCCGGGATGTTATCATAACGCTCATAAAGGCGGCAAACCTTGTTTTTGAAATAGCTGATCACGTACGCACTAGCCTGATCATCTGACGTCACAATCCAAGGCGCTCGCGGAAAAAAAGACAGACAGGGCGAGAATATTGCGTGTGCCAAGATTTGGGGGAATGAATTTGAACGTCTACGTTTGACAGCTTTGCATTCCATCGGATCAACAGCATTCGGTTGATTTTTCTCGTTCGTTAGTTGACAAAGGTGAAAAACAAAATGAAGACAAAGACACACGCTCCTCACCACTAGATTGTCTTTCATTCTCAGAAAATAAATCCCGCTCATTTTAATTGAAGCCAAAATATACAAAAGGTCAACAAAATCAGACTTACAATAATTTACAAAATGATGAATACAGACAGAAGAAGAAGAAAAATCGTGTTAATTATTTAAACAGGACGGAAACATCTTTGTACGTATATCTAAATAATGTGTTCTAACATTATGAGCCGCTCAAGCTGCGGTTCGTGTGTGTATCACTTTACAAAATAATAAACTATTTCCATTTTAGAAACTACTTTGGACGGATTTTTTCTTTTCTTTTTCAGTTTGGGTAATTTTTATGTCCAAAAAGAAAAAATTGTGGCCGGCACCTTTCATATTTTTCATTTAACCTCAATACACTACAAATACAAATGAATATTTGCAATTCTACAATAACTAATGTTTCTGAGTATTTTTGTTAAAAGAGATAAGTGCTTGCATAAATGTTAGTACAAATGTAAATGTATCTACAGTGAATTATTTGTAAAAACATACAGTACAACATTGGTAACTACCTAATCTCTATATTGTTCAAAAAAATTGACATGGTCATTTAAGTGTCGGGCCTATACGAGAGAAAAAAACTAACCACACAAACTTATGAATTGGGCTTTAATTTGGTGTCACTTTCTTAGTCAAGTTTTCTGTCTGCAATTTTAATGATAAAAGTCACCACTCTTATTAAGGTAACGGACTTTGCCCTGCCATACTTGGTTCATGGGAAAAGAAAAGCAAAACAAGACTCAGACCAAATAAATACCACAAAAAAACATGTTTAGCGTCCCCACCCGCTTCCTTTTAAGAGGCCGCCTCCTTTTTTCTCATATTTTTAAGGATCAATTATTAGGATCTCTGACGAAAAAAATCAAGTCTAAAATACATAAGATCGTATTTTTTGACACAGAAAAAAACTGGCAACCATCTTGAAAAATAACCCGGCCGGTTGTCCTCAAAAAATGTGACGGGCGGCCATTGCAAAAAAGTCCCGCCACCTTTCTTTTTTCAAAAGGCAGGACGCTAAACATTTATTTTATTTTTTTATTTTGCCTTAGACCGTGATGTTCCATATTTACTTTGATCTGTAAGATTCGAAGTGGAATACCAAAACATGATGAGAACAAAAAACTACATTTTCAACTTCATCAGTGTTTTCTGAAAAATATGTAGCAATCAATCATTGTGGACAATCTTACACTATTGGAGTAAGTTTACTGATTACTGTCTTTATTTAATGATTATCCCTAAAACAAAAGTTGTCCTTTTTATTAAATCTATCGACTTCTCATAATATTGTCAATGCAAAAACATGACTTCGTCCCAGTTACAGGATGGCCAACATGGGTGTATTAGGCCCAACAATTGTTGGAACAAGAGCTAGATCTGGGCCATAACATTTGGGTTAAAAAAAAAAATTATTGCAAGTTCGCCCCCAAAACAATTTTTTGTTAAAGGGCTACAATAAGAAAACAATTATCCATGAAAATAACTCAGGGGAGCTGAACTTAGGTGGGAATATATTCCTCTTAAAACAGTCTAGATTGTAGGATGGAGGGAAACAAGCAACCAGGCAAGGAGTTCCAAAGAGATGCAGTATATGTGGACAAAAGTTGTTGGAGTGGTTCTTTTTCTAAATCTGGAGAACCATATAGGGCATGGTGGTAACATGGTGGTAACACCCCCCCCCCCTCCCTATTGTGTCTTCATTTTGTGCTTGGAATTCAAGGAATTCTTTAGGGAACTTTAGGGAAGAAGGGTACTTCTGCACAAGAGGAAAATAGTATGTTAAAGAGGATGGGCCATGGTGATTGAAGTTGACGTTATTTTTTAGTTTTCTGCTTTCTATAATTAGTTGCATCTTTTGTAACATTACATTAACAAACGAGGTGATATTTGCAGGGAGTTTTTACTCCGCTCACTAGCCCGCCGCCTAAATTTATCAAAATCCCGTAAATGAGGGCAGCAAACAAAACATGACGTCACTGTACGTACTAAATCCACAGATGGTCTGTACTGAGCAATGCTTCAAAGAGTAACAACAAACAGCCGTTTGACAGAGGGGTACGTACTGCAACGTCACTATTCTTTTGAATTTTTGGAGACAGCTTTCTGGCACCGACTGCTGTTGTTCCGATTTTGCCTGAAGGCGGGGGTGAAAAGAGGCTTGGAAACTGCGTTGTAAACGAATACCCATTCATTCTATAACTCTGTCACAGTGTTTTCTTGGTAGATATAGGTGTATTTAGGGATGTGAATTTTTTTTAAAGAGTGACCTCTAGCGTGGCCCAACCTCTTTAAAGAATGGGAACATTGGGGGGGGGGGAGGGGGTTACGCTCTTCCCCCATGATATAGGGCATGGTATAAAATCTCTGCAACAAGCAGAAAGCCTGGTTTCATTCTCTAACACCTTGATAGGAGGAACCAGGTCGGACACACTGGTGGCACATTTACCATGAGACTACTATCAAGATGTAAAATGAATGTGCAGGGCAAGGATTTGCATCTCATCTTATTTGTTTTAGAAATGAATCTCTCCTTTTTTGAAAGCCTCCCACAGCCTTGTACTACAGTTAAACTTTTTCAATTTAATACAAAAAACAAAAACTTGAGTAGCAGGTGCTGTTTTCCCTTTTGAAAATTCAAATCCCGGGTTCCCTTTTTTGCACAATAATCCTGGACATGTTTTGGAGACTTTTGCTTGAGGGAGAAGTATTTCTACTGTGACACGCCGGTACACATTAAGTGCGGACAAAGTCAGAATAGGCATCAACTTCATAAAGCTATTACAAATGCAAATTTGCAGGGGAAAAAAGGAAACAATTTGCTTGTCAATATAAAAGGCCAGTCGCTGTATGCTTTTTCAATGTATATGGTGCTCTGCTAGTTTTCCTCTTAGCTGGTAAATCATTTTGTCATTGCACACATTTCCAATTTGGCAGCTCAATGAGAATGGCCCATGATCAGAGCAACTTTTAGAGCATCATAGATTTAGCAGCGACCCTTCCCATGAAATATGTTAATTACATGAGAACAGACACTACTGGTTGGCAAACGCCGTAGAGTTGTTGTGCACGAGGCAGACGCACAAACGCATGTGCGTCACGCCACCATCAGTCCCATACAAAAAGGCGCGATAATCACTAATTTTGCCAACCAGTAGAGAGAGTGCGCACGCGTGATGTTAGATTTACATATTTCATGGGGAAGGGTCTATTATTAGACTGGATGAGACGCCTACATTAAACTTCCCTTTATCACTCACTTTCCACGCTTTTTGTCTCGTGCTGACTGCGGGCGAGCACCTGATGAACCAGAGACCTCACCCAACTTGCCTAAGACATCCACAACATTACCCATGATCTCCTGTTTGGGGTCAACGTATCAACAAAATTAGTGTTAGTATTTGCTGGTCACAGGTACGGAAACAAAATAGCAAAAGTACTGCAATTTTGTTTGTTTTTTGGCAAAGGAGCATATAAAATCTTCTCTGCTCTTTGTAGTTGTATTCATATATACCCAAGACAGTTTATCCATTCTGATTGGGCGAGAGGAGATCACATGGCCATGTTTAAACAAGCGATATAAACGAGGTGAGAAGTGTTTAAACATACGCGCGGGACGCTTACGTGGGTGCTAATTTTACGCAGAACGCAATCAACAGATTCCGGTACTCAATGTAAAATCTATTAGCTTGCACGAGTACGCACAATGAAGCCAGCTGACGTGAAAGGAATTGAAAATTGACAGAAAAGTTTACAGATTTACCAACATAATAAAGCTTTTAAACAAAGAAGGGTACTTTTTTTTTTATGGGAATAAAAAGAGAAGTGACTCGGTCTTAAAACAGTCGTTTAAAACCTTGCAGGGTCGTGGCTGTGCAATAATGGACCTCTGGCTCGATCCGGCCACAACCCTGCCGGTTTTAAATGATTGTTTAAGACCTCATCGCCACCCTTTTATTCCCTTAAACATCGTGTTCATCTGGTTTCCTTCTTGTGTCTGAAGCTGTTTTATACTCGCCAATGCCGTTCCAAGCATGAAAGATTGTAAAGTCTTCCATTATCCGACAACCTTGTAACATAATCAATTTACACCACTGTGTTTTAAAATATTTAGAGAACTGTCACACACAACTCGCCAAAGCCGTTCCAAGCATGAAAGATTGTAAAGTCTTCCATTATCCGACAACCTTGTAACATAATCAATTTACACCACTGTGTTTTAAAATATTTAGAGAACTGTCACACACAACTCGCCAAAGCCGTTCCAAGCATGAAAGATTGTAAAGTCTTCCATTATCCGACAACCTTGTAACAAGATCAATTTACACCACTGTGTTTTAAAATATCAAGTAATAAACCACAAGGGAAACTGACTGGGTAAATTTCAAATAGTATGGGGTTGAACAAAGAAAAATTGACTAGAGCGGGATTTGAACCAACGACCTCCGGATTAACGTACCGGCGCTCTACCAACTGAGCTATCTAGCCCTACATTGGCGGTCTCCCTATTTTGTCAATATCTTTGTTCGGGGGTGCCAGTCAGAAGCCATACAACCGTTAACTGCCGTGTAGCCAGGGATCACACCCAAGTTTACGATACAACCTGGGAAGCAGCAGCCACGGGATCACCTTGAGGGGATGCGACTTTTTCAATTTAAATGTCAAGTAATAAACCACAAGGGAAACTGACTGGGTGTATTTCAAATAGTATGGGGGTTGAACAAAGAAAAATTGACTAGAGCGGGTTTTGAACCAACGACCTCCGGATTAACGTACCGGCGCTCTACAAACTGAGCTATCTAGCCCTACATAGTGTTTTAAAATATTTAGAGAATTGTCACACACTAATTACCTCATTGTCTGCAAAGCGGGTCTTGATGTCTTTGAGAACACTGGCAACATTCTGTTTCTTAAGAGCCACAAGACCATCATCTGTAGATCAGGTAGTGGATGGGAGTTTGGGAGTGGGATGGTATTTTGATTTGAAATGTTTTAATTAAAATCATATTCGATAAAAGACAGCTCGAAGGCTGATACATTTCAAATTAACATATAGTAAAATAGATAAAAAGTAGGAAAAAAAAACACTACATTTGAAAAGAAAGACATTAGAGAGAATAATGTATATGGTGTAAAAAAATAGGTATACAAGTGTAGAATCAAAAACAAACAGAATAAACATTAACCAATTGTAAAAAAAATAAAATAAAAAAAATGCAGAAAGACACTAAAAACACAAGGAACAAAAACATTCCTAATTTGTTTGTTTTAAACACGAAAACAATTGGTAATAATATAAAAAAAAATTCTTTTGCTAAGCAAAAAAATGAGTTGGGAACATGTGGCAACAATTTCAACTCTAGAATATTGTGGCAGTTAGTCTGTTTCACCTAAGCATAAGATTTTTCTGTGCGTAGCATGTTTTGGGGCTTACAAGCTTTATGAAATTGGGCCAAGAAAATAGTCTCAGAGAATTGGATTTTGCAAACTCCTTACCTATTTCAGATATCTCCATGTAAAAGCAACAGACATTCTCAGCCACATCAGGGTCATCATGGTGCTGCTTGTATGCTGCTGTTATCACCTCTATCCCAGTCTTGCCATCCTCGTTCTCCTGCAGGGCTGCATAGGCGCTCTCTTCCGACTCGCTCACAAGGCTGGCGAGTGCCATGCACGCATTCTTCACTACGTCAGAATTCTGGAAGAAAAATGTTCACAGTACAGAGCTGTTAAAGGAACATTACAGAATTGGTAAGAAAAAACTTGTAAAATATACTTTTTGATCACAGATTTACATAAAACTTACACGGTCTAATGATGATGATAGTAGAAAACATCCCTTGAAATATTTCTGTCTGAAATGCCATATTTGATGAGAAATGAATAAACTAATTTTCCGTTTGGAGTTTGTCGCTCAGTGAGCATTTTATTCATTTGTTGAATCTATATGATTTCATACAAATGTGTAATCAGTTTTTCACTATTTTCTCGTGACCCAGATGGCCGATCGATCCCAAACTTCTACAGGTTTGTCAGTTTATGTATATGGTGGATTACATAAACAAATGGGTTAGAGAAAGCGAAAGCAACAAGGGTGGTTTTTTTCTTTCATTACTCTCTTGCAAATTTGGTGACCAATTGAGCCCAAATTTTCACAGGTTTGTTATTTTATGCATATGTTGGGATACACCCAGTAAGAATACTGGTCTTCGACAATTACCAAACGTGTCCAGTGCCTTTAAACTAACGAAGGACCACTGTTGTCTACACTCTGAACTAAAGTGAACGGTTTTACCTGAACGTGAGATTGGATTGCCCTCAGGAAGAGCTCAGCAGCATTGTGTGCACCCATTGTCTCAATGTTCTCATCTAAATGGAAGAAACAAAGCAATAGACTAATTAGTGTTTGGCATTTGTGATAAAACGAGACCCTCTTGAACATGGGGCTATCTGTGTATGGAAACATAGTATGGCAAATTAACATCGAAATTAAACTATTCGTAATTGTTACATATACTGCATACGTTTCACAAAAAAGTGTACAAAATGTGTATAACTTATGGGTTTCTATTCCGGTCAACATTTATTTCATACCAATCTTCTCGAAAAGTAACATATATACAGGATATTACATAGATTAGCAAAATAATAAACACAGAAAATGGAGAGGAAAGAGTGAATCTATGCAGACCAAAATAAACAGAGTATGAGGCTGTCGGATTAAGCCAAGGCTTGTAGAAGACAGCCTAGAAAGACAAACTACACACGTGGAGACAAGACAAACAGGTAACGCAAAAGAAAACAGAAAACTGACTGGTTTCTACATCTAACTGTTAAAAACACCATGTGAATTATTAGACACGTAAGAGCTCTGAAAATATCCTAACTTTAGTTTACACCTATATGTGTCAGAGATAGAGTAAAGAAAGTAGTGCCAAGACAAACGTTAAAGGTATTGTACACTTTTGGTAACAGCTCAAAATCAGTGTCCACATTTTGTGTGATTAAACATATGCATGAACAAACAAACCTGTGAAAGTTTGAGCTCAATTGGTCATCCAGGTCACGAGAAAATAATGAAAAGAGATCTTATGTGTTTTCTGTTTTTTCAAATTATTGCGCACGATAATTACTATTGTTTTACTCGTTTCTCAAAAATGATAGCATTTTAGGCAGAAATATTTTAAGGAACCCTTTCTACCATTACTTACTTTAAATCATGTAAGTTATGTGTGAATTTGTGAACATTGTGTTTTTCGATCTTACCAATAGTGTACAGGGCCTTTAACTAGCTGAGAGAAAATATTATTTCATTGTGACATTTTATTCAATAAGTGACGCCAAGTTATCATTATTAAGATAAAAAAAACAAGTTTAAAAGAGCTACTGTACGCAAATTAATGTATAACTCCCTCAGCTTACCCATTCTGTTCAGTCAATCTAAATTTCTATATCGATCTTCTGACGTTCTCCATAAAATGCAATGCGACATTGAATCCTAAATTGCAGAAATAGTGTCCCGCAAAGTGCGTTTTGCATGTAATGAAACTACCGTTGGTGTAGCATTGCTGGTTTTGGGTTGAACAAAGAAAAATTTACTAGAGCGGGATTTGAACCAACGACCTCCGGATTAACGTACCGGCGCTCTACCAACTGAGCTATCTAGCCCGATGTAGCATTGCCTAACAAGACAGGCCGTGAGAATCACTGCAAACTAATTTATTCGCTCACTACCTATCATTTAATCAGAGGACATCATTTAAAGTACAGCACTAACTAGTTAGAGCACAAGCTTCTTAAAGCATACGGCGGGTCATGATGGGATCGATTCATACCCAAACCTCGGGTGTTTCATTTACCCTAGATTTTAGGTACAGATACATCACAACTTAAAGGAACATTACAGAATTAGTTTTTGCTAACAAAACATTTGCTGGCAGTGTAAGCACTTTATGTAATCCACCATTATATACATAAACTGACAAACCTGTAGAAGTTTGAGATCGATCGGCCATCTGGGTCACGAGAAAATAGTGAAAAACTGATTACACATTTGCATGAAATCATATAGATTCAAAAAATTAATAAAACGCTCGCTGAGCGATAAATTCCAATCGGAAAATTAGTTTATTCATTTCTCATCAAATATGGCATTTCAGACAGAAATATTTCAAGGAATGTTTTCTACCATCATCATCATTAGACCGTGTAAGTTTTATGTAAATCTGTGGTCAAAAAGTATATTTTACAAGTTTTTTTTCTTACCAATTCTGTAATGTTCCTTTAAGACTAACAGATGAGAAAGTTGGTGTGCAAGAAGATACAACTTGTAATTTATCAGGATTTGTTTTGAGGTTGTTTTCAAACAACTAATATCAAATGAAACCCGTTGTCACAAAAAATCAAAACAATGTTGGGAATTATAAATTTTGAGAGCTTTCCAAAGTATGCCGCGACCACAGGGTCAACACTTACCACAAGCCGATCAATACTATCAGGTCTGTCCCCGTAACCCAAGGACAAGACCTTTGACTCTAATAAACTGCCCAAAGCACATATTGGGGAGACCAGCAGATCTCTTGAAACCAGATTCAAGGAGCACGCAAGACTAAACCCGCCCACGCCGCACCCCTTACAGCTGTGGGTGAACATCTAGTTCATCACAAACATAACAACACCTTGGAAAATGTACAAGTCATAACACGAGAGGAATGCTTCTGGTACAGAAAAAAATCAGGGAGACCATAGAGATCAAGACCCAGAACCCAACACTCAACAGGAATGCCAGATAAGAACTACTACCTTCCCCCCCCCCTCGCCCAATCTGTGACGATATACTATCACATAGTGGTCATGTGAGCGCATCGATTTAACAAGAAACGCTGAATAAGAGGTCGTGACGACCTCGCAAGCTACGTTCCGCTTAAAAGGTATTTTGAAAGGCAACTTTTAATTTCGTTGCAATACGACAGAGTCCATTATCAGTCTGCACACTGCACTGCACTGCTAAATTTAGAGATGTTTGTATTAAGAAATTCTGCTGGTCGCTAGCTTTCAAACGGCGTACAACTTAATCGGTTGACCTTCTTAATAACTGTATGCAGGGATGACATTGCGCGGATGTAAACATCTATAGAAAATGGCTCGCAGATCTTGGTCTCCCATATTCTAGACAGAACCTACGAGGTTTGCACAGTCTGTTCATCACCCAAAATACCAAAACTACAGGTTTGGACAGAATGTAGACTATTAGTCTCTCCCTTCGGTGATTGCTTTAGTTCTTTCAAGAAAATCTGAAGGCTCTAGGAGGTTTTGAGCAAATTCCTATAATTGGTAAAAATTCCAGAATAATCACATGCCTTTGTATGAAATGCATAATAATTTACTTTACTATCTGATACTAATCAATTTCATACAAAAAAGTAACAGACATTATTCTACAATGTCTTGATTTTCCTGAAGGCGACCACAACAAACAGGTTAAACTGGAGGCAGGGTTCGACCTTTAGCGGTGGTCTGCTGGCCAAATGCCAGTTGAAAAACAGCGGCGGACCAGCTGAAACACCTTGCCAAGTGGTCCTGCTGGCCAGTCAAAAATATCCGCACTGGTACTACAGAACCATGAGTATTTTTTATTTTATTTTTAAACTGAGGAGGCTACCTTTTAATGCACAAAAGCTGCAGTTTTATTTGAAAAAACCTTTTTTAAATAAACTGCAGCTTTTGTGCAAGTAAATTTAATAAAGTTTCGCCGCGCGGAACATCCAAGTTTTCTTTACACATGTACACATGCACACAAGTAAAAATACATACAGAGTACAGAGCTTGCTGAACAGCACGATCAGCCAATGGAAAAATTTGTTTCTCACCAAGTAGGAATTCAACAGCCAATAGCAACATTCGTTTCACGTTATGTAAGTTAGCCAGTGTCTAGTTTTCACCTGCTTGGATAGATCGCCCATGTACTGGTATGGCTATGCAGTCTTACTGTGTAGGCATGGTGAATTGGTTTGCAGCCAGACTACATGTTTCTTTGATTCACGTGTGGATAATGGATTGTTTATAAGTAAATTTAATCAAGTTTCGCCGCGCGGAACGTCCAAGTTTTTTTCACACATGTACACAAAAGGGGAAAAAATTAATGTTTGTACCTTCTAGTGAGAGCCCCCATAGTGCAGTACATGCCGAGTCGATGACGCTAGCAGTGTCCATGTGAGTACTCATGGCGTTAATTAAATCCCTCACTCCACTCTCCTCTCTGATGATGCCCAAGTTGTTCTCTGCAAAGAAAAAGGCAGCGCAAAATGTTGAGTGAGGACATGTCCTCAACTTTCTTCTGGGGTCGATTTCACAAAACTCTTCCTAACTTAGGACTAGTCCTAGGCAATGCTAAGAGATAGGACTAGTCTTAAGTTAAGACCAGTTACTGGTCCTAAATTCAGATAAGACTAGTCTTATCTCTTTGTGAAATCGGCCACTGGACACATCAGTGTCCATTTCTACCGAGTGACAAATGTGTCCAAAATCATAAAATTCTGCAAATCGGTTTGTGTGTAAATTCTGGATTACTTGATCCTGTACAAATGTTCACCATGTTTCAGGACCTACTACATAATAGTTTCATGCTAGTGAATATCATTTATTTTCCATTTTTTGTTTTTACAAATGTGACAAATCACAATTCTCTACTTTATCCATTGAAATTCCACTATGTCGGGCTTTCTATTTTTCTTAGAATTTTTGTTCGAAGCATGCTCCAACCTCCAGACAAAATGTCCAGTGCAAATGTTCTTGTACTGTACTGTGTCTGCCATCAGGCACCTTACTGTCAAGATGATGATAAAGAAACTGTCTTTTAATAAATTTTCTTAATTTATTGTCATTATCCTTTGTTTAAATATTTTTTCTTTCTTCACCCTTTTCCCCTTTTTCGGGGGGGGGGGGGGGGGGGGCGGAGGGCAGGGTAGGAGTAGAGATGGGAGCAAGGAAGATGCTAGCCTGAACATCTGACGTCACACTTCGAGGCCCGTGAATAGTTCCAGAGACCAGCTTGGCCAGATGTACCTTTGACCTTATATTCATTGCACGCGAGGATTCGCAGTCACTTCACACGTACATGTACACATACCACATAGTGAATAAAACAACATGACATGATGTACAAACATGCACCGCACACGCTGAATGCAGACGATCGAAAGTGCAAGCTGACAAATTTCATCACCTCAAACCAATCGTAGCACAGATAGGGAAAGCTTACATCACTGCCAGTTTATCAAATGAAATCATTGTATCCAATGAAATCATTGTATCAAATGAAATCATTGTATCCAATGAAATCATTGTATCAAATGAAATCATTGTATCCAATAAAATCATTGTATCAAATGAAATCATTGTATTCAATGAAATCATTGTATCCAATGAAATCATTGTATCCAATGAAATCATTGTATCAAATGAAATCATTGTATCCAATGAAATCATTGTATCCAATGAAATCATTGTACCCAATGAAATCATTGTATCCAATGAAATCATTGGGCTTGTAGACCAGTACCTGTCTTTATCCACAAGGATAAAGACAGGGGACCAGTCTAGGGAGATGCTTCCCTCATTCCTTTGAGCCTACCATGAATTGTGAGACAAGAGAGGGCGCTGCAGCCGTTTGCACATATTTCAGCTTCGTTGGGTAAGCCTCTCATTGCAGCTAAAATGTCTTGAATGCCGCCATGAGATCCAATCAAGCCCGCTGTTTGCTCTGGAGACAATATGGGGGAAAAAAAACAGAAAACACAAACATCATAACACTTGCTGTTTTGTTGCCTTAATTTCATATACATTTCTTTCATGCAAATCTATTTAACTACTTTTCGTTTTTAGCCTTTAACAGTTTGTGCATTTATACCACAGGTAACTTTGGTTGGTAAGCAGTTTGCAACAGCTATAGACCTTTCAACTTTTCTTTCAACTTTCAACGAAAGAATTTATTTTGGTTTTACCCTTACACCGATGTGTATTAAGCACTGTATGGGTAAAATTGAAATAAATTCTTTATTCCCGATGCAAAAAATTAACATCTATTAAATACTAAAGAAGTTGGACAGATCAAGATAGTGTGCCTATACTAACAAACAATAGCAAACTCACCGTTCATAGCCAGTGTCTTTAAAAGCAAGCAAGCTATGCTTTGTAGTTCAGCTGATGCACCGTGAGACTATATCAAAAGGGAAACAACAAGATGCTATTTAAAAAAAAGCATGAACCAAAGACAGGTTTATAACCACCCTCACAGCAAGTGCAGCCTATTGCCAACTCAAGTTACGGTCGGTGTCCACAATAAATACAGCTCTTATTGACACTTTGTATGCAACAATCTTTGCTTCGGTGTATTTAATCTTTTTCCCCTTTCACTTGTAAATATTTTTAATTATGGTTTTTGTTATTTTTTTAGGTTTGGTGTCCTTTTTGGGCTTGCTGTGTTTTAGCTTAGTTTTAGACCTATTTTACTCTGTAAATTATGTGCTTTTTTCATGTGACCCCAGGGAGAACAGTTCTTTGATAACTGATGGGGCTACCCTGATTAAATAAGAAGAAATAAATAAATAAATGTGTTCCCAGATAAATCATTCTTTTTGTACATATACATGAAAATCCAACATGAAGAAAGATTCACCCTGAACAGGGAATGTTCAAGAATTCACTTTACTGATGCACACTCTCAAAAAAACTTGTAGCCACAGTTTCACTCTGAGTGGACTCACCTTCATGCTCAGTGTGACACTCTTAATGAGAGCGCTGGAAAACAGGACATCGTCCCCATCCTCCTCCGGGTCAGCTGCAACAAACAAACAACAACTTCTCAATACTGGGCCCAATTTCATAGAGCTGCTTAATTTGAAAACACTGCTTAACAATTATCTGCTAAGCAGAAATGAGCAGGATACCAGTCACAAATTGTACATGTGACATGGTATTTTGGCTGGTAACCTTATTCTGGTAAGCAAAATTTTGTTGTGCTTAGCTACTTTTCGTGCTTAAGCAGCTCTATGAAATTGGGCCCAGTTCATCTCTCAGTACAACCATAGACCCCTCGCATTGGCCGCCAAACGTGCACACGTGAAAGGCTATCATTGGCTGGGAGTTGTGCGCAGCGCCTATACGCGTTTTTATTGTTCTTCATCAAAGATGGTGGACAATGACGTCATGCGCAATCCATCTATAAGAATGATTCTGAAGCAAGTGTGTGAATTTTTTTTTCAATGTCACTTATGAAGTGCTTCGCAATGAACAGAGCACAGGTATTGAAAAGTATCGATCATATCGCTATGAAACGAGGGTCCGACTTCACCAAATTGAAAAATCTTGGAAAATGGGCGGCTTCCCCCTCTTGGTCGAGTGGGAAACTCCCAACACTTCCTCTGGGACTGCTTTAAGAGCATTTACCTGCTCTCCACATCAACACCAAATGTATTAAAACTAGAAAAAAATTAAATTTGTTCTCCAGAATGTCACTTCCACCTTTGGAGAAATGTTCAAGTCAAAGGGAACAATAGACCGATCCATTAAGCCCCACCCCCTTAACATATTGACCAATCACAGCATTGGCTGCATCACCACTGCACACGTGGTCAGCACATGTGCATCACTGCAATGCCACATTCACCACATGAGCATGCGCGCACGCATGTTTACTTTTACTAATGGGATTTTAGCATGTCAGACTTTTGTCAGACTTTCGGCGGCGTAGCCAAGGTTGTGATCGATCAACACGTAAGAGGCGGAGCTTAATGGATCGGTCTATTCTGACAAACACACAGGCCTGACTTAAGGTTAAACACTGGAAGACTTTTCCCCACTCAAACAAAGCCCACATTTGAGAGTGAAGTGAAGTGACTAACCTGCAGTTGCGAGAGTAAGGAGTAGACGGCAGGCCTGGACCTGTACCTTAACATCCTTCAAGTGATCTTTCATGAGAGTCAGTACCAGCGTCTTTGCATCATTATTCAACATCGGGGCTGCATGGCGAGAAAAAAACAAATGACAAATGTCAGGCACAACTTTTTATCAAACACTTGGGTCAGGAGTTGTTCTACATAATTTGGATAGCAAATGGATTGCCCATGTGTTACAAAGTTGAAATCAGGAAATAAGTATGATATAAAAGACAATTTATAACAACAGGCTGAGAAAGTCTTGCGTGTATCGAAAAACGAGAAAAACAACTCGAGCGAAAACCATCTCTATCCATGAAATCAGTCTACTTTTGAAATTCTATTAATAGAACAATTTTTGAAAATAAAAATACCCATAGCAATTTGTTATGAATATGATTTAAAATTGTATATAATATAAATAATTTATTAAAATTCACATTGAAACAAAATTAAAACTTGGGATGAGGATGCTTTTTTTTTCAGAAACCCATTTGCCAATCACGCTCCAATTTGTGTGGCCATTGCACAGGTTTAATGATAACATGAACGTCAGTTGGGCAAAATTCTTAATTGTTCTTGACCAATGAATAAAAATTCACCATCTATTACCATGGTATAACAATCAGGTTTGCACAAACTTAAATATGGTCAGTTAATTAATGGGGGCTTAAAAGAATCGCCATGCACATCTTTGACTTTTCAAATGTGGCCTAATTACAGGCATGCAACTGCAACTTCACCAAAAAAGAGGAAATTACAAAATTTCAATGATTTTGTACAGTATTTTTCGAATTTTGAATGGTAAAACTGAGAATAAAAAAAAGAGGAAATCAGCTGATCCGAGGAAAAGTTGCATGCCTGTAATCAATTGCATGTGAACTAAACATAAATCACTTTAATTACAGCCATTTGGCACATTAATCCAGAGGTCTCAGGTTCAAATCTCGCTCCAGACAACTTGTCTTTGTTCAACACAAAATTAAACATAATTCAAGCTAAAGCACTGCCAATCAATGAGAGAGAGCACACATGGTTATGAGCTGATCATTCCTACCAGCAGCGAATCAAGATTTGTGTACGGACTTACTCTTGAAAGTGTTGAGGTGGGTCAGAGCATTTGCTATGGTGACCTCGTTGTCTCGATGCTTCTTCATGAACTCTGAAACAAGGATCATGAACAACATGCGTGGTCAACAGAGGGCCAATGGTTTTAATCAGATACAAAACTCACGGACATCTCACGTCACACTCCGAGGCTCGTGAATAACGCCAGATACCTGCCCTGGCAGAATCCTGCCAGACGTACCTTTGACCTCGCATCCCATTCACATGGACATAGATTTGTAGTCTATTACTACACACGTACACACATAACATAGGTAGTAAAACAACATGACATACAGCAGACAATCGAAAGTGGGTAGCTGACAAACTCTGTCACTTTGGAGCGGACCAATCATAACACAGATATGGAAAGCTTACCTCACTGCATGTTCATCCAATGAAATCATTGGACCTGTAAGACCAGTCCCTGTCTTTACCCTTGCGAATAAAGACAGAGGACCAGTCTAAACTTGCACCTACTACATCCAAAAAAGCTTACCTCACTGCATGTTCATCCAATGAAATCATTGGGCCTATAAGACCAGTGCCTGTCTTTATCCTTGTGGATAAAGACAAAGGGCCAGTCTAAACTTGCACCTACTACATCCAAAAAATAATAATTAATATTAAAACAAAAAATTTAAATCCTAAATCAGAAATCTTGTCTTACCTATGGCCCCAGGAATGTCCATGTCTTTGGACACAGCCACTGGAATTTAAAAAAAGAAAGAAAGACAGACAGTAGTTACAGATAGAGTTGTTCCAAGGTTGTAGCTATGAAAACATATTATCATAGAAACATTATTGTTATACAAAGTAAAAGTGGGCCAAAACATATCCAGCATGCAAAGTCAGGTACTGTATAAATAAATGTTATTTCCGTCAAAACATGTATAGTTAGAATTATTGTTAACAAAGGGTGAGAAATGGTGCGAAATTGGTGAGCAGCAAGTCAGGCTGCCTTGAGTTTGCACTGGCTGCAGGGAAAAACAACAATCGGGATTTGCAAGATTTATCTCAAGTTAATCTGGGATTGTCTCTTTTGTCTAGAGTTACTTACGGGCAGCCTCTTGCTTCGCTTTCTTTTTCTGCACGATATGTGATTGGCTCAGAGCAAGACACTCCTTGATGTAAGGGAGTTCCACCAACTCCCTGCAAAGAAACAAGAACTTCAACATAAATGATTCTACTCAGATTTAAGGAACTGAGGTAATAATTTATAGTCTTATATAGCACACATATCTACCAATAACATACTGAAGGCGCTCAAACAAACAGACAAATTTTAAGACAGGTTTAAATTATGAGACCAATTTATGTAGCATCTCTTAAGAGTTTACAAGTTGCTGCGAGGCATTCAGCAGCCACTGCCAGAAACACTGCGGCAAACCCTTTATCTTAGCGATAAGTGTAACTGGGTTCTTTGACGAGCATTACACAACATACGGGACCAACAGCTTTACGTCACATCCGAAGGATGAAGCAATAATGGTTAAGTGTCTTGGTCAAGGACACAAGTGTCGAGACTGGGGCTTGAACCCACACTCTGCTGATCGGAAACACCAGAGCTTGAATCCGGTTCTCTTAACAGCTCAGCCACGTCACACTAATGGATCTACATTGTAGAGTAGGACATGATTTAAATTTGGGATGTAAGGGAGTTCCAGCAACTCACTTCAGTGGACTAACAATTAATTTAGGATTCTCACCAAGATTTAGAGAACTGAAATGGATCTATTCTAGTGCAAAGAGTTTCCAGTGGGGCAGGCCTGGATTTCCGTCTTTGAGAGGGCAAGGCCATTTTGCAAAGGGCACTTTCCATTGGAAAACCTTGAAGCCTATGGAAAACTTTTGAAGGGGCATCAAGGCCAAAACCAGAGCAACAGAGGCCATGGCCCCACTGTGGCCTCTGTGTAATTCCAGGCCTGCCGGGGTGCTTGCGCTTGTACAATGGTGGAACATGGGGGACATTTCACAACCGACTTCATAAGGCAAAATAATTTGTTTTAAACATATTTAGCGTCCTGCCTTTTTAAAAAAAGGAAGGAGGAAGGTCTTTTTTATTTTACTTTTTTAAATGGCCACCTGACACATTTTCAAGACAACCGGCTTGGCTATTTTTTAGGATGGTTGCCAGCTTTTTTTTGTGTGTGGTTTGTTTGGGTGTGGCAAAGCCTAAAAATACAATCTTATTTATTTAAAAAATGTATCTTTTCGGCAGAAATCGTAAAATTTATCCTTTTTTTTTTGAGAAAAAGAAAAAGACAAAAAGAAGGCGGCTGCTTCTAAAAAGGAAGCGGGCAGGGACGCTAAACTTGTTTATTTTTTTTATTTGGCCTAATGTGAAAGGTAAGATTGAGCATGAATCAACAGGGTGCAAGATCTTTGACTTACGTTGCAGTGGGCCTCTGCTGAAAGTTCTTACGGAGCATTGTGCGGATCAACTGGGCTAAATTTGGAGAGTAATCCTGCAACAAAATTATATCAAATAAATCATTCAATAATACATAAAAAGTATAGCCTGCCCGATATGGGGCAGAGGGTCCCCAAATGTTCCCATACTATAACACACTATTTTCCTCTTGTATAGAACTCCCCCCCCAAAAAAAAATCCTCAAAAGAATTCCTGAGATTCCAAGCACACAATGAAGACACAATAGAGAGGGGGGTACCCTCTGCCCCATATCGAGCACCAATTGATAACAAAATATCTGGTCATCTTTGGCTCCTTGCAAACCAGCGCTTGAAATGGCTCTCAGATAAAGTATTAAATGCTTTGGAGAAAGGTCGATTTAGTTGGTAAACATTTCCATTTGGAAATTGTGATTTCAGAAGAGTTATCTGAATTATTCACATAGAATGTCTGTCATTAAATGAGGCAGCAAGACTTGGCTCACTCATTTTTAAACCGCCTTGCTGGAAAAACAATCATCTTCTACTTTGACGACAGTAATAGACCTTTATCATGGTGCGGCCATCTTGATTTTCTCCCATTCAAATAAATGTAGCCAAACAGAGGCTGGAAGGGAAAAATAAACTGGTTCCTTTATGCACCGGGAATATTATCATCTATTACTGTTCTTTGATACAGGGAGCATGACCAAGATGGTGGCAGCATGATGAAGTTCTATTAGGCAACATGAATAAAAAACATGTTAAGCCTCGAAGGAAGTAGGAGGGCCGCCCGACACATTTTTCAAGACAACTATTTCTCAAGATGGTTGCCAGTTTTTTTCTGTGTGCTTAAGTCTAAAAATAAGAATCTTATTTATTTTAAAATTTATTTTTTTCGTCAGATATCGTTAAAATTTATGCTTTTTTTTTTTGGCATAAAAAACAGGGGGCAAAAAGGAGGTGGTCTCTTAAAAGGAAGCGGGCAGGGACGTTAAACATGTTTTGGTTTTTATTTGGCCTCACATGTACCTCATCAATTTGGTTTTCCCTCCCTTTCTTACCTCGTGAACCTTCTCCAAGATTCCCTCCAGTAGGTTTATAGATTGCTTCATGTCGAACAGGACTGCGTTTACGTTGGCACGCTGTGGACACAGGAAACAAAAACAGGCTTGTATAACCAGCTACACATTGAGGACTTGAAATGGGTTTGAGTTAGCATCCCCGTTACAGAGAAATGTAATAATAATAACAACTAGACTGGGGGTTTTAGCAAGGTAAAATTGTTATGGTGATGTTGATAGGTTGTCACAGTCCATGGTGATCGATCATTGTCCAAACGTAAAATGTCAAGTTTAGTATGGAAATGGAACTTATGCTTGACGGCAGTTTACATATCTGCATTCAACAGTTCCAACAAAAGTCCCTTCATCTATGGGTCCCATCGACGCAAACAAATTTGTAAGAACAAAATAATAACGCTGTGCCGTTCACTCTCTCCAAACAAGAGGGCGCTATACAAGTTGTTTGTAGTTTCCTGATAAATTAATGAATGAATGAAAGGTCCAAGGGTCTGAACAATTGTGTGGGGACACAACTGCTCTGGGGTGTACCGATCATATTTAATGTGCAGTGGGTTTCACGGGCAATGTACACAGTAATGGCTGATCGTGCTTAATTCACGATACGTTTACAGGTGTTTTTAAATTGTTAATAGTGACAACAAAGGGTTAAAAAACATGCGATTGTTCTGCTGCTTGATCTAAGTTAGAGCCGCACAGGCTTTCATTTTGATGTATTGTTTGTGTATTTTAAAACTGTAGTTCCTGAGATCGAAGGATAACAAATTTCACATGTAAATGCAATGAGAATTTTTGAATGGAAATATAAGAAAAACAAAATAAAAATCTTGACGAAAACAAAGGTGATTTCAGCGTATGGCCGAAAACCCCCAATAATAATAAATGGCTTTTGTACAGCACCCTTAGCCCAAACAGGGTCCCGTGGCACTTTACAGAGATAAAAATAGCAACCAAGACAAGAAAAATGAAATCTAGAGCCAAGGACGCAACATGCATAAAGAGCAACAAGAAATACCATGCATGAATAACCAGTATGCTGACCATCAGTCTTGGCCTGCTACAAAACTAAACAATAGAATAATTAAACAATAATGTAGGAAAAGATTAAAAACAGAATAATTTAAGAGATACTGAAGTGACCAACCATGACCAGTGTGGCGCGACCTAAATGGTATTAAGTTCAGTACTGGAATCAAAACACTTACATCTAGGAATCTGCAGGTTGCCATTTCAAGAATAACGCATCCTAGCGACCAGACGTCACTTCGCTCGTCATAAGGTCTTTCTAGTACCTCAGGAGCCATCCATATCATAGAACCTTAGAAGAAAAAGAAAAGTTTACAGGGTGGTACTGCAGTAGTAAATTTAACATCATCATGAAAGCATTTGATAGTACACTTTATGCGGAATTTGTACAAGTTACTAAACACCCTTGGATATGTTTGTTCTCGACCGTGGAAAATGATGGCTGAAAGATGTCAGAGTTGGCAAAAAGGAATTTTTGGGGAAAATAATAATAATAATTAGAAGAGATGCATTTTATATAATATTTCAAGTGGTCATATCATTTGCTTTTTTGTTTTTCTGTCATGGTCTGTACGTGTACATATAATGATAATAAAAATAAGTTCTTATGAAGTGCTATTTCATATACATCACAGTGCTGTGACAAGCATCAAACCTCATCAGGGAGATAGAACATCCCTGAAAAAGGATGATCTAACATAAAAAAGAAGATGAAGGCTACAAAGTTGAAAATAAGTTTGCCTTTAAGTGCTTCTTAAATGACTGAATAGTGTCTAAAAATCTGACTCGAGACTCGAGACGGCCGTTCATTCCAAAGTCTGGTTGCTGCATTAGTGAAATCATTGTCACCAGCAGAATTTATCAATGCATAACAATGAAATATGTGACCCGATCGGTCGAATTGAGGTATATATCGACCCTTAATGAAATTGAGTTGTGAATACCGTGTTAACAAGTTACTCACTGGCTTTCCAGCAATACCATTTCGGTAGCTTATTCCAGTCCGAAGTTATCGGGAAATGAAGAAAGTCTACAAGACAAGGCCACTTCCATTTTTTTACGACGTGTTTGTTTAGATACTCGTTTTTATTCATTTGTGGATTTATTCATCTTTTCAACTAAAGGTAAGACCACGACAAGAAAGATCAAGTTTCATTTAACCTAATACCACCAAAATTGCGGAATCGTTTTTTGTCGTGTTTTTCATGATTTTCGAATGTGACCAACTTTGGTATGGCGAATTACACGCAGTACGTCCTGTCTGACACATTCCTCATTTCGGCATATCAGGTCACATATGGGTATTCCCTTGCGGGTTTGTAAATACTTTGTTTTTAGTCCCTCACCTACGGTGGTTCTTGTTTTTGTGCGTGCATCTCCCATGACTGTAGCGACACCAAAATCTCCCAGACTCACATCCAGCTTTTCGGTCAGAAATACATTGCTTGGTTTGAGATCTCTGTAGTGTCATCAATATGACAATGAAAGTAGGAAATTATATTGACTGGTGTAAAATAAAACATTAACAAATGCAATACAAATACTGTGGGTTACCAATGGTCACATATTTTGTTTTTGTTTTTTTTTTTTTTAGATGAAAACAAAAATGAAGAAAACACAAGGCGGCAGGATAAATTGTCACAAAATGTCATGTGACAGGATGACAAACCCTTCCTTACCTGTGAATGACCTTTTTTTCATGTACAAACACCAATGCCTCGATCATCTGCCCAATCCACTTCTTCAAAACCTGAAATAAAAAAAAATACAAACGTTGTATCCAGACCAAACAAAGAAATGGAAACTGCTGCGGTAACATAGAAACCTCAAATAGAAATTCAACTTACCACCTCTTCAACTTTGACTTGTTTTTTTCTTTTGATACCTAATGCTTTATCCAAGTCACCCATTTTGTAGTATTGCATCACAATGCACACATACAGGGCCGATTCCTAGACAAGAAAAAAGGGGTAACAAAAAAACTGTAAAAATATTCAAAGTCCTTGTTGACATTTCCACAAAAATCATCATTCAGTAACCTAAAAAATGCAAAAAAAGACAAACAACAGGGATGAGCATTGACGAATATAAAAATTCCTGAAAAAATAGGTTGCAGGTCTGGGTTCCATCTTATTCTAGACCCAGAACCTCTCAGACATGACAATTCAGAGAGGTTTACAGACTCGGCTGTACATCATCAGAAATACAAAACTACAGGTTTAGACACAATGTGGACTATTTCTTTCACCCTCTTGTGACTGCTTCACTTCTTTCAAGAAAATTTCTAGGCTCAAGGGGGTTTCAAGAAAATCCTGAAAACGGGAGAAAAAATCCTGAGAAATCATACGTCGGAAACAGTTTTGAAAAATAACCGCAGAATATATCCAGTGACATGAGGAGAAAGCTAAATCACAAACCAAATCATTAATGAGACTCCGACTTGATCACCTGATCCTCATCTCCCTGCGATTTCCTTGTACAATTTCCTTCACATCCACCAGACTAGTTTCTGTGACCAAAACTATTCCAACTCTGAAACCCATCAAGTTGCTACTCACTTCCTTGTCCCAAGTTACGAAGAACTCCTTGTAGCCGCAGATATAACGATGCTTCAAATCCTGCAAGGCCATGGCCTAGGAGAGAATTCAAGAAAAGACATGAAATAAGATGAGTCAAAGAAAAAAACACCTACAAACAACAGTACACTGTTGTGCGTTCATAATGTTGTACATTGTATGCCAAAGATGTATTTTGCCGTATTTTCCTTTCTCGAGCACTTCCAGACATCTTTTTCTTTGACTGTGTTTCCTCTGCAATCATCATATTAAAGGTATCACACCATGTAAACAAAATGGGTAAGGATAAAAACATCATTGTTTAAATTTAGTCTGAAAGCTTACTGATTATGAAGTTCATTTAGAACCATTTTTTCTGTGAAATATTTCCCTCTGAAATGAAGTCATTTTGTAAAAACTGTACCTGAAAACCTTTTTAAAAATGCAAACAGCAGATTTTGGTTGTTACAGCCAATGTGTTTTACATGATGAAAATTGTACATGGTTTTTCACTAATTTCTCCTGACTCACACAACAGACTAAGCCCAAATTTTCACAGGTTTCAAAACATGAACACTGACTGCGACTATTTTGTCAGCTCTACCAATCCTGTGTAATACCTTAAGGACACCCTGGTCTAAATGTCTAAACGCTGCTTTATAAAAGGCACGTGTTTGAAGCAATACACATACTCCGTCAATATCCATAACAAACATAACATAACATAACAAATAAATTCATAAGGCGCTATTCCATCAAAGATCATGGCGCACACCTAACACAAATTAACATGGATAGAGGTGAGTCTGTAGGGCTCAAAATTCAAGAAAATCTCCAACTCGCCCTCAGGTAATTCTGAAATTTTAATTGACCTAGTATTAAATAGAATATAAACAAAATTTCTTTACTTGGGAAGAGTTTTGGGAATTGAAAAGCTACAGTGTACATTAAAAAGTTCTTAGAAGTATGTGTTTGGGAAACATTAGACTGCAGGACATGATTAGTTTTGCAGTAGACCTTTTGCACACGACATCAATTGAGTAGGGCACCCTCTGCTAGAGGTCAAAAGAAGGTTGCGCTGCATCATGTGTGCCATGCGCACATAGATGTACGTTTTTCTATGTTTCATCATCGTTTTACCTCTAGGATGGTGGTGTGATGCTGTCAATGCATAAGGTCCATTCATCCCTTGCAATGACGTCACTCACGACTACAGTCTGCCATTTTTTTAGTCAAAATTGCATTTATGTAAAGATTCTGTGAGCATACACCAGATTGCCATAATTGTAAACTACACAGTATAACACACAGGGAAATTGACTCCCCAAATGATTTATTTTGGTGATGGCATCAGGTGAATTGGGTCAATCGGCACAATGCTAAAATGACTGGACTCTGGCCAGTGACCCATTGAATATTTTGAGCCCTGATACAAGTGTTTTAAAATGCAAACAATTTTAATGAGAAAATTGCAACACAGAATTCCACTGGTTTTTTTTGTCAAGACTTACTTAAGGTTGTGAAAATAGACTGCAGGTCTGGAATTGTTTTCTTGAAGTGACAAGACCACTGAGAAAAAAGCAGCTCCGTTAGGAATTTAACTATTTATTCATTTATTTATTTATTTATTACACAATATGCCACATGCATGTCCCAATGCGCATGGCCGGCGCGCAAAGGATTATGGGTATAGTCCAAGCAACATCGGGAACCATCATGGCGCGCTGATTTTGAAGCAATGTGGTACACAACTATAAAACCTGTGGTCATGTAAACTACAGCATTGTGTCCATCTGATCTTGGCAACTTGATTTATTTGTTAACTGGTCTAGGTTTCCCAAGATATATTTGGGCAATTCCACAGAAAATGATACATCAAGGTAAAAAATTAACTTTGTATAAAAGCTTTGTTTTCAACTGAAACTCAATGAAGACAGTCTATATTTGATGATTAAGTGAAGAAAGTAAGAAATTGCATCATTTCAACACTTTTTCAGCTACTGAAAGAAAACAGTGGTCAAAAGTATAATGTCCAAAACGCTCCAAATGTAATGTCCGTAACGCCATGTTTTGTGCTCTAGAGACCAAATTTGCGACAAATTCTGTCAAATGTACCTCTACATCTTACACAATATCTAATTGACTATTTGGTACCAAAAATACATGATGAGAACCCAAAACTCACAGACTTTTGTACAAATGTAAAGGGTAGTCAAATGTCATGTCCAAAAAATGTAATGTCCGTAACAGCAGCATTAATGAGTGATATCTAATAAATGAATAAGATATACAGACTGAAATTCACAGTGTATGCTCTCCATACGGACTACTGTGTTGTGGTAATGAAAGATTTTAGATAAACATTTGGCAGATGTGTTTGCTGAGCTCTTGAACTTCTGAAAACTGTCTGAAATGTAATGTCCGTAACGCTGGAATTGCCCATTTGCGGTATATTTTTAAGATGGCGGTTGTGCATGTGGGCTAGAAGTGCTAATAGCAGGATAAATAGAAAACAGGAAAAAATGTTCAGCTTTAGATGTGGGAGGAAAACCCCAACAGGGCAAAAAAAAAACACGCAATCAGGTAGGGACTGAAAACCCAATCCACGTGCAAGGCTCTGGTCTGAGGTGGGATATAAACCACGGTCCAAAGCGTTGAAAAGCTGGGATAGAAACAACTGAGCCAACCTGATCAATAAGTGTTTGTAAGCGTGTTCATGAAGATAGTCTAGACAGGAATAAGATTTGACAAAATGTGAAAATTCCTGAAAAATAGCTGGCAGTTCTTTGTTCCCTCCTTAGACCCAGACACTCCAGAATGTTACAATTCAGTCACAGAGTCTGTCTGTGCATCCGCCCAGCAATACAAAACTACAGGTCTGGACACAAGGTCTGCACAATTTCTTTCTCCCTTTGGTGACTGGAAGTAAATTTCTTTCAAGAAAATTTGAAGGCCTGAGGAGATTTTGAGAAAATCCTGAAATCTGGAAAAATCTGGAGAAATCACACTTCTGTGTAGAGGCACCAAATCTGGGACAACAGCAATGGAAAAAATGGCTTGTTTGAAAACATGCAGGTCTTCCCTTTAAAAGAACATTACAGAATTGGTAAGAAAAAACTTGTAAAATATACTTTTGATCACAGATTTACACAAAACTTACACGGTCAATGATGATGATAGTAGAAAACATCCCTTGAAATATTTCTGTCTGAAAAGTCATATTTGATGAGAAATGAATAAACTAATTTTCCGATTGGAGTTTATTGCTCAGTGAGCATTTTATTCATTTGTTGTAGGCCCCTATCTACATGTATATGATTTCATACAAATGTGTAATCGGTTTTTCACTATTTTCTCGTGACCCAGATGGCCAATCGATCTCAAACTTCTACAGGTTTGTCAGTTTATGTATATGGTGGATTACATAAATGCTTGTACTGCCAGCAACTGTTTTGTTAGCAAAAACCAATTCTGTAATGTTCCTTTAAAACTTGTTAACTATAATATCAAGAGTATGATCTAGAGGTATCTACCTCCGCACCCTATTTAATCTTACATATTTTAGTTGAACAGATCAGTCTAGTAACCCTCAACAAACAGAGTATTAACTGCAGTATACTTTACACTTGTACATACCGCTTGTGTACATAAATACACAATACATTGTAGCCAAAGCTATCCCCAAACCAAAAACAACCAAAAACAAGAACCAAAGTAAAAAAAATGAAACGGCACAGAAGCAGGGAGAAGTTGAGAAACTTAATTTATAGACATTCAAGACTAAATTTTCACAATTCAGGCCTGATGCTTTGTTTTTTAAAAGGCAAGGGGCACCAAGCGTTTTTTTCCTTGGTACAGGGCACCTCTATGGGAAATTGTAAATTTCTATTTGGAACATTTCAAGGGGCACCAAGGCAATGGCCGAGGGCAACGATGGCAATTGCCCTCCATTGCTTTTTCTAATTGGAACATTTCATTGGGCACCAAGGCAATGACCCAGGGCAACGATGGCAATTGCCTCCATTGCTTTTTCTAATTGGAACATTTCAAGGAGCACCAAGGCAATGACCCAGGCAACGATGCAATTGCTCCTTGCTTTTTCTAATTGGAACATTCATGGCACCAGCAATGACAGGCAACGTGGCAACTGCCTCCATTGCTTTTTCTAATTGGAACATTTCATGGGCACCAAGGCAATGACCAAGGCAACATGGCAATTGCCTCCATTGCTTTCTAATTGGAACATTCATTGGCACCAAGGCAATGACAGGCAACGATGGCAACTGCCTCCATTGCTTTTTCTAATTGGAACATTTCATGGGGCACCAAGGCAATGACCAAGGGCAACGATGGTAATTGCTCCATTGCTTTTTCTAATTGGAACATTTCATGGGCACCAAGGCATGACAAGGGCAACGCTGGCAATTGCCTCCGTTGATTCCGTGGTGTATCAGGCATGTCAGGCTTGCAATTTTTCAGTTAAATTTCTACTACAATTTATGAAACTACAATTGCTGAAATTGAATAGTTGAGCAGCCTTTTGCTGCTGGCTTTTGTGAAATTTAATGATCTTTGCAATCTAATGAATTGGATTAATTGTATTTGAACAGCGAATGCTAAACCAGAGCTACCAACATTTGCATCTTGCAATAAGGGAGATTTTGTCCAACAATCAGGGAGATATTTAAAATTACATTCAACATAATCGCAAAATAGTTTTCCATAAACAGGGAACATTTTCAAATTTGTTCATCAGAACATGGAAAGATTGGTTTATAATCACGGGACTTTCTGCAGAACCCAGGAGAGTTGGCAGCTCGGCCTAAACAGATGGATGACTGTCGAATGCTGATGCAACGGAGCATTCATTTTCAAACAAAACTGAATGAGCCGGGTGTTAAATTGAATGAGTTCTTGTTGAAATTGATCGGGGAAAACCTACACACCGTTGAACACAATAGTACTAATAGTTAATAACACACAACGATTTTGTATTATAATTTATATGCAATCAGTTATTTCAATGGATTTTCATCTTCCTGTGATAAAACCACACTAATCATTTCATGATCATAGCAGTATAAGGGAAACAAGTGAGAAGTATCTGGGCTAAATGCAAAGGACTTTTGTCAAGCAAATAAGGACTACAGAGTACAAGGATTACACAGTTTACACTCATACAAGTGTTCATAAATTCTCAGTGTGAGGCTAAGTCAATATATCATAGGACTTCATTCATAGCAACCAGTAGAGTACCTAGGAACCTAGCATTATGGGCTAAGGTTTGCTGTGATTACACCCATGGGTAGAAACATTGCAGAAAACATTACACAGGTATGATTTTTGTGAGGACTGCAAAACTTATTGCATGATTGCCCTGAAGCTCAATGTTGGTGTACAAGGTTGTGCAAACAGGTTGTTACAATTAAACAAGTTTATTCCGTTGTAGAGTCACTGTTTCAAAGAAGCGTTTCTTTGTTTTAAAAGTTACGGTCATAAATAAAAATGCTTAATGCTTGCTGACCTTGAAACTTTGTTCTTTAATTAAAAATAGTTGTTTATTAACTAAAGCTACATGTAGGCAGGCCTTGAATGATCTAAAAGTCAACAATGTACTTTAGAGAAGTTAAAATACAGACAACTTTTTGTAGTACATACAAAGTTAACTTTTGTTAATTTTATTTTTTCATTTGTTTTCGTTTATTTTTTTTCCTTTAATTGTTTGTGTGTTGTTTTGCCAGTGAAGAAGTGTAATATAAAAAATAAAATAAAAAATATAAAAGAAGTTAATTAACCAAAAGTTGATGTGACAGCCCCTGTCCCAAACTGGCTAAAGGACCAGAACAGTCAAAACTGACAAGACAAACAAAGTATAACAGTCACAGATGTCACATTACTATTTGCTCAAATTATGTTACAAACACACTACTTGAAGGGGTAGGGGTTTATCTAAGAACTGCCCTTTTTCGGATGGCAATTAAAGCCCTTGACCCAACTTTAATTGTAACCAAGGGTCTATTTCCACACATTGACAAAATGTACGGAAATTTCACTAGCAGGAAATCGACCTTTGAAATTTACCTGTTGACTGTGCACAGAATCTACACGGTGTATGAAGTGTACGTAATTGACAACCATTCTTATGTGCTTAATATAAAATTGTCATGATTTATAGAGAGGTATGTTGGAACATGCACGCTGTGCAAATTTACAACACATGACATTTTTCTTATGTACACAAAAAACTAATAATATGAAGAGTTCGTGCCACATGTGTACAAATATCAGAGTGCACTAATTTCATGGAGAGAAATTAAACCTGACATTTTGAATGTGAAATATGTTATTAGTGTGTTAAAAAGATCAACAGATTTTCACATAGAGTTTGAGCAATCATGCATGTGTTGTATTTTTAACAACCATAATAGCAAGGACTAGCTTAATATACCATAACTACAGTCAGGGTTCTGCCCAGGATTTCTTTAGTGGCGGAAAATGTTTTCCCTAGAAACCATTGTGTGACAGTTACAGGGTACATTAAAAGATCACGTATCAAAATGCATCAACATATGTACTGTTCTGCTTTTGGTTTTGATGTCTGTTAATAGTGATTACCACATTCTGGTTCTCCTTTGAATATCATGGACCCCTTTGGAGGATTTGTGACTAGATGGATTGTGATGCAAATCATTACGGATACAATCTACCATAAACAGGCACTGCAGTGACAATAACAAGTTTGATTTCTTGGTGCAAAGCTGTGCCTGGCTTAGTCATAGAGGTCTTCTGTACAACAAAAGAGGAATTTATTGATTTCCTCCTTAATAGGAAAGGGACTGTCCCTAGGTACAGTGTAGTCAGAAAAACCCTTTTCACAGAGGGGCGCAACTATTAAGCACTTGAGTGTGTGGCATCAGTAAATTGTTTACCTTTACACATGTATGCATCAGTTATGCCACAGAGGGGAACTTACACACTTCATGCACAAACCAATGTGACTTTTCTGGATGACAGGGTTCTGCCCACAGTGGTCGGTGCTGGAAAACCCGCCCGGCACTCAGAATTCCCCAACCACCACTGGCAGAATTTCCTCTGTTTCCGACCACCACACATTTTCAAAATTTTAAAATTACACTTGCAATTTCCTTTCAAAGGTTTTCAACGAAATGTAAAATTTGGTATAGTCAAAAATGGTATCCCAAGCCATTAATTTTGAGCACTTCTTTGATATGAGTATATTTATATGATCTACCGTGTAACTGATCCATCTCGCATTGGTTTCCAGGAAAACATTTTTCCACCACTAAAGAAATCCTGGGCATAACCCTGGGATGATTGCGTACCAACATGCACACTGTACAAAAATTGGTACATGACAGTATTGATACCCAATACTCTGAGGTGTAATATTACACCATCAGAATTTTATTTTTTAAGACAAGTTGAATTTAATAAATACATTTTTGAAAAGAATTACTTAAATTTAGAGAAAGAGGCACATGTACTCACACATATCAGAAGCTTTGCACACACAAAAAATTAATTTAGCGAATTTAGTCTTTAAAGGTATTGTACACTTTTGGTAACAGCTCAAAATCAGTGTCCACATTTTGTGTGATTAAACATATGCATGAACAAACAAACCTGTAAAAGTTTGAGCTCAATTGGTCATCGAGGTCACAAGAAAATAGTGAAAAGAGAACTTATGTGTTTTCTGTTTTTTCAAATTATCGCGCGCGATAATTACTATTGTTTTACTCGTTTCTCAGAAACGATAGCATTTTAGGCAGAAATATTTTAAGGAACCCTTTCTACCATTACTTACTTTAAATCATGTAAGTTATGTGTGAATCTATGAACATTGTGTTTTTCGATCTTACCAATAGTGTACAGTGCCTTTAAATGGCTTAAGTTTTTTTTCTGCAAATAGTGATCTGCAAAATAATTATAATGTTGCAGATTTTACATGGGGAAAAACACAATTAAGAAAACAGGCAATGACTTTGAGTGACTCGGTAATACTCGGTCTCAATTGTGCTCATGAATTCACACAATTTTACAAATTCCCAATTACTTCTTGATTGACAATTTACTTAATTAGCAATAAAGAAGAACAAGTGAAGTTGGTAAAGGCCATTGACCTTCCGCGAACATAATGGTATTTTTCTCATGATCATTTGACCATACAAAATTATTCATCAGTGTTCCATTCTAAATTAAGTTGGAGATCTTAAATTGGTAAACTTCGTCTCACAAGACTGTGATGGTGAACATTGCAGTTCACACCTTAAAGTACACACATACATGTATGCAACATAAAAACTGACCCTGCCCCATCAAATGTTTTCGTCAAACCTACATTTCCCTCATCAAGCTCACTGAGGTGGCACTTTTTTCCAGGGGGAAGATGTCATGATCACCCAAGAGCAGGGCCCAATTTCATGGCTCTGCTTACCCCCGAATTCTGCGCTTGCGATCACTATTCTTTGCTTACAGGGCAAGCGCCGAACTTCTGCGCTAGCTGTGTAAGCCAAGAATGCTTAGTAATGTGGAGTCACACGGACACAAGCCAAAATTCCCTGCTGACCTGTAAAATAAGCTTGACAAAAGCGCGGAACTACCAGTTTCTGTAAGCGCTGATTATTTGCTTACGGTGAGCAGAGCCATGAAATCGGGCCAAGATTGCTTACCAGGCCAGAGAATTTGTTTGGTCAAGATGTATAATCAACATTCAATTTTTTGTTGTGGAAAAAAGTCTTGGATAACTAAATTTGAAAACTGTGGTGTGATTAATATATTGTAACTTGTATTTTAATTTAATGTACATGTATGTAAAATTAAGGCCATGTTACAAGAGGCAATTTACAGGCAACCGGTTCATGATAATCTCCGACCATTAAGGCTAAACATTGCTATTTAAATTTCCACGTAATATTTTCTAAGGGATAGTAAAGACACTGTGAGAAAAATGTCCCTTGTGCCACTTAAGAGTACCTTTTTGCATGCTGCTGTACAATTGGTTGCCTCCAAGCTGCCCGTAAAAAAAATTGCCACATGCAACAAGGCCTTGAGGCTCCCCCCACTACCATCTTCCCCAAGAATGAGCTTACCTCTTTGAACGCCTTGTTCGCCTCTGCTTCATCTGTGCACTCAACCTAGGGGCAGTAAGACATTGAACAGTCACCTGAGTAACTATGAACAGATTTACATACCGCCATCATATTCATGTTTTACTTCTGAACTTTACTATAAGTCCAGCAGCTGATTTCACAAAAATTTACGCAATCACATTTAAGTCCAATTGCGCAAGATTTCTTATAAAATGCTAAAAGTGGTATGCAATAAATGTTGCGCAAGTATGCAGTTGCATAAAGTTTTGTGAAATCGACGGCACAAGACTGCAGGGCTCGTAGCTCAAAATTTTTACTCGGCCAAAAGTTATTTTACAAGACCAGAATCTGCATGAGAAAGAAATTTGTTTTAATTGACTGAGCACTAAAGGAATATTTATCTTAGTCTTATGGGTGAATGTACTTTGATACTCAACAGAATTCAAAGATATTTACCAGACTCAAAAATCAACATTTGAACATAATTTTTTGTTAGTTTAAAAGACAATTACACAGAGAGGTAATATTTTCCAACTGAATAACACAAGACAGTCGGGCTTAAAACCAAGTATGAATTGAAACTGATTTAGAAAAATTATTACTTGCACAAAGAAGTGAAATAACCGAGGCTATAAGGTATAGCATGCCCTTGGCAGTCACAATTTACTGGTATGGTTGGTACATACTATGTAAATAGCCAATAAATGATTTTATCCAACAATTTTGCACAGTTTAGACTGAATTTGTTTTGTGCACACTGAATGCTAAAATTGAGCAGCAAATGGTGATTTTTGAGCAGCAACTGATACATTTAGTGTAGCATTTTGCTACACTATGCAAGGGAAATCGTTCACTGATAGTACATGTAGATATCGGTACTTTCCACTCTTTTTACTCACCTTTTTTAAGACATAAATTGATCCATCTTCTTTATTCTCCACTTTGAACACGGATCCCTGTGCTCCTTTTCCTAGTCTTTCAAGCAACTGCATATAAAATGATATTAAGAAAGTAATATTACATAACAGGTTTAATATTATCATTTAATTTATGTTATTATTGTTACTTTTTACTATAAATATGTATTTTTTCTTTTCAGTTTTTGTTTTTTTAATAATAAACTAATAATATACCTTTTTAGTTTTCGGCATAGGTAAAAATTACTCCTAGAACTGAGGTTTGTTCCGCTATCGAACGCAGAGACGATAGAGGAACGAACCTCACCATATAGTTTAGGAGTAGGTAAAAATGGCATCTGCTGAACATATGGGGAGCATGGCCGTGTGATTGATATTTAATGATAAGCGGTGCGATTCCAGAAAGTAGTGGTCGAAAATCCAACACTGCAACTTCATACATTACAATTGTCATCTACAGGAGCAAAGAGGGCACTATAAATATTAATAACCCCTAGGCTTTATAAATTGCATTTAGTAAAACCATAGAAAAGGTAGCCGTGCAGGCAATATCCACTAATTTAGGAATACAAAAATAGTATCTTAAAAAGTTATAGTAATCATTGGTAATGGAGGTAGAATTAGACCCCCATGGTGGTAACACAGGAAACCAGTCAACTTGCCCCCCCCCCCCAGCAAAATCGCCCCCCACAAAGTCGCCCCCTGCAAAGTCACCCCCCCAGCAAGCTCGCCCCCTCCAGGTACAAACTCGCCCCCTCACAATGTCACCCCCCTACAAAGTTGCCCCCCTTTTCTTTACGACGTACTAAGTGAGCTGAGAACAATCTGGACAATGTATCGAGATGTAATAAAAAAAAAGATGTGATTTCTCCTCCAGCAGTACGGGTGCGTAGACTTTTTACGGGACATTCTTACCAGCCCTTCAATAGTCGGATTTCTTACTATGATCGGAAGTTATTGTCCTCTCATAGTGGTAAAATCTGACAATGCTGAGACAATAATTATTTGGCAAGCTCTTCGGCAAAAGCAATCCAGTTTCGCGCGGTGTGAATAGCGTCATTGTGTTCAGCGTGAAAAGGCCCCCTATACCGATCTTGGCAGGTAGTTTTTTCTGGTTGGGATAATAATTTTTTTTTTTTACTTTCTTGTTTCCAATTGAAACACCCATAGAAAATACGAACATTTTATTTACGTTTTCAAAAGGTAAAATTAGTATTTTATTTTTCAAATTTGAGGTACATTTTACTTATTTGATTTATAACAATTACCAGTAACTTAGGTATTTTTGGAGATCGCTCGCACATGTTTTGCACACGGCACGTCAGCTGCATGACAACAGGATTGAATGCCTAAAACTAGTCATGTCTGACTATTGCAAGAAATCCCATCACAGCAAAAAATCCTGTAAAATGTCTATGCACCCGTACTGTCCAGAGGACACCTTGGTTTATATCATTGCATGAATGCAGATAGAAGGTACTATTGAACAATCGCGACAAAGAAGTGTGAAATAATCTGTCGATCAATACATTTCGTAAATTGTTCCCTTCAACTTTTCCGACTCATCGACTTCGGTGATGAGTTGTCACATCAAAAGAGGCGTTTTTTAACACATTGAACAGCCAGTGACTGACACTGACAGATCACTTTGTCTCCACAAAAAAAAATGCTACCCAAAATGCAAACATCACAAGGGCGATCGAATCCAGGGACCAATAAGAAAATTCCCATTAACGACAATGTTATTTTAAAATAAGTTGAAGTTTTGGACTATGTTTCCCTTTCTAAAAATATCATCCAATATGAAAATGTCCAATGAATAACGACAATATTATTAACAAGATGGATTTTGCAATTCAATCGGCGCAGACAAAAATGTCTCACAAAACAATTTACAACAAACTAATTAGTAAATTACTTCAATTTAAATCAGTTTAATCCTTTCATATAGCTATTTTTGCAAAAAAAGCTGATCGGAACTAAAATTAATTATATTATTACCCTTTTGTCTTTTGTTCGTATGTCATTTCCTTACCGTTTTCGTTATGGCGAGTTAGTACCTGGATGGGGCGAGCTTGCTAGGGGCGACTTTGCAGGGGGCGACTTTGTGAGGGGCGACTTTGCCGGGGGGGGGGCGAGATGACTGGCATTCGTAACACATACTAAGTCTATCGGTCTAATGCCCCACTAGGTACTTGGTACTTGGTTGGTTTCCTCCTGAAAACATCCTCTTGGGATCTTGGCTAGGAGGTCAAGCAGAACTTCTACTTCTAGAAGTCAGTGGGGCTGTATCAACTATATGAACTAACGACATGTTTTTTAATGTCCTTCAAAAACTTTCTTCGTGAAGCCAATTCATTCCGATGGGCAGTGACTGTCCCCTTTTTTTAACTCGATAATCTAAACCTCAATCTACCTCCATGATCAAACTGATATTGCACTTGCAGATCAATGTAACTAAAACGTGTGTCAACTCACCTTATAGTTATCCATGTTGCAAAAACCAACAGTACCGTACTATAATACTATACTGCAAATTCAAAGTATGTGGCAAGTTGCAGAAATCTCCACTAAATTTCAGCACATCCTCGTCTCCACATACCACAACATGTACATTGGGGAGAGGTACTCCTGTGTGTGCGTGTGTGTGTGTGTGTGTCCGATCGTGTGACACACGATGCAATGTAATAGGCGTTATTTAGCAACGATAAACTTTGGTTGGTGTCAAATTCCTATCATTAAAAAATCATACACTGTTAAGAGTACCAGCCTTGGACCTCCAACTTTTTTCGTCGCTGGTACACTATGGTTAACATGCACTTTAAGGTAGTATTTAAAAGAACACCAGTCGGGGTAAACTTTTTGCCCCATATAAGGGCGCGCAATAAGAAAGCACTTTTTTGGTTCGTCTGCTAAAAAAGAACAATAAAGATTATAAATCGAGTCTGGAGCATAATTCAAAGAGAACAATGTATTAACTTTTTCTATTTACGTTTATTTAAGGGTCTCCTTTGGGAGCATACCCACCTGTTTTAGTCTACCTAGTTTATTAAAATGTATAAAACCAATTAACAAATTAATAATACATTAACAAGTGAAAAAGTTTGTTTTCGCGATGAGTTAGCATAATTTCTGTTTTTCGGTATTCCAATGCATAATGACACTTACCTTTTTACCTAACAAAGGGGTTGCTGTAAATGTAATTGGTTTCTCACAAATTTCAGTGTATATTTACTCTTTTTTTCCCACAATATTTATGCTATAAAGTTGGTACAAACATGTAAAAATACTACATTTAATGGGTCAAAGCCTGTATTTTTGCTTTCTTTGATACTAGTGATATTAATAGAATGAATTTTCATAGAGCGCATTTCAGCTCTGGGAGAACTCTCAATGCGCTTTACATGCATTATTACCCCTGGTCACTGGGCCAAAAATTTCTTTCCTTAAACCATCTCAGCTCCCTGGGGAGTATACAGCCTGTGCTGCCATAGCGCACTAATCTAAATTGATCACAATTTCACCCTCGGTGAAGAGAAGCAATTTCAGTCAAGTGTCTTGCTCAAGGACACAAGTGTCATGACGGGGATTCAAACCCACACCCTGATGACTCGGCCACCAGAACTCGAGTCTGGTATTCTAACCGCTCGGCCACAACACGCCAAGTCTTGTGTAGTTAACTTTGGCAAAGCTGTACGTACTGAGAGATTTGCAACACGGAGAGACCAGTTTTCTTCGATCAAGTGCACTTTTGGTCCAAATGTGCAGTCTCGTTTCACACCCGACATGCGCACACTGCCCACATGCATTGTTTGGGTTTTTTTGACCGAAAATGGCTTCCAATAGTTGTTGCAACTCTCTCAACACACAGCTCTACATATTATATAACCTCTGTTATCAGACTCATGCATTTACAGTAAATAATCAAAATGAAGACAAAGAACAAATAATCACTCTCAATCAATTTTATTTTTCAACCTTAGGACACAAATTTGAAATAAAATCAATATTAATGTACACAAATACGGGGGAGTAACATTCATTTCAATGTGTAAAAAAAAAAAAAAAAGGAAAACCTCAAAATTCATCCCTGTATTTGACAATGTACTAGCACTTGTACTACTTGTTTGTACTTGTCCATGCGAAACAAAACAAAATTTTTCAAGGAAAATAATACACTGAAACAAAACTATCAAAAATGTGTAACAAAACTTCAGAGAAAAGTATTCACACATGAATTTCAAACAAGACTGCTTGGGCCATATTCGTGAAGACATGAATCGGCGGTGAGGGTCTGGAACTAAGATCCACATTTTAACCCTCTTGCTGTCTGACCATTCAATACCATACAAGTGGTTCTGAATGATAGATAAACTATGCCAGCCTGAAATATATACCATGAGGGAATGCATGTACACAGTACACAGTTAGTTCTGTGCACAGTTGTGCCACCGTACACAACCTTGGCAGTCGAATGGTTTCAAATGGTTGGTCAACTTACTGGAAGATGTTGCCAAGAGTCACTGACAGTAGGAGGGTTATAGGCATGGTATTTGAACCTTGGAAAAAAAGTAGGAAAATTTCTGTTGAGAAAAACAGCTAACCGATACATATGTATACACAGTATAGGTTTTGATAGTCTTTTCAGGCTAATTAACAACAATTTATTTAACTTTTTTTCTGAGGGCAACAACAATTGGAATCAGATGCGAGTAGGAAGAACATATGACTGATTTTAGAGCTATGTTGAAATGATGGCATTTCTATCATTTGGTAACCACTGGAGTTATAGATTTCAAGTGGCTTCTGGGAACAGTTTCCCAAGCAGTAAGTAGAGAAGTAGATCAAAGAGCGTGATTTATTCATATCTGAAACAACAGCTATTTTCTTTCATCATGCAGACATAAAAAAGTTCTTAATTCAGATAGAAATCTGAATTTTTCATCCCTGACGAATGCCATAGTTTCGGACAGAGAGACAACACACTTTCTGGAAGTTGAATTTAAAAACAGAATAATGAAAACTGATCAAACCTCCAATGTTTAGTCCACATAGTGCAAGAAAAAAAAACAATATCAAACTAATACAGTACATTGCAATCTGTAAGAATTATACATTTTGACAAGAGAAAAAAAAAAGCATGATTATTACTTTTGGTAAAACCATTAAATGCTTTAACAGTGATTAGGCTAGAAACTTTGCAGTTGAAGGGAACAGCAACTGCCATCCTATAATGTCACAAGCTCAAACAGAAGTCATATTACTACCCAAGCCCAGCTTCATACAACTACTTAAGCACAAAATAGTTCTGCCTACCAGGTAAAGTTTACCAGCATAAATACCGTGTCATATGATCCATTTGCAACTGGTGTCCTGCTTGATTTGGCTTGGCAGACAAATTTTTAAACACTATTTTCTGCTTAAGCAGCTCTATGAAGTTGGGCATCGGTGTGCTTTACACAGTTGTTAACATAATTTGACCTCAGCTGTGGTAGCATATGCAGAGGCTTCATCAGAACATTTCAAAAGGACACAAAGTCAAAGACTTCAACCAAGGAAGCAATAGCACTCCGCACTAGTGCTAAAAATAGAAGCTCAGTACCCGGATCTCATAAAAAAAACCTGCAAATTTCACTAACATACGCGCACATTCTGTCCAAGCTTTTAAGTTTATTGGCGTGTACTGACTGCACTACTACGGTCTGGCACGCCGATGCGATGATCGCACGAGGGCTATTGGTAAAAATGTTTGTCTGAGATACGGGTATTTTGAGCAAAAGTGACGTCATTCGTGCGGAGTGCTACTGCATGCGATACAACTTTTGACTTCATGTTCAAAGGCTGGGATGTCTGCTTCACCACAAGCTTCTTGGCCTCACACACCAGTACCAACTACATTGTACAGGCTAACACAAACAGATGCTCTTTTAAATAAAAAACTTTGAGACTTTTAGAAAGCTGTTGCTATGATTTGGCCATGGTTTGTGCTTGAGTCTTCTGGAATTGCTGTTGCAACTTGGCCAGTTTATCACGATGCTCAGTCTGTTTGCTATCCAGATCCTTGATCAAACCATCTTGCCTCTTCCTGCAACAAGGAGGAAAAAAACAAACACAGGTTACCGACTATTTACATTTGAAATGCTCTGTAGAAAATGCAAGTTTTCAATCATAAATCCCAGGAGTTGATAACTAAGAACCTCAGTCACACAAACCAAGATTAATACCATTAAATGTATGTGTACGAGTTGGTGTACGAGTTGGTGTTTGAGTTGGTGTACGAGTTGGTGTACGAGTTGGTGTATGAGTTGGTGTACGAGTTGGTGTACGAGTTGGTGTATGAGTTGGTGTATGAGTTGGTGTACGAGTTGGTGTACGAGTTGGTGTACGAGTTGGTGTAGGGCTGGTGTACGAGTTGATGCTTGAGTTGGTGTACGAGTTGGTGTAACGAGTTGTGTACGAGTTGGTGTACGAGTTGGTGTACGAGTTGGTGTACGAGTTGGTGTACGAGTTGGTGTACGAGTTGGTGTACGAGTTGGTGTACGAGTTGGTGTTTGAGTTGGTGTACGAGTTGGTGTACGAGTTGGTGTACGAGTTGGTGTACGAGTTGGTGTTTGAGTTGGTGTACGAGTTGGTGTACGAGTTGGTGTACGAGTTGGTGTACGAGTTGGTGGCGAGTTGGTGTACGAGTTGGTGTACGAGTTGGTGTTTGAGTTGGTGTTTAGAGTTGGTGTACGAGTTGGTGTACGAGTTGGTGTACGAGTTGGTGTACGAGTTGGTGTACGAGTTGATGCTGAGTTGGTGTACGAGTTGGTGTACGAGTTGGTGTACGAGTTGGTGTTCCAGTTGGTGTTCCAGTTGGTGTACGAGTTGGTGTACGAGTTGGTGTACGAGTTGGTGTACGAGTTGGTGTACGAGTTGGTGTACGAGTTGGTGTACGAGTTGGTGTACGAGTTGGTGTACAGTTGGTGTACGAGTTGGTGTACGAGTTGGTGTACGAGTTGGTGTACAAGTTGGTGTACGAGTTTGTGTACGAGTTGGTGTACGAGTTGGTATGTGTACAGTTGGTGTCGAGTTGGTGTACGAGTTGGTGAACGAGTTCTACACTTTGTTCCCCCCCTACCCTACAAACAGGACAGATGGTACTGGCAATCATGCTCGAAATCTCCATTTTTCCAGGTGTCAATGTGTAATCCCTTATCCAGACCATTTGTCCTTTCGTATACAAAATTTGGCTCAAAGAACTGACAGGCTACATGTTTTCATGTACTCGTCACAAGTGCATCGATGTAAAGATTCAGCAAACCAAAGCAATTATTGCCAGGCCTACGCTAAGTTTTGCGAGTCAAGTGAATGCATACTCCCTTAATCAAATTTCCGAAAGGAACAAGAGAACTTTGTGTCTTTCCTTTGTCAAGTCAGGGCTTCATTGAGACAACGATATTCTCAAAGGAAAATGATTACTCCCCAAACTCCAAACAGTTATGAAAAATAACATCGCGCAGAGGCATAGACATTTTTTTTTAAAACACCGACTTGAAGTGGTTAAGGCACCTTCTAATTTTTTTCTTATAGAAATTTTGAAATCATCAACTTACATTTCTCCCCCGATGTACTCTATCCTCTTGCCTACTGTCTGTTTTGCCTCTGCTAAATCTTGTTGAATCAGTACGGGGCCCATCATCTTGAAGACTTTCGCTTCTCCATCTAGGAGGTCAATTTCCTGTAACAATGAATGATACAGAGTATTATAAGAAGACTTGTGAATTAGATGTGATAACTTGCGTTGGGGATAACGAATATTTTTTGTGTTTTACCCATACAATGCGTGTTAAGCACTATACACTCAGGAATTTCCTAAGTCCTGTGAAAAAAAGAATCACAAGACTTGTGAAGTATGGTATCTAGAAAAACTATACTGCCGTAGGACCTATATTGAAATTTACAACAAGCTTGACTTAAAGGGTAAGTTTTATGATGGGATCTGAAGAAAGCAAAGACAGGTTGTGCTTCAAAGGCAGGAAATACTTTTGTTTTTTTGTCACAGACTAGTATCCTCACTTGGTGTATCCCATCATATGCACAAAATAGCAAACCTGTGTAAATATGGACTCAATTGGTCACCCAAGTAGCAAGGAAATAATGAAAAAAAAACACCCTTGTTGCATAGAATTGTGTGCTTTCAGATGCCTGAGAAAGGCTTCATGCCTGAAGCATTTATCAGATTCAAATATTTTAGTGAGATATTACCAAAAACTACGTTACTTCAGAGGGAGTCGTTTGTCACAATGTTTTATACTATCAGCAGCTCTAAGGTGCTCCTCACATGTGTACCAAGTAAGTTTTTTTGGTAATGTATTTCTTGAGTAATTACCATTAAGACTCATAAGCAAACTGTCCCATGGGCGGGGGCTGCAATTGAGAAACTTCTTGTAAGCTTTCATCCTGGCAGATGGAACCAGGCAGAAACAACATAAACTTATTCCATATAATTTCAGTCAGTCTCACATATATAAGTTGAAATAAAACCAAGGCAACACTACCAGGGCCCAATTTCATAGAGCTGCTTAAGCAGAGAATTTTGCTTACCAACTTTCTTCTAAGCACAATAAGCAGGATACCAGTCACAGATTGTACATATGACATGGTAATTTGGTGGTAACCTTATTTTGGTAAGCTAAAATTTGGCTGTGCTGAGATACTTTTTGTGCTTAAGCAGCTCTATGAAATTGGGCCCAGACCGTACACTACACCATTTCATTAAATAAATGACGTAGAAAATAATGCAAGAAAAATCGAAGTTAGACAAGAAGGCATTAAGTTTTTGCTTTGTTTTTGCTTCAGTCATTGTCAATGCAAAAATATAAAAAAAATCCAAAATAGCAATCATGTGAGTTTGAAAGTGAAAAAAAACTCATATCTCACTAGAATTACTCAAAATGTAAACAACAAAAAATGAATTTACTGACATCCATGCATGATTGACACAAAACAAGGGACGGCAGGTGTAGTTTCCCCAAGCATATAATACTTACATTCTTTACAATGTTGTTTTCATTTAACTGTGCATCTAGCTTTTGCCTTGTCTCCAGAGCTTTTTGATAATCTGTAGTGTAGATAATAATGGTAAAAAATAGTTAGTGGCCTGACGTTTTGACACTAGGCAGAGTCTTTCTTGACGGCTAAATGACATGACAACTCACAAACAGGTATACAAGTCTGCCAGAAACAGTCAAGTGGAAATAAGTGAAAAGAGAGAGGGGCAGAAAGCACACAGAAAAAGCAAGGAGACACTTGGGGGAGGGGAGGGGTAGAGGGAAGGGGCTAGTTAGACCACAAGAGGTTGGAAACACAAAGGATAAAATCAGTGGTGGGAAGCGGGAGAAAAAGTAATCAATTAGTGACTGCGACAGACTGAAAAGGGGGAAATATCTGTGGAAAAAGGGGAAGGTAAAAAGTCATTTTGTCATTTCCTTCTTGGATGTTCAGACCAGGGGGTTGAATGGTCTGAAGGCGCCTTATCCACAATTTCTCCCCACTCAATCAGATGAACAGCCTCTCTGTACCTAGACTCCCTAGTGCCTTAAAATTCAATAGTTTACACACTTGCGGGTACAGCCATCATCATATTAAGGCCATGTACAAAACTTTTTTGGAGAAGTGTTGGTTTTGCTCATCGTCAGGCGTCGTCAGTTGTCAGCGTTTTAGAGCGACCCCTTTCATGCTATCTGCTGTAGACATGATAAAAGTATTACTATTATTGGGTGGTAGGGTAGAGCCAAAGTGTTCCAACCAAGCCCTTCTAAATCTAAATTCCTAAAAAGTTCTACAACACTTTTTCAATTTATTGAAGGATATATTTTTAGAAAGGGAAAGATAGTCCGAACATGCCTAATGAATCTAAATTCTACAGTAATAAAACTAATAATAATCCGACCCACTCTAGTCCCGGTCTTGACACTGTACTTACTTGTGAACTAATTGTGTCCTTAACTTAGGCAAGACACTTAACCATTACTGATTCATCCTTCGAATGGAGCGAGGAGTTAATATTCTCCTCGCTCCATCCAAAGGATGAATCAGTAATGGTCAAGTGTCTTGCCTAAGTTAAGGACACAATTAGTTCACAAGTTAAGTACAGTGTGAAGACCGGGACTAGAGTAGGTTGGACTCGTCCATGGTTGGACATTTTTTTTCCAACCATGGACGAGTCCGAGATGACTCGACTAACACAGTAACACTGCTGAGTGAGAGTACAGAAAGCATGGTGAATTTTTTATTAACCGCTCGGCCATGATACACCTTAATCTGCTAAAATATTCAAATTTAAAATACATCAAACGGTTTGAAATTACAACCGTAATATAATAATCATTAAACAGTTTACGAAAGTATCTCACTTTTTTGGACAGTCTTGAATTTCTCAAGCTCATCTTGCAAGTTTAACTGCACACTGTCGGCTGCCATTTTCCCCCAAGTTCGTTTACCTTTCGCCGTGCTGAATCGTCGCATGGTGGCGCTATATCACATTAACGGTGAACTAATCAAAGATGGCAGCGCCCATGACATGTGTAGACTCGGATGGTTTACAAATACGTCTTGAATTCAGGTTCGTTCTATCATGGTCATGGAGGAAGTCCATGGTTCTATTCATTCAATATTATAGATATATTGTGTTACACTCATCAGCGCCTGGGAACAGAATAAACCAAACCATTAGTCTGTTAGTGTTAGCTAACACTAACACTAACAGGAACAGTTGAGTCAAACTCGTCAACCCAAAGGCATTTTAAATTGAATTAAAAGTTTTTAAATCATAAACATGATAAATGCAGGCCACTTCACTGGACTTACTTCAGACTTACCGACCCCTGTTTAGTGTTACTGTTACTGTTTTACTAGTGCATGGTTTAGTGATACCATGGAGGAAGGAAATACTTGCCTTCTTCCTCTATGCTGTAACACTGTGTTATTACTGTTAGTGTTAACAACTTTAGCTCAGGTTGAATGAAAGTGAAAGGGTGTCTGCTGTCACTTTTGTAACTAAATGGTTAAACAGGTGAAGTACTGTTTATAAGTATCAATTAATACCAAATTAAGATAGTTTGTCTGTCAGGCAATCGTCATAATAATAATATACTGTGTGTGACATTCACACGCTATGAGTACCAACACCTTTTCTCTACCCCAAACAAACAATACACACATTTCACTAATTTATGAACTAAAACTTTAAGTTGAATTAAAGTTTATATTTAAATTAGTAAGTAACTATTATAGTAATTAATGACCTACTGAGTTTCTTGCAGGTGGGGGAGTATTGGTGTTAAGTATATCTCCTGGAACTAATGTTAATGCTATCGTCTCTTTTGCTAATAATAGTGGAGGAGCTGAATTACTATTTGACAAAGTGAAATCACACGATATCACGTTGGACAATTCAAACGGAAAGCAATGTAAGTGCATATTGTAATTGTATTATTAACACTTAAAGGTCAATAAACAACTTTATATGCCTATTGCAACAATAGTATTTAATACCCCTTTAGACTTTATAGTGAAGAGCACTATCCTAAGTGTATTTATTCACAATGACTCTGTTAATATGTAACCCATGGAGTCTTGAAGGTTTCTGGTCAGTACATGACACTGAAATTAAAATTTGTACTAAACAATAAATAAAGACAGTTGTTAAGAAGCTATGACACTGGCATCAGTGTTAAGACACTTACTCACTGTTTGTATCTTCGGATTCTTCTTAATTCAGTCTTTGGTCGCATCTGTCAGACTGTGGGCCTAGATTTTCATCTGAACGAGCCTTTAAAATTGTTCATGTGTGATTATTAGCACCCATCCATACCAAAAAATAAAATCATGAAAATTGAAATCTACCATTTCGTCAGCTGAAACTGGCGTTGGACTATGTGTGATCTACACTACTACAAGCCAAGCAGGACTACTGCAGCAAACTGATTAGCATTGTCAATGTTTTAACTTCTGTTTTCCTTTGTTTTGTTTTTAATATTTGTACATCTTCTTTAGGGAATGTCAGAGAACTGTTAATTTGGATCAAAGACAACATTCTGAAAGAGAGACCAGAGCTGTTTATCCAAAATGACACCGTGTAAGTCATACACTTCTCTACATTTTATTTAATTTGATTTCATTTATTAATTCTCTTTGTGAAGCCAAGGACTCTCAGAAAAGCGAACTTAATCACTATACTAGCCAAGAACCCCATGGAGAGAAGCCAATGAAGGAAGTTTCAGTTTTAGATGTGGGAGAAAACAAATTATTTATTGGAGAACCATTGCTATTCATGTAGGGACTGAAAACCCAATCCACATGGTGCCCCCGTCGGGATTCGAACCAGGGTCCTAGAGGTGGAAGGCGAGGAATGATACCACTGGGCCAACCCCGACAAAGTGAACAGCAGAAACAAAATTACAGTTGTTTTGATTCTTAAACAGCAGTGTTTAAAACTACTACTCAACAACTTGAATAGTGGTTTGGATGGGAACAAATCAGGAAGCAGTCTGGTACAGCTTCTTGAACCATTGCCAAACTTAGATTCATGCTCTTCTCTTTTGTCACTGTTCTGTTTTACCTCTTTTGCAACAGGAGACCTGGCATCTTGGTGCTAGTGAATGATGCAGACTGGGAGTTAATGGTACGTCATTATATCCTGCATCTAATTTGATAAAGCTGCTTAAGCTCATAAAGTTTGCTAAGCTTAACAATTTTTCTAGCAAAAAAAATACCATGTAACATCTACCATCTGAGACTTTATTTTTTGCTACTTTTTTTTGCTAAAGCAGAAATTTATTTTTAAGCGACATTGTCAGCTTTAAGCAGCTCTTCAAATTGGGCCCTGCTGTGAATCTGTTTCTTCCCATCTTGTGTGCCTATCCAAACAACATTTAATCCTGACCAAATACACTCCATTGGTGCACTGTGTTTATACCAAGGTTCATTTCATTTGGGACTTAAAGGGGGTGTCGTCATGATCAAAGCAGGCTTGTGGCTGAACGTGGAATCATGAACTCTTCATGGTAGCACCTAGTCTTGGTGCAAGACGTTGTTACTCCTTAGCACATTTTACTGTCCAATTAGTTACTGTACACTGGACAGCAATTCAGCTCTTTCTCGATTCACCGAAAGAGGGTGCTCTTTACACATCAAAGAACCTGACAAACTCCCGCCAGCTTCCCTTTTTTGTCCACATCCAAAAACTGTTGTTAAGCACCCTTCTACTGGTAAGTCGCTGTCCAGTGTACAATAATCAATTGAGCAGCAAAATGTAATGCGGACATCTTGCACCAAGACTAGGCAGCACACAGAACACAAATTTACAACCCTCTCCCATGGTACTTTGTTAATTTCCTACGTGTGTGCTTTTACAATCTAACATTTTCAAAAGCAAATCTACTTGGTGGACCTGTATATGTTACTGTAAACATTTTAGAAAACAGAACCTTTCAGTAATTGATTGTGAATATATATATATATATATATATATATATTTTTAGGGAGAGCTGGATTACAAGCTGCAGCCTGCTGATAGAATAGTCTTTATATCTACACTTCATGGAGGGTAGCCAAGTTGGCTACACTTCATGGAGGGTAGCCAAGTTCGGAGTTGAGGGCATTCGGAGGCGCAAGTTGATGGGGGGGCTGCGGAGCTCTGTTCCCCAGCAAGTGGCCAGGCCAATACGATCCCAGCGCAAGGAGGAGGCAGCAGGCATACAGTAACAGGGCGAGTGCCTGCGTGGGTCGCAGGCCCCGGCGGGACCCTTGCATGGATATCCAGTGAGCTCTACTGGAAGACGGGAAAGTACAGAGTTGGAGGACTAGCAACTTGTCTTTTTGCATAAAATGTAATGTATATAGGCCTAGACTTATAGTAAACCCTTTTTTTAAAAAAGCACAACAGGAGTGCAATTTACATCATATCGTTGCATTGGGTGCTATTAACTCACCCAAATAAGCCTGTTAAATGAAAAAGCTTAACAGCAACAACTTTAAATAGGTACCCACATTCTTAGAGAAGAAAACAAAATAACATAAACACAGGGATTTCGCTAATGTTCTATTTATGTTACACTTCTGTAAAATTATAGAAACCTAACCGCCCAAAAGAAATTGATTAAACAAGAGTCAAAATTCCCACTTTGACATGCACTGATTTTAATTCTTTTAAGTTTCATTTTAAACGATATATGTATTACAATAATCTCAATGGAGTAAATTACCAAAATTTCAGCCACAACTTTTCACTGATTAACTTGATACACACGATAAGGGAGTTATGATATACATGTATCGTAGGTAATGAAGAGACTTGAAGGTTACAACTGGTATATTATTGTATCATCAATATAGGGAATTATTAAATATACATGAACCAAGGATTTTTTTTTTAAAGAGGTGAAGACAACTTTCCCACATGGTGAGTTAAGCCGACACTTTTTAAATGAACAATTATAATAAATTAAATTAAATTTATTGAGTTAAGGGAAACTTTTTTTTAAATTTCTTTTTACGTTACTGTTCTGATTTGTGCATGGTTGATACCGTCGGGCCAGTGCAAAAATGTTGAATATCGATTTTGCAACGTCATCATATCTCACACGAAAATGCTCCACTGTATCTTTGCGCGTATTTGTTTTGTGTGTACATCCGGGCTATTTCAGCAAGGTATGATGTTTTGACAATTTCAAACTCGCGCATAACAAAAGTGCTATTCTAGAAGATACAATGTTGTTTGCACCGACACGACGGTATGTACCTTCTCTCTACAATGAAAGCAACGAATGCTCATTGCTTCGGAGTCATGCCGACCAAAAAAGAAAAATTGCACGAGCACCGTGGTTCGGAATTGAATTGAATCAAACCTTTACACATTCTACTGGAACTCCCAAACAGTAATAGGTGAAATCTAGCATTCCATTTCACTTGGCTTCGCATTGCGAAATGGAATAGTCCAGGCTTCGCATTGTGAAACGGAACAGTCCAGATTTCACCTCGTGATTATTATTCTGCAACAATGCACTCAAATATATTGTATAACATCTGGGTATGACCATGATACAAAGAAAGCAATTATGTCAATAAATAAAATAGATGACTGAAAAAGATCATCATGTAAACGATCAAATCGGGGTTTTGCCAGCATGTTGTTTCTGTCTTCTTTAGTTATGACATATTTAGCATTTTTCAATCTACATTTAAAGTCCTAAATACAGCAACTAACTTTTTCTAATATACAATTTTATTAATAATATACATGTACAATAAACTTTAATTTATACTTGACTTTTTAAACATTTTTTTAAAGTAGGCCTGTGTAACTTTATCAAAAGAAAACAAGATCCGACTCCACAACCCCGCAAAAGGAAATTAAATTTTCATTACGAATCTGAAGTGATGGAGTTAACCAGTATAATGCAACTCCAATAATTCCAATTAGGCATCAATTAATTTCATAAATTGCTCACAAATAAATATTCTAAAAGACCCCCCAGAAAAGATATCTAATTATTTACAACAACAAAAACTAAAATAAAAAAGTTTCAATTTTTCACTTTTGACCAAGGCCCAATTTCATCGTGTTCATAGAGCAACTTAGGCAGAAATACATGGCTAAAAAAAAATAAGCAGGATACCAGTCACAGATGGTACATGGAGCATGGTATTTTGGCTGGTAACTTTAATCTGGTAAGCATTAATTTGTTGTGCCGAGCTGCTTATTGTGCTTAAGCAGCTCTACGAAATTGTACCCTGTTGTTATCTGCAGGGCCCGGCTGCTTCAGCAGACAATGGTGCTTAAAAATGTCCCCCTAAGCACAAATAAGCAGGAAACCAATCACACACAGTACATGTGACATGGTAGTTTGGCTGGTAACCTTGTTCTGGTAAGCAAAATTGCTTTGTGCTTCAATACTGTTTGTGCTTAAGCAGCTCTTTGAAATTGGGGTCTTTAAGACATGATTCAATTTCCCCTTTTAGATCCATGTAATTGTAAAACAAGTTTTTGAAATCAAATATTCTTAAACAAGTAACTTGTATTATCAAGAAACCCCCCAAAACAGAAAGCAGGGCATCACTCAATGTGCTTATTTTTAACATTAGAAAAATGGAATGTTATACAAAAGAAAATAATACACCTCTGATGTTATTACGATACCATGCTTCATAATTGTTCTCAATCTTATACACGAAGGAGTCAAAAAGATTTTTTTTTTTACTGCTTTCTACAATTGTACTTTTCAATTATTATTAGTACATATTTAGAATTCAGAAATCTACCACAGGTATTAACTGGTAATATTACCTTCACACACTATGGATGTAATCTTTACAAATCTGAAGAAAACAAAATTGTAGAGAAATTGAAGCTACATTGATGTATTTATTTTTAACACACTACTTTAACGGTACATGTAGGTGTACAGTATTGCACTGCTCACTTATAGGGTATAGATGTCTTGTGGTAAAATGTAACACTCCTAGGGGGCCCTAAAGACCCTTGCAATGATGTCACCGGTGGCTACTATCTGACCTACATTTGGTGCTTGATATGGGGCATGGTGTATCCCCCCTTCACCTCTCATTTTCTCCCTCTGCCCCCCCCCCCCGCCACCCCTTGTTGGGGAATCATAAGTGGTACCGATGGCATGATTCATAAATTAAAGTGGAACGGATTCCCCTTATAATGGTGGGTGAAAAAGTAGCGTAGGTCGTCAAGACATTACCAATTTCGGTGGAGAATTTATAAATTTTTCTTTAGAGCAGTCCACCCAAAACACTTCTGACTTGGAAACCAATCGGTGAGTTCGCAATGAATCACTCACATTTGAGAATCTGGTGTACTTATTTATATTCAGTGCTTGAGCATATTGTGCGATTTAGGCCGAGCCCAAGCTGGTGGCTACGGCTGCTACTAAGGGTGTTGCTAACGGCAGCCTGTACTTCAATGCATGTGAGCAGGTTGCAGCCAATTTTTCAGAAAGACCTTTGATACAAACCTTCCCAAATGCCAAAATCTGAATCAACTTTTGCACTTCACTGTATGCTAAACCAAGCAAAATAATAATTGAATACTATATTACATTTGAACATGAAATAGTTAGTTTGCTTTCGGCAGAATTGTTACCCTCTCCTATTTTCACTGCCAGATTCAAAGCTGAAAGTTGGAATTGATTTAAACAAAGAGACAAGACAGCACTCCACGCCTCATTTTCAAGTTAAACTCAACAATGAACGAGCCGTGTCTTTCGACGTTTTCACCTGTGCACTGTTTCATGTATGAAGTCTCCAACTGGAATCAATGTTAACAAAAACAAGCATGACGGGCAACACCTCATTCCCAATCTAACAACACAACATGAAACAGCTGCTGCCTTTGCAAATATTGTTCTCAACACTCCACGGATTTCAAGCTTGAATGGGCGTAGAAAAATTCCTCATTCCAAACAACGTGAAAAACATTAATAGTGTATAAACTGAGCACTTGAGTACGTCTTACAGAGTACACTATGCAGCAAAATTTCTTTTAAAATTACTTCAAATACTTCATCCAATGCTACTTTTTTATCAGATAGTTTTGACTACGATCTTACAAACTGTACTACAGAAAGCGGAGACAAGCTGTAGAATATTTATCAATTTTCATTTTACAAATTTAAAATGCACTCCCCATATTTGGGTACAATACATGGAATGGCTGCCCTGCAAAATCGGAAAAAGACAAAAGTGAAATGTTTAAATCTATTACTGATTTACTTTAATCCAACAACATGAAATTATTCACCGATGACAAATCTCTTTAAAAATCCTGTAAATGAAGATTACAAACCGACTATTTTAATACTTTGCACATTGCTATTTGTATTTATGACCCTACAGTTGCCAGAACCTTTGAAACTTATCAACTTTAATACCAGATCAAACAATGAGGAAAATAAATATTAATTCAAATATCAAAGCAGAATCAATACAATAAAAGGAACTTCTCAAATCGATTTTTCCCAACATCTTGTTTTAACAATCTATTGCATATTGCTCGTTATGAAATAAAACAATTTCATTTGGGGAAAATTTCCAGAAGCTGTGGAAAGATTTCCCCGATGAAAATTGGACACATCCTGCCAGTAGAGGGAGCTTTTCAAAGCACCAAAACAATATTGTATTCTTAACGAGTGAGTCAATTGTGTGTTGTTCCTGAATGGATGCCCACCACCAAAAAATTACTTCTTCCACAAACTCTTAATCGTTAAATCTTGGTTATAGATTTTTTACATGTAAGTATATTGTGTATTGAAGAGCCTGTTTATACTAAAATCATGCTTTGAAAATATCAAAGGTACAACATGATCTACATGACACCATTAATAAATACATGAGCTCGTTGTCTGGATAAATATTTTTAGAACTTTCTTGTTTTTATTGTAATAGCTCCCTCTATGGGTCAGATATGGCCAATCACGCATGTTTGAGCTACTCTTGTAGTAGCTTGTGTTTGTCTGGTTCGCTGCTATCAGTGTTACGATTGGAAAGGTGCCGCAACCTACCGTGACGCGGGCGTTGCCTAGCCCCGCCCACCGAGGAGGTCGACGGCAATGCATGGCTGGTGTTGAGTTGTTGTTCTGAGAATTGGCTGGGCTCTGATTGGTCACTGCCCAGCACGACTGTGCTGTGATTGGCTGCCCCTTTTCAGCTGTTACTAAGGTCACGGAGGTCAGTCAAGAACCCCTCGGGAGTCAAAATATGTGTTGATCCTGCATATTGAAAGATCACAAAAGAGGTTTAAAGGAAATAACTGAAACTGTTTTCCTGAAACAGGTAAAAATAAGCTTCAACAAAGACAATCAAATCAAGTGTATAGTACAGAAAATGCTTCATAACTTTCTTCAAAAACATTATACTTGGCCAGGGGATGATTTTGCACAGTAAAATATTGAGACAAGGCATTTTGTGTGCGCACTGAATGCTAATAATGAGCAGCAAATGATGATTGTTTTGTAGCAGCTAGCACACTGCGCTAGTGCTCAAAGTTGATGCTCAGTGCCAGGATCTCAGACAACGTACTTAGGCCCAGCAATTTTGCACAGTAAAATATTGAGACCAGGCATTTTGTGTGCGCACTGAATGCTAATAATGAGTAGCAAATGATTATTGTTTTGTAGCAGCTAGCACACTGCGCTAGTGCTCAAAGTTGATGCTCAGTGCCAGGATCTCAGACAACGTACTTAGGCCCAGCAATTTTGCACAGTAAAATATTGAGACCAGGCATTTTGTGTGCGCACTGAATGCTAATAATGATGATTGTTTTGTAGCAGCTAGCACACCGCGCTAGTGCTCAAAATTGATGCTCAGTGCCAGGATCTCAGACAACGTACTTAGGCCCAGCAATTTTGCACAGTAAAATATTGAGACCAGGCATTTTGTGTGCGCACTGAATGCTAATAATGAGTAGCAAATGATTATTGTTTTGTAGCAGCTAGCACACTGCGCTAGTGCTCAAAGTTGATGCTCAGTGCCAGGATCTCAGACAACGTACTTAGGCCCAGCAATTTTGCACAGTAAAATATTGAGACCAGGCATTTTGTGTGCGCACTGAATGCTAATAATGATGATTGTTTTGTAGCAGCTAGCACACCGCGCTAGTGCTCAAAATTGATGCTCAGTGCCAGGATCTCAGACAACGTACTTAGGCCCAGCAATTTTGCACAGTAAAATATTGAGACCAGGCATTTTGTGTGCGCACTGAATGCTAATAATGAGTAGCAAATGATTATTGTTTTGTAGCAGCTAGCACACTGCGCTAGTGCTCAAAGTTGATGCTCAGTGCCAGGATCTCAGACAACGTACTTAGGCCCAGCAATTTTGCACAGTAAAATATTGAGACCAGGCATTTTGTGTGCGCACTGAATGCTAATAATGAGTAGCAAATGATTATTGTTTTGTAGCAGCTAGCACACTGCGCTAGTGCTCAAAATTGATGCTCAGTGCCAGGATCTCAGACAACGTACTTAGGCCCAGCAATTTTGCACAGTAAAATATTGAGACCAGGCATTTTTTGTGCGCACTGAATGCTAATAATGAGCAGCAAATGATTAATGTTTTGTAGCAGCTAGCACACTGCGCTAGTGCTCAAAGTTGATGCTCAGTGCCAGGATCTCAGACAACGTACTTAGGCCCAGCAATTTTGCACAGTAAAATATTGAGACCAGGCATTTTGTGTGCGCACTGAATGCTAATAATGATGATTGTTTTGTAGCAGCTAGCACACCGCGCTAGTGCTCAAAATTGATGCTCAGTGCCAGGATCTCAGACAACGTACTTAGGCCCAGCAATTTTGCACAGTAAAATATTGAGACCAGGCATTTTGTGTGCGCACTGAATGCTAATAATGAGTAGCAAATGATTATTGTTTTGTAGCAGCTAGCACACTGCGCTAGTGCTCAAAGTTGATGCTCAGTGCCAGGATCTCAGACAACGTACTTAGGCCCAGCAATTTTGCACAGTAAAATATTGAGACCAGGCATTTTGTGTGCGCACTGAATGCTAATAATGAGTAGCAAATGATTATTGTTTTGTAGCAGCTAGCACACTGCGCTAGTGCTCAAAATTGATGCTCAGTGCCAGGATCTCAGACAACGTACTTAGGCCCAGCAATTTTGCACAGTAAAATATTGAGACCAGGCATTTTTTGTGCGCACTGAATGCTAATAATGAGCAGCAAATGATTAATGTTTTGTAGCAGCTAGCACACTGCGCTAGTGCTCAAAGTTGATGCTCAGTGCCAGGATCTCAGACAACGTACTTAGGCCCAGCAATTTTGCACAGTAAAATATTGAGACCAGGCATTTTTTGTGCGCACTGAATGCTAATAATGATGATTGTTTTGTAGCAGCTAGCACACCGCGCTAGTGCTCAAAATTGATGCTCAGTGCCAGGATCTCAGACAACGTACTTAGGCCCAGCAATTTTGCACAGTAAAATATTGAGACCGGGCATTTTTTGTGCGCACTGAATGCTAATAATGAGCAGCAAATGATTGTTCTGTAGCAATTAGCAAACCGCACTAGCGCTCAAAATTGATGCCCAGTACCAGGATCTCAGACAATGTACTTAGGGTGTACATGTTGAAGCTTAATCTCTCGTGTACCGACAGCACTACTACTGCCGTTTGGCGCTCTGATGCGGTGAATGGCGAGAGTGGTGGTGGAATGTTTTGTCTAACAAACTGGGTGTTTCGGGCATAAGTGACGCCATTACAGCGGAATGCTATTGATGCATTTTTGGTAGCATTTTGCTGTACTCTACAAGGGAAATCGATCACTGTTGTAGTACAGAAAATGTACGTAATTTGCAGGGCTTGAAGTTCGGGAGAAAAAATGCACAAGACCACAGGGCTTGTAGCTCAAAATGTTTACTGGACCAGAATTGTTTTTACAAGACCAGAATCAAAAATGAGAAAAATCTTCCTCAATGCAGTTTCACATGATGCATTTATAACTGATTTTATTTGTTCAAGCTCTGAGACATATACGGTAAAAGAGAAGATTGATCTCATTTGTCTCTATGGGTATAGCATTACTTCATTACTTAATTGAATTGAATGGTATTTTATCAACTCAAAATCAACACTTGTACATAATTTGTTTTTATTCAAGATATTACACAGAGTGAGGTGTTATTATTCAATTGAAAAAACCCAAGACTGCTGCCGTCGATTTCACCAAACTCTTCCTAACTTAGGATTAATCTTAGGACTTAGGACCAGTTAAGTTCCGTATTCATAGACGTTAGGACGCATTGAACCCATCCTAAGTTAGGACGAGTTACTCATCCTAACTCGAGATAGGATTAATCCTAGCGCTTTGTGAAATCGGCTGCTGGACTTGTCCGGGTCATGAGTTTACTGGCCCAACACTAAAACTACTGGCCTTGGGCCTGTGGGTCCAGTGTAAAACTCGAGCCTTGAATTTGTGGCATTTCATTTTGGTATGAGCTGTTAAGATTCCAAGTTCCCCGTCACCTTCCCCTCACCCCGCCCTTTCTTCCCTCCCGTCACATACCAATGTAACATTCCCACTTGGTGAACAGCGGATTCTTAGAGACTTCATAAGCACATCTCATTTCCGAGTAGGACACACCGCCGATGATGAAGATGATCAGGCGGGGGCCGCTCTTGTAGTTAGTCGCTTGTTTGTCCTTGTGCCAGTGTCCGTACCTCGCACTGTAAAGTATCACATTACACACAACCAGATAAAAGAATACCCACGCATGGAGCTTGTTCAACAGCGCCCTCTATTGATCCTCAATAAGAACAAGATAATCAGATGGGGCCTACTCCTGTACATTTCATATATGAACTAACCAGGTACAAAACACATTAAAAAGATATTACTAAATAAAGTAATTACTACAAATAGGCAAAAAATTCAAATATAAATATGGAGTAAACGCATCAGTAAATATGGCATCGTAAACGGCCGTTTAAAACCAGCAGGGTCGGCACCATGCGATAAAAGACTGAGGCGTTCATAAATACCGTGCCGTTAAAAACATCCAAAACCTTTTCAAAGTTGAGAACAAATCTGACAAATTAGCCCCAGCTCGCCTCGACTGTGCGTTGAACTTCTATCCATTTTGAGAGCTAATACCCTCCTCGAGCAAGTTTTGAACATTGGCGCTTAAGTTTCAAGTTTGTATTGAGGGCAGCATTCATATTGTTCAACAAAGTAATACAAACTTTTAATAGAGGGGATTCGCTCCCCAAATCGGTTACTTGATTTTTAAAATTCTTCTTTTTCACTTCACAAGGGATAAAAGTACAAACATTGGCACACACATTTTTTTCAATCACTAGCTTGCGTAATGAAACTGACTCTTGTTATTTACAAATCCCAGGGTAATATTTTTTAACACGTTGACTGCTGCCTACGAGTATATTTGTACTTACAGGTGTAACGAATTCTGCCACTACAAGTATACTCGTAGACAATGAAAGGGCTTTGTATTGTTATTTAAATACACTGGCATCGCTGAGCACGCAACACATACGCTTCTGGCAGTGGTGAGGACAGGGCATCCTTAGAATGTGTATGTTCAATTTTGGGGGGTATAGTACCTATTTGGTATGCGCGCATGCGCACCGCACTTGGCAAATGGGAACGCCCTACGAATATATGACCGGCAGTCAACGTGTTAACCACCCCATAAGTTCTGAGTGGTTGTAGCGTCTTACCTTCTAGCATTTGATCCTCCATAGCTGGTTGCAGTCGATCTGCCTGATAAGAATGGATACACCTTCTGATCCAAACGATCTTGAATTGTGTCCTGATTAAAAAGGACAATAAAAAAGTTCGTACAGTATTCTACTACACAAATTTTGTAAACACAGAAGTGAAGAAATCATTTAAAATTGTTAAAATACCAATAATTTTCAGAACTGTCCCCTACCGTCTGATAGTGTATGCCAGCCTGCAATATGACATCATGTAGCGAATGCAGCTACACGATTCACAGTCAACCCTCCTACTGTCTGACCATTCAATATCATCCACTGTGGTTTTGAATAGTAGATAAACTATGCAATTCTGCAATTTGTTATCATGTGGTGAATACATCTACACGGTAGTCAACCCTCCTACTGTCTGACCATTAAATATCATCCACTGTGGTTTTGAATGATAGCTAAACTATGCCAATCTGAAATATTTTATTATGTGGTTAATACATCTACACGGTACACAGTCTACCCTCCTACTGTCTGACCATTAAATATCATCCACTGTGGTTTTGAATGATAGCTAAACTATGCCAATCTGAAATATTTTATTATGTGGTTAATACATCTACACGGTACACAGTCAACCCTCCTACTGTCTGACCATTAAATTTCATCGAATGCAGTTTTTCAATGATAAATTAACTATGCCAGCCTGCAATATGTTATCAAGTGGTGAATGCTCCTACACAGTGCACAGTCCACCCTTTTACTTGATTAGCACAGAGATCTGTTTCCATGTTGCTATTATTGCAAGAGGTTTGCAGTGACACCATGTTAAATCTCTTTTGAGTAGTGTTGGTTCTGAAAAGAACCGGTGGTTAACGACTCAACATTTCAATCAGTATGCTCAGATCGTCTTCAGGAGAATGCTGGACTCTGTTGCTGGATACTACTAGACACTTTTGAGGACACTTGAAGAATAGATTGAAGAGATATACATTGGAAGAAACTTTCTATGTTGAAGAAGATACTACTTGGCTCTCGCCCTCCATGTTACCACATGGAGTTATACAAATGTGGCATACAAGAATGGACAGGCTGCCACCATTGTTTATCATTGTATTCCAATATTCCGGCATGCCATGGCAGATTATGGCGGTGGCTTCTGGCCAAGGTTCTGCGAATCACAGAGAGTGCCTACTCATATTTTCTCACAAGACCACATCAAATCCCCAAAATCACAAGAACCAATGTCGTCTTTCCTTTGTCAAGTCGGGTTTCATTGTGGCATCGGAAATTTATTACTTCAGAAGTTCCAAGAAGTTCCCCACAAAATTCGAAAAAATAATACCGTGGGTGGGCACAGATTTTTTTATTCCGGAATTCCCGACCCATAGTGGTTAAGGGTTAAAAACATAACAACAACACCAGTAGCATGTTTACCTCCATGATGTCCTTGACAACAGGTGTCCATCGTGAGAGCTGGTAGGTGTGCTCCGTAATGCGCTCCTTCCTCTCAGAGTTCTTGGATTTACGAGCTTTGGGCTGTTGATCAATCATTTTGTATTATCATCATCCACACCAAACATGACCTGGGCCGTATTTCATAGTAGCTGCTCAACCACAAAAATCAGCTAAGCACAAAACAATTTTGCTCACCAGAAAAAGGTTACCAACCAAAATACCATGGTATTATGTACCATTTGGTGCTGGTTTCTAACTTATTTTTGCTTTGCAGAAATATGCTAAGCACTACTGTCTGCATAAGCAGCTGTACTATGAACGGCCCAATTTCACAGAGTTGCTTGAGCAGAAAGTTTTACTCAACGCTTTTATGCTCGCCAAAACTAAGCAGGAAACCAATCAAAGACGGTGTGGGTCAAGGTGGAGAATACTGATTGGAGAATTGAAGGTGACGCGAAATTCAGTAACCATGCATTTCCGTCCCATCCTTTTAGCCTATTGACCCCCTGCACGACGCGCAGCGCACTTACACTTTGGGTGTTTAAATGTACACAAAGGAATTGCAGACGCGAATTTCACAGCTGTACAAAGGGAATTGTTTCTCAAAATGTCATACATTATTATCAACAGCTGCAGTGCTTCTCACCAAGTAAATTGTTACGGTCATCAATTTTTGGAGCAATTACCAAATGTATACTCTCCCTTTAAAACTCAATAAACATCAATTCTAAATTGAAGGGGGGGGGGGGGGGGGGTGAACAAGAAGAATAAGCTTACGTCAAATATGATTTGCACACCCAGGTGTTTCATGTTGGTCACAATGGGCTTCTCTGGCTCAGGGATCTGAGCGTGCTGAATCAACTTGTTCATATTCTCCTCGCTGATTCCTACAAAGCAAATCGAGTACGAAATATTCAAAAGATATTCTAATAATAATAATAATAATAAGCAGTTTTTATATAGCGCACAAAAATTACAGTGAAGTCTCAACGCGCTTCAAAAGGTATTCTACAGGATTGGTGGAGCTGACAAGACAGTCGCGGACAGTGTTCGTGTTTTGTGTGATCAACCATGTACGAGAGACAACAAACCTGTGAACATTTTGGGATTAATCCGTTGAGTGAGTCCGGAGAAAATTGTGAAAAAAACCATGCACAATTTTCAGCCTGTAAACACTTTGTCCTTTAAATATGGTTGCAACAACCGAAATCAGCTGTTGCACTTAGTTAGGTTTTCAGATACGGTTTTCTCTAATATATCACTTCATTTCAAAGGGAACTATTTCACAGAAAAAGGGTTTTGGGTATGAACTTCCTAGTCAGTAACCTTGCAGACTAAAATTAAACTATGACGCTTTTTTATCCTGACCGATCCTGTACAAGACAGGTTTTTATTTTCCCACGATATTATTTCTCAGAAAGCAGTTCTTACCATTCTTCCCGATGACATACAGTAGAATAATGCGGAGTTTATCGTAGGAGGAGTATTTCTGCTCCAGGAGAATGGGGACGATGTTTCTCATCTGATCCTTCACTCGCTCCCCCTCTGGGTTGGTACCGAGGGCCAGATCCTGCTCTACGCGACACAGGCTCTCAACCAGCGGCTTGAATTGCTTCATGCAGTCCTCTGCCAGCCTCAGATGGGTCGAGTACTGCGGTCGAAAGAAAAGACAAATCGGGCATTCAGATTTCTTACCCATTGTTCCACCTCGGGTGGCCCCCAAGCTTTTTAACAAGCGTGCACGCAAAGCAGTCCCTTGTGGGACACTAATCAGCATTGTTTTTTCAGTGCATTCCTACTATGGGTTAGTGACGAGAGATATCGATATGATGTGCTGCCCATGGTAGCGAGCCTGACCTTAAAGGAGCGTGCTGCTTCTCCTCGATCAACCATTGACAAGTCCTAAGTTAGCCCTGTTACACTGACCGGAGGAACCACAAATCTGGCTTCAATTTGATAACATCACTGAAAGAATGTTATTTTTACCTTCCTCATGTCCTTCTGATATTGCGGCATCTTCTTCAACATCTGAGACAGATCACGGACGCTCGTCTGAAAAAAAACATTCAACAATAAAAAAACAGTAATCAACCTCCAACAGAACCAAAAAGAGAAACACAAGTAAGACAGTTGCACCACAAATAAGGCCAAGTTTGAATTGGCGGCTACAGCTACGGCTATGGCTGGATCGTAGAGTCGTTATGTATTGAAGTATAGAACGTCCTCAGCAATGCCCTTAGCAACAGTCGTAGCCGTAGCTGTAGCCGCCGCAGTTCAAGTATTGTCCACTTCATCTCACCTTCTCTGAGCCTTCGGAGCCCATTTTGCCGCCCATCTTGGCCTTGGCAAAGTTCTTCAGCTGAGTTGTAATGCCCCTGTTTTAAATGAAAGTCGAAGGTCATATGAGAAAGGGAACAAATGAGGCTGGGGAAGGGGTGCCGAATCGAACGGAGAGGAAATATTTTGGAATTGGAATTTTTCCATTCTGTAGCAGCTCTTCTGTAGCAGTAATTCTTGGGGGTACGACCGTGCAACAAAACTCGTTTCTTGGAAGGAGTGTTGGGTCCGAGAAGACTCGGGTTTGTTCTCCGCTTCAATCAGTTTCCTCCAGTCATCTTCAAGAGACTGATGGGGCTTATATACTGCACCAGTAGATTCTTCTCAGAGCCAACACTCCTTCCAAAAGGAGAGTTCATATTTTGTTGTACCCGCAAGAACTACAAGAAATATATAATCTCACCATGCAAAGCCTCAAAACTGTTATTTAGAAGACATGACACTAACCAAGAGACTTGGCACTCTTTGACAAGAACATCTGTTGAATATAGCATCTATTTGGTACGGCGTCTGTACTTACTGTGAGACGTCAGCAATGTGCTGGTGGCGGAGACCAATCCACAAATCGTCGTTCTCGTCCAGCAGCACCTCTTGGTCATTCATCTCACCTCCACTAGCTTCATACCTACACCAAAAATAAAATGCAGTTTTCTTCTCATAAACTCGGTGTCATTGTAAAACACTCTCCTTACCTCATGGTTGCAAAATTAAACAAACAAAAGCATCACATAGCGATAGATTGGATATAGGTTTAGTCCAAAAGACAAACGCACAGATTGTTTTCTTATTTGATTACAATAATATAATTGACATTGTTGACGTTGTTGCACGGAGCACGTTTACGCGAGACTTGATTTTGGTGCCGAATCGAGTTACGACCTCGTTGCAATGACACGAGGAAAATGGCCTCTTCAGAGTGACTGACCTGTAGACGTCATTTTCAATGGGCAAGAGATCATTGGCCATAGCTTGGAAGGTCAGCTCATGCAGAAGAGGCGACACTGGGTCAAATCCACGATCGACGACAATCAACTGAGAGCGATGTTTCTCTGGACCCTGGTTTTTCAGAAGAGAGAGAGAGCAAGGTTACAGAGGTCAAAGGTCAAATTTAGTTTTGCAAAGCACTCATTTTCCAAAAGACATTGTCTTCATGAAAGTGGGAGAAAAAAATTGAAAAGTAGATCAAAGAGCATCATTTCTTTATGTCTGAAGAAATTAACAGCAACTTTTTCCACCAAGCAAATTTTAAAAAGTCTAAAACCAGATAACATTCTGAAATTTATTTTCAGTTGATTTTGACGATGCTTATCATTCTGAGTATTACTAACAAACTGACCTCTCCCATGGTAGGTTCGTCTGCTTTGTAGGCATCCAGCTTACTCTGGATCATCTGAGCTACTTCAAGATTCCGATCGAAATCACTAAAACAAGGAAAGAATTACAACAATCATAAATAACAGCTCCTGATCCAACGAAGAAAGGTCATACACAGTATTTCCTGCACAGCTTTGGAAATTTGAGTGTACAGTGTTGAGTATACCGCTATGAGTGGTGACAGGTAACATCTGGGGCTAATTTTATTTAAAAAAAGGTAAGCACAGAATAGGTAGTGGCCTTTTGTTTCGACCCTAGCAGAGTCATTCTAAAATGCTAAAAAATTACTTTGCAAGGATCAAAACATCAGGCCAATAGCTATTTTGTGCATTTATACCATAAAACAGTTTGAAACAGCTCATTCTATTTAGTCAAAAAAAGTAAGCAGACGTTTTCTACTTAGAGAGCATCCATTCGCAGACTTCTTCATTTCAGACTGACTGCTTACTGTAAGCAAGGCAAGAGGTACGCTAACTTACCAGTGGTTCTTTTATAAGCGGGCAATTGACCCCTTCCCATGAAATATGTAAATTGAACATCGCGCGTGCACACTCTCCCTACTGGTTGGCAAAATGAGTGAACATCGCGCCTTTTTGTATGGGACTGATGGTGGCGTGACGCACACGCGTTTGTGCGTCTGCCTAGTGCAAAACTCTATAGCGTTTGCCAACCACCAATAGTGTATGTACGCATGCGTGAATGTAATTTACGTATTTTATGGGAAGGGTCTATTGACACAAATCCATTGTGAACGCCCACACGCGCCGCAAAATCTAAACATATGTTTGTGACATACCCTTTTGCTTACACACATTTTGTTCTGCTAAGCACATAAAATTGCTTACTGGTAAACAGCTTTATGAAACTGGCCCCCCGACTAGAAGCAAAAATTAGCAAACAATCGAGGTATATCAAAAGGTACTTTGCTATATCAAATGGTATCAATTATCACAATCCAGGTATACCAAATGGTAAAATGGTACTAAACTAAGTACTAAATGGAACTTATAGTTGCCAAAACTTTCTCTTCCGTGATGAACAAGTTGTTTGTGCCTGGCAGCTTTGTGACATTGAGCAATGATCTGAAGGAGAGGCTCCAAGGTCCAGTTCAGTTTTGTGATGCACTGATTTTCCAACAGATGGACAATAATGGGAACAAATTGCAAGTCTCTAACCTCATGTTAAAATGCAAGTGCAATTTTTGTCAAAATCCAAAAAACATTCGCTGACGCCTCATTTAAAAATATATGGTCTGTACATTTTTTGTATAGAGAATTTTTAGTTCATCCCTGGATATTGATGATATTCAATCAAAACAGCTTGAAATTGTCTTTTGGACAGGCCCAGGAATTCTTCTTCAGAGCGTACAGACCCATTTGTTATTGTTATCCGATGATGCCATCTTTTCAAATTTTGCTCTGAAAGAGTATCAAATAAAACGGCACGCTACACCTTACTAAGGAGAGGTTAGAGGCTTGTAATTTTTCCCCCACTTTCATGAGGACTCTGTCGATTAGCAAACGAGTGCATCACAAAACTCAATTTGACCTCGGAGTCCCCCCCCCCCCTTCTTTAATAAAAACAACTGACCTGCGATATCTAATGGCCGGGTATTCACCGAGGGATGCACAGAGTGTAGCGATCTGCTCGGAGATTCTCTCTATCATGGTGGTGCGGTTGGCTGTGCGCGTGGGATTGTAGAAGATGTTGAAGCTCTCCGGTGAGTCCAGAGAGAAAACCTGGGGGGAATAATTTGTAATTTGTAAAATGTGTTTAATATTCTAATGTCATTTAATTTTCTTTATACCCTGTGTACAATGAAGCGTTTTTTGGCCTTTGGGCCACCTGTTTAAAAAAAAAGGAATGTTATAGTTGAAGTGATCTGTAAAGGAATCAACTGCAAAGCGCAAGCTAATTGCAAAGCGCGAGCTAATTGCTAAGCACGAGCGTGTGCGGGATTGGTTTCTAACTAATAATATTTTGATATAGAAGACGATTAATAACAAAGATGGGAATAAAATAAAGGAATGTAAGAATAAGAAGTCAGTTTGGGGAAGATACTTGAACCTTAATAAAAACTTAATTGTTTAGAGACATCATCACTTGCGTCCAACTTGTCATTTATTGGTCTGTTGGTGGTCATCAAGCCTCCCGATCATCTAGTATACTACTCCGCACGTGCATGAGGAAGAAAGGACCCAAACCCAGGCCAAGACATTAAATGATTAATTATAAACCTGAAATAAATGAAGTTCAAAAAGTTAAGACGCAAAAATCTTTGGTGAATCTTACCGATGATTCGTACGGCATGAATGCGATGTTGATCTCTTTCAGGTTCTTGATCTTGTTCTTCACAGCTGGGTTCTTACACAGTGTGGTGAACAGCTCAGCCGGGCAACCTGAAGTAAAGAATGTACACAAAAAACAGCAGCTCAACAAAAAGACCCGAGCGCAACAACAATTAGGCACAAATGGTTCTTTCTCAAACATGAGCGGCGCATTTAAAGACTTTCAATAAGTGGCAAAGAATCGTTATCTCATTTCCTTGTGGACCTCGGCAATCTTCGAGACGACACAAACTCATTACCTATAATTGGGAAACTGTGGTAGATCACTTACACCATGACCATTTACTTAAAATCTATGAATGATGTAGAGCCCCAACATCCCAAGGTTCACGTTTAGGTTTATACTTCACTAAAAGAAAACGCAGAGAACGAAAGAAACTATACACTATTAATTTTTTGACTTCACCAGCAAGTTCGTCTCCATTTTACCATATTTCTTTAATTAGTGAATCATTATTGAATAAACAAGATAAGTTCACTTACATTCTGTGAAGAAAACATGAGCAGCTTTGTACTGGGGGCTGAGTGGCTCCTTGAAATCATTTACCAATTGAAGGATAGACTGTTGATAAATAATGAACAAAAATACAGACAAATAATAAATAGTGAATAAAGCTGAACTACTCAGGAAGCAAAAATTTGCCATACAAACTAAACTTTGTGAACACTCACCATCTCAAACTCTTTAAAATGACAAATAATGTTGATTTGATTCTTCCCAACAGGTTCATGTACAAAGAAAATTAAACTAGCCGCCAATTGGTACCTTTTCTGATGGCTGAACGATGTAGATGGCCTCCAGTGTGCGTAGAGGCTCCCGTTTCTTCATCAAGTCTTCCACCACTGTTAAAACATACACAAATTGTAGAGAAATAAACAGCACTTTCTCTTCCATCTTAAATAATCCAACTATAATTATCAATAAATGTTGATGGTCACTCTTGTGTCCTGGGCCCAATTTCATAGAGCTGCTTAAGCAGAAAATATTGCTCTTAAAACAATTTTCTGCTAAGCAAAAATCAGCAGAATACCAGTCACAAATTGTGCATGTGACATGGTAATTTGGCTGGTAACCTTATTCTGATAAGCATAATTTTTTGTTGTGCTTAGCTACTTTTTGTGCTTAAGCAGTTCTGTGAAATTGGGCCCTGGACCAATTTCATAGAGCTGCTTAAGCACAAAAAGTAGGTAGGCACAACATTATTACGCTTACCAGATTAAGGGGCCAGCAGAAATACCATACCACATGTAACATTTATGACTGGTATACGGCTCATTTTCACGATGCAGAAACTTGTTAAGCAATATTGTCTGCTTAAGCAGCTTTATGAAATTTGGCTTAGGGCAACTGAGGCAATGGCGCGGTAAATGTGAAGCTTATTAATCTCTCAACTGGTTCACTGATTCAGGCCTGGAATTTTATCTTTGAAAGGGCAAGGCCATTTTCATTTTGCAAAGGGCACTTCCATTGGAAAATCTTTAAGTCTATAGGAAAATTTTGAAGGGGCACCGAGGCCAAGACCAGGGCAACAAAGGCCGTGTAACTCCAGGAAGGCCTGCTGATTTAACAAACTTTAAACTACGTGAGCATTTGTTGCAAGACTGAAGAGGTGGAGGTACATCAACAACTCACGTTGAAAGTCTTTAATTGAAAAAAAAAAGTCAATAGACTCAATGTCCTTGTTAAAAACAGTGTACGTCAAAAAAGCTTTGGTGAAGTACATGTACATGTATGACGTAGTTGCACAAGGCCTACAAGGAGAGGTGGTCGAGTGGGTGGTTGTGTATTTGCATCATTCATTTAAATCCACTCAATCGTACAAAGTATTATACTTAAAAGTATTCCATAGCCCATTTGTTGTGACTGAAATCAACAAAAAACTTTAACATGCGTTTAAACCCCACAAGTTTACGACGTTTACAACTTACGTGTGATGCCTTGATTGGTCATATCTTTCATTCGGCAACATGACGACAATATTCGCATGCTCAGCTGGTCTACAACCAACACCTTGGGAAAGATAAAACAAGATAACTGCAGTCAGGGAACTAGACCATTATCACTGAGCAATTTTGTCAGCATGCCTCCCAGCATGCCTTCTTCGCTCATAACCTCTGGAATTGGTTCATTAAAATGTACCAGAATCTGGCACATTTTAATCAGGCCTGTGGCCGATCCACTCTACGCGCCCGCTCAAGTTTGGTAACCCCCAAAAGAGGCCTTAAGTCAAAGAGCAACTGGTCCCCTCTCATTCTTCTTTGATCTTGTGATATGTCTAACTCATGCAGTTTAGGATGACCCTGTAAAAACATGATTCATTAAAAACGGAATCGCGTCAAAATACTTGCATTTTCACAAGCGCGTACTTAGCGTCCTACCAGCGCCATACAAGCGCTCGAAATTTTTTATCAAGCTTGCACACAAAGTAGTCACGTTTGGGAGCCAATCAGCGTTGTTTTTCAGTACATCCCTACCAGGGGTTAGTGATGAGAGATATCAATACCACACGCTGCCCATGGTAGCGAGGCTGCAGTCTTGTAATCTTCCATTTAATTCAATATAAACAAATGGAGGCAGGAAGAGTCTGGTCCCTTTTCAACTTTTCAAAGGCTGAATGAAACAATCATTGTGTTTTTCCAATAACGATCAAATTACATGTATATGGACTATTTTTATCCCAAAGTTTACCCTCAGATGGCACCCTTTGTCTTACCTTCCATTCATTTGGTTTCTTCAGAGGACAGAACACTTCTGTGAGAATCCCTGCAGAAGAAAAAACAAGCACCATCCTTTAAAAATAAAGTTTGTTGTTCAATCATTCCATTGACTCAAAGATCTGATGTCACAGACCTGGAATTTTATCATTGAGAGGGCAAGGCCACTTTTCATTTTGCAAAGGGCACTTCCATTGGAAAATCTTAAAGTCCATGGGAAACTTCTGAAGGGGCACCAAGGCCAAGACCAGGGCAACGAAGGCCATGGCCTCTGTGGCCACCGTGCAATTCTAGGCCTACATGTATGATAATACCACTTTGAGGAATTTTGATTTGATCTTTGATCTTTTGAAAATTTGGGGAGGATACGCCATGTGTCTTCCATCTTTGTTGCTGTTGACATAATCATCATGACCTATGACAGCACTGTCAAGTTTGACAAACTTCTGATCAATGTCGACAAAGTAATAATTATCATGTCTACTACATGTAAATAAAAATAGGGCAACATGTAGAACATGCTGCAAGCAATGCATGCCTCATTATGTGGTAAAACAGTACTTAATTATTAGGATAGAATAGGAATATTCATGTATTGTATTCACGTACCATGTATTACATGTATATTTATGTATTATATTAATATTAGATGTACATGTATAATACACACATATGTTCACAATACACACAATGCACCAGGTTTTTTTTTAATTAAAATAAAGAAAACAAGAACGCTGGAAACGAACTGAAGCTATTATAAATTGCATGTCATCAAATGAAATACAGTACAGTCCATTTTATAATAAACATTATACCATAAATAATACAGTGTACAAGTTTGCATGATTTATTATTAAAATGCACATTGTCAAATGTACACAGGTTTAGCAGTTTACATTGGATAAGGTTTGCAGAGCCTTTGCACACACATTGTACACTGTGCCCGTCATTTACAATGTTAATGAACATCAGGGTTCTCCCAATGCATCAGCTAGTATCGGGTCAATACCAGCGAATTGCCTGCCAATACGCACAAATTTTCGCCACTACGCAAAAAAACAAACATATTTTCTATTTAATTGTTTTATTCCATTTAGAATGCTCCAGATTGCACAGAAAACCAAGATGAATGCCTAGTAGAAAACATTCTGAGGACCTCATATCTTTGGCCAAACTTCAAAAATTTGGGTCTAGAATTGCCCCACAGATTAAAAAAAATCCTGGGGAAAAACCTTTACATAATGAAGACCAGATTCATCATACCACATGATCTGTACAACTAGATGATGCGCCCAGTCTTAACAAGAATTATGATAGCATTACATGTAGGAAACAAGCTGTATCTTTCACATGTTTTTTTGATTTTGTATGCCAAACTGTACAGTTGTGTCCAAAGTGATATCATCAGCAATATTGGCATCAATGTACAAAATTAAAATTAATGGTTTTTTTTTTACGTCTGACTTGGATGTCAAAGTCGATCCGGAATTCAATTATAGCTACCCTTGAACATTATGAATACGCATTACCCCTGCAAACGCTGGTAGGCTAAACATGCATATAATTACATGTAGGTACTCAAATATTCCGTCCATCGTTCCTCGCTGTGTGGTGTACATGTATGTTAATTGCATTGATCTGCATGAGTGAATACTGAGGGGTCAATATTATTGCAAGGTGTTTTGTGCATAATGTAAAATAGGAGAAGGCCTAAGGGTGAAATATTGTACACGTACATACTCATGCAGCTTAACTCGTTTTTTGTGTCCATGATTCCAAACACAATACAGCAGTGGCATTTTTAATAGATCTGCTGTATAATTATTATGCATATTGATGTATAATGTAACTACACTGTGTGTGTGTTAATTTTGTTAATGGAACTCCTACATGTGGGTATGTAAAGTGCAATAATAAACTGTTGTTAAATACTTTGCCAGTCCACACACATTACATTCACCAGCTACACTTTGCATACCGCTCGTTCTCCCTTGAAACACTAACAGTGGTCCCCTGCCCAAATGATACTTAAAACACCTAGGGACCAGTAAAAATTCACTCCCAAGTGGTCCTGCTGGCTAGTACAGTGTTGTAAAATTATCCTTATTTATACAAAGTACAGTATGAACTAGTGCTAACATGTACATGTATCCGCCAATTTGTCTGAACTAGCCTTCGGCGGACATTTTTTCCTGCCTGCAACAATTTTTTGCAGTCAGTCAGATGACTGACGTAAATATCCACCTAAACATTATATTGTGTATCATGCACAGGCATGCACCAACCTTGCTATGCTTCAGTTCCCCCAAAACAAAGAGGGATGTCCAGAAGGTACTGGAATAACTGTAATTTCTCTTTTTCCGGGGGGGGGGGGGGGGGAGGGGAGGGGAGGGGGTTACTGTGTAGTATGTAATCCTGGATTCCAGACCTTTGTCTTTCTGTTATACAATTGTGTCACACAAGGATGGACAGGCTGCCACTATTGTTTATCACTTTATTCAGCTCACTGGGAAGTAAGTCCGAGCATTCCGGCATACCCTGGCAATTATCGACCATAGCTTATAGCCGAGGTTTTGCGACTCACCGTGAACCCATACTCTTACTCCCATACTCCCATACTCATACTCATACTTTTCACAAGAAAACAACAAATCCCACTGCTTACTATGAGAACCTTAAGTGTCTTTCCTTTGTCAAATCAGGGTTTTATTGCGGCAATGTCATTTTCAAAGGAAAATTATTACCGGTACTCCAGAAACTCCAAAATGTTCTGAAAATTAGTACCACGCAGCTAGGCACGCAAAAGTTGTTGGAACGTCAACCAAAAGAGGTCATAAGGGCGTACATGTACCTTTTCAAATGAAAAAGAAAAAACTCACTGATAAGGCCAAAGTCAATTTTCTCACAACTAAATTGCATTTTGCAGTGAAGTGGTGGTTAATTTACATATTTGCACAATTGACTTAATGTCTAATGCCATAGCCAATTTTAAAAAACAAAGGGTTCAAACTTGTTTAAAATGGTAGTTTGTTATTCAAGACTGCCGAGACTAAGATTTTCAAAAATTGACTCAAAATGCCCTATTTTGTGTGCAATCTATTTAGCATTTTCCCCCTATCTTTCTTACTGTTTGTTTTCCCTAGCCATTATTTTTCTTCCCAAAATATCAATATTAGAGTAACTAATAATTATTCAATCAAACACTACACAGCAGAAGAAAAAAAACTTCTTGAATGTTTCCGGCCAAGGCCTGTAATTATATCCTTTTAATTTTGCAAAGGGCTCTTCCATTGGGAAAACTTAAAGTCTACATGTATGTGAAACTTTTGAGGGGCACCAAGGCCAAGACAATTGCCCTTGTCTTTGTCTTGGTTCCAAGACCATGGTGTTTATGTACACACAATCAGAACCATTGTTCGGAATAACACTAGTCACAGCGCCCTCTATGTTTATTCATTACAAACATGTACAGTGTACATAAATCCGAACACTGCTAATGATTGTGTGTACACGAACACCATGGTCTTGGAACCAAGACTAAGGGTGCAACCCAACAAATAAACTCCCATAGCATACTGTGAAAAATGCTAAATATTAAAAAATACACAAAAAATACTTAGAAGTCTCACAGCTTTTTACAGTAAAGGGAAAATTACTAATTGACTCTTGAACTTTTATTCTCTGCTCAATTTGATATGGGGAGTCCCTGGGCCGATCGAGTTATTCTCCTTCCTAATAAAAACACCCCTACACAGGTGTAATTTTCAAAACGTCCGAGCATCAATCTTGAAAAATATCCCTACACCTCTCAGCAAGTTGCCTCTCAGCAAACAGGACCATTTATTTCAGGGCCTATGTCATCCAAAATACCTCAAGTTGGAAGTCGACAACTCCCAGGTCACAATTTGGGCAACATTTTTACACTGAAACACTTTCTGGGGGGCTCTCAAATCTGTCTAATATAAAATATTTTGAGGGTCTACAAAAAATTGATGAGCTTGACGCTCTGTTTTCTCCTTATTTGGTGGGGTGCACCCTATAGACATGGCCTCCGTGTAATTCCAGACCAGTTGGACTACATGTACATGTACCTGGGACCTAAAAAACCAAGAGCGAGTGGCAACCCAATCCCGTGGGAACAAAAAAAATACATTCACAATGTACATTTGTACACTTAATTAAGCACATGTATGTAAAATTAACGGAAACCAGTTATCGTCGACACACAACAGAGCCCCCTCCCCCACTCCGCACCTTCAAGAAAGCTTGCCCATTGCTGGTACATGCACAATCTCTCCACCGAACAACTCCACAGCAAAGTGCCCCATTGATCTCAAAACTCAATGTGATACAAAAGGGAATTTATGTGCGGTTACAGATAATATACTGCATTAGAAGCTCTAAAAAGTGAAGTACATGTACTGATGTATGGTACATGTAATTCCTTTTGTAGATTCCCGAACACATGTGACACCATTTGGACCGTTGCCACTGGATTTACGTAATATTTCTGATAGATTAACAGACTCCAAACCAGCCTAATATCACTGTAATTCTTAGCACAAAAATATTTTTAATTTCTTACCCTGTTTTTTGCTGCTTTTTACTTTTCAAATATGTACATGAATATGTCATAAGGTTAGTTTTTTAAATATAATTTTTCAATCATACTACTAGACCCATATTAGTTACTGTTAATAAGCTTTAAATCTTTTTATTCTTTTCCAAATTATTAATTATCATAAATGTTCTACATTTCAGAACTGATGGATAGTTTAAGTGTTTTCCATGTTGAACATTTTTATTAGTTTATATTTTCTAATAACCAAATGATCACTCCATCCTGGTGTAAGATACGCATTTCTTTTTGATTGCGTGGTGTGCTACCTCCGAAGACGAAAAACTTAGTTTGCTCTTGTAAATTTAAAATTTGCATAACAGGGCTGGAGCGCAATCTTTGAATGTTTAATATTATTCAACCATTCTGACCACCATCATGAAATTGCTGTAGGAATAGGTTTGATCTCCCAAGGGTAAGGTAAGGTCGAAGGGTAAGGTCATTAGCTTTCTGCTGGATCTTAACATCTATTTGAAGTGAGACTTTTGTTCTAAAACGTGAGTAGAAAGTTGTCATGGTTGTTGTCCTTAAACAAAATTAGCATGCAAATCAAATTTGTGCGTGCAAACTTGAGCTTAAAAATTGCTGGCGCACAGTTTTGAACAATTATTGCGTGCCAACATTTGAAAATGGAAGTAATTAGAGATTGCGCTCAACAGTGCTATATTCCTAGACTGACTGCATTGATCAATTTGAATACATTCATGCGTCTTCATTCTTCCTGTTCTTTTTACCGTTTGAGTAGTTCAGAGTTTAAAACAATTGCATAATAATGCTGCACATCTACAGTTTACTACTTAAGTATATTTTGGCATTTCATTTTTTTTTCTTTTCTGAGAAAAACCTATGCGCAAATCGCATGATCCAAAAAGAAATGATAATTGAAAGATCAAGAGTTGCACTCACTTTTTTATGATTTTTGTGAATGTGATACGTTTGTTTAATGTTTGTGTACCCTTCTCAATCTCGTCTTACATTCACATAAACATAAAATGCATCTCTGTCTTTTATAGAACTGGTGTTACTGTAGTGTTAAAATGTAACATTTGAGTCATATAACTTGAATTATTTGGGATCAGCAGTAGCACCACTTCAGAACTCCACAGTTGACAAATCTCATACTAGCCACCCGTGACTCTACCACTTTCCACACACCCTACCCAACCCGCACAGATAGTCTATCAGTCAGTGCAGTGGTGTTATTAAAATTAAACAATGGGAGGAGGGTGGGGAACTGTCTGGTGTGCAAGGGTGATGCCGATGACTGCGTTGAGGGGTGGGTTTGCAACTTTATCAACTGACAAAAATGCTCAACCAGCGGGTGACCTTGCTGGAGCGACTTTGTTTTTAGGCCAGACCACTTTATTGGACTGGGAGAGGGACCGAGGTGGGCGGGGAAGATGACCGACCAGCATCCAAAAAATGCAGACGGCTTTCAAATGAAATTTCACCTACTCATCTCACATTTTGCCACAAATTATCATTATCAAATGATGCTGAAATAAAGTTTCACACTTTCAAGGCTGCATTTTTATAAAATTCTTCGTTAACATACATATTTTAACAAAAACATAGCAAACTTACTTTGACCGACCACCGCCTTGAGCGCCATCTTGTTTTTTATATGACTTTTCGAAAGGAATTCTGGGTAAATCTATATTATTAATGTATACGTAATTGGTGTGCGCGCGCGCATGATAATGCAATAATTATTTATGACATGAGATGATGAGGCTATAAAACGGATTAGAATGACTCATTTGAAACCAAAGCCAAAGGTCTCAATCATTGCTGAAGTTAAATAACTTTCAATATGGTGTAAACCATGAATAAATTTATGTTTTTACTGGACCAAATAATCTTTGTCTGGTCCTTTGCTCTATCTGTCTGCTCTGTCCTTGCCCAGTTTCATCTTCCTCCATGGTTTCATCATGGAGGAAGGAATAGAGCTGCTTAAGCATAGTACCGGTATCTAAGCACCAACAAATTATGCTTACCAGAGTTAGGTTACCAGCCAAGCCACCATGTAGTGTGTACAATTTGTGACTGGTATCCTGCTCATTTCTGCAAAGCAGAACATTTTAAAGCAATATTTTATGCTTTAAAGCAGTTATGCCTGAGCCCATAAACTTCAGAGCTGCTTAAAAGCATAAAAAGTAGCTAAGCACAATAAAATTATGCTTACCAGAGTAATTTTACCAGCCAAATTACCATGTCACATGTACAATCTGTGACTGCATCCTGTTTATTTTTGCTAAGCAGAAAATTGATAAGCAATAATTTGCTGCTTAACCCCCACAGCACATTCGTCTAGTACAGTCTAGTAACAAAATTCTCTGTCCAGTTCAAGCACCAAGGGATTTCATTGTAGTTGGCCCTTAATGTTTGGGACCTTTTTTCTTTAAGCTGCTCTATGAAATTGGCCCCTGATCTTGTGGTTAAAAATAAATATGTGGTATTTTCTTAAGACAAGGTGGGCACAGGAGGAAGAAGAGTTTAACATTCCATTTTGTTAAACAATAATTAATCCACAAAAGTGTACATGTACATTTCCCTCAGATTTTGGACTGTTTACGTGGTTGAAAGGTATATGCAAACAAGCTTTCATCAGACCATGGCGGTAGAAGTGGATCCATGGTCAGAACTCAAGGCTGAAAGTGAAATCAATGACTCAAAAAAAAAAATGCGGTCGGTCAACCTTCTCTTTTGTGCTTCTTCAATTAACAGTTGATTTTAATTGGTCTTAAAAATGTTATTACAGAGTGAGGAAGCTGGGTTGTTTTTTTTTTTTTTTTTTAATGGGCACAATCTTTAATAAACTGGGCACAGTTGGTGTCATCATGTCTTTCTGAGAGCAGGATCCCTGCCCTCCATTAAACTTAAAACAATAAAAAGACACTGGAGGTGGAATAATGAAAGGCCGACCAACAACACACTGTATTAATGAAACCTTTTAAAAAATTAACCACAAGAGGGGGTAAACCTAATGATCAGGACCACAGAGCAGCAATGGTCACAACCTAGGCTCATTTTCATAAAGCTGTTGGCATAAAACTCGGCTTTAAAAACTGAAAGCCTGCACGGTATGTGATGTACACTACTTGAGATTGGCACACCCACTTATTTTTGCCAAGCGTACTAATCAAAAAGCTTTTAAATGGGTAACAAGAGCAGAAGTTTTTACTTAAAGGCAAAGTATAACTTTGGTTTTGGGGACCAATTGATTGTTTGAATCCAATATAAATGTAGATAATACAATAATACTAACCTGTGAAAATTTCATTTCAAAAGGTGGTCGCATTTTTTAAACATTGCTAAAATCCGCAGCGAATATGTCCAGGCATAAAAAATAATCCCAAATAGGAATATGATCAGATTCAAATTTTGGGGGATAAAAACTGGCATCTTTTGCCATATCCACATTGTTAAAAAAAATATAAAAATGCTTTATTCTATCGAAAGTTGCTGTACTTCTGTCCTAGTAAGTTTTTATTGCCTTTAATTTAGAGTAATTACCAATCATATACCTTCCCTTTAAGTATTGCAATCAAAACCATGAAAAAAGGGGAAAACGAATCGACTTTGACATTTTGTCTAAAAAGCATTACTTTATTTCAACACTGGACTGGACATCACAACACATGGGTGATAAAAATGATCCAAATTGAATTTACATTCATGTAGAAGCGTTTAACTCATTCTTTTTAAGAAACAATGATTTTTGTATAAAATGTGATCTTTGGGTTGATGTTTTGAGGTGTATTTAACTCAAACCACTTAATCTGTAGGTTTGAAGGGCAATTTTTGTTCCTAAATTTTGATGTTTTCAACATGATTCCTCACTAATTTAAAAAAAAAAATTGTCAAAATTGGGGCTAAAGTAAACAAACAAGTTTTTAATTTTGCTTACTAATCATTGAAAAGATTGTGGTATTCATTTTGTTTCTCAAAAACATTCACCTAATATCAACAACTTTTTAATGTCATACATAACTTATAAATCTTGCCGAATACAGCTCACATTTACAAAAAGAATCAACATTTTGTGTTTTTTTTTTACTAGTTTATTTTTGTTGCCTGTCAAAGCAGTTTACAAAGACCCAAGTCAAACTGTTTTCTTGACAAAAACATAATTTTCAAGGAAGAAGTTGTCAGCATCAGTATGAAAAGATTGGTGACATTTCCTATTACCAAGTCTTCTTTCAAAAGAAAGACCAGGGTTCTGCCCATAGTAGTTGGTGCCGGAAAACCTGCCCGGCAGTCAGGATTCCCCAACCACCTCAGTCAGAATTTTCTGTTTCCGACCACCACACATTTTCAAAATTTTTAAATGACACTTGCAATTTTCTTTTAAAGGTTTTCAACGAAATGTAAAATTGGGTATTTACCAGTAAAAATGGTATCCCAAGCCATGAATTTTGAGTACTTCTTTGATTTGAATCTCTTTATATGATTTACCGTGTAACTGATCCGACTCGCAATGGTTTCCAGGGAAACATTTTTTCACCACTAAAGAAATCCTGGGCAGAACCCCGAAAGACTAAAGTAAAGCTAGCCTGACAAACCTCACCACGAATGAGCATGATTTCATTTGGAGGAAGACTTTGGTATGTAACTTTGCATGTCGATAAAATGTCAGAAACATTCACTGAAAATTTTCAGTACACAAAATGAAAAAATCAACTCTGGGGACAAGGTAATCTAGCTCATCTGAGAGCAAACATCTTGACGGTATAAATCTCCAGCGGAAAGTTCATTTGGATTTCTTCCTTCATGACAGTGAGTCCAGCTTTTGTGAAAATCTTCATCAGCTCCTTGGATGATCGTGTGACGCTACTGTCCTGTTCATCGTAAACATAGCCCTCCTTTGAAATGTTCTCCTTGACGCAGATGACACCCCCGTCCTTCAGCCCTTCTTTGCACCTCTTGAAGAAGTCGACAAGATGCTTATCAGTGAGATGACCCAAGACCCACTGACACCAGATGACGTCGTAGTGTTTGGGTCGTGGAACAAATTCTTGCAGTCCACAACAGATGTATTTCCCGATTTTGGATGCTCCTTCTTCGAGGAACACAGGAGCTTGGTCGAGGAATTTCTGCTCTTGTTCGACGAGATCAACTGTCTGAAATAATGGCAGTAGAGTGTGTTTTGTGACACGGCCAATACCAGCACCACAGTCTAGCGCTCTTTCAGATCCAACTCGTTCTTTCCATTCGCACTGCCAAATAAAATAAAATACAATTTACAGGTTACAGTTCAGAAATCATTTATGTTCATGTCACTAGAATCAAGAAAGAGAAAAATTCTGGGAAAACAAGCTGAATCCAGCTCCCAACATTGAAAGAATCAGCATCTTTTTCCAGGTTCAGAACTGATGTTGACAAGTTTCTTTTTAAATTTAAATGTGCAAACTGCCAGGTCGTCTTAATCAACAAACACCTTATAAATAAGCTAGTATTAGTAAATGATTGCCCTCGAAATAAATTGACAAATTGCTGTTTCAATTAGACAATAATGGGAAGTTTGTTTGTTAAATGTTAATTTGTAAAGAATTAACACCCCCCCCCCCAAAAAAAATAAATAAATAAATAAATAAATAAAAAACTGTACTTCATCATCATGAACACAAGCCTCAACCATGGCCAACAAAATTTCTTTAATTAATCTTGAAATAAAACATATTAAGAATGAGGTGGTTTCAATTCAAACCGGATTACTGACTGCATATTAAGTATTTATAAACTTAGAAAGTGTTATAATTTATCGGCAGGTTTGTGAAGAAATAGAAACACTATCACTAACCAGCAACATTGGTTTGAGAAAGTTGATGGACCCTTTGACGTCAATATTGGAGATTTTTCCATACCCGCCTAGCATTCCATTCACAGTTGGGCTAATTTGCTCCCAGTAACTCCTCGCCTCATCGTAAAATGTGGCTCTAGACATTGCATGCCTCCCTTCAGCCATGGTAACATTCAACTCGAAGTTAATGACTTGCAAAGGGTGTAGAAAAACGTCAAATCTTGACAACGAAATTCCCAACGAGTAACTAATAAAAGATAATTAAGCATTAGCAACGTGCGTGAAAAATAAAGTTACCAGTCTAAGACTTATATCCATGCTTTTCTACAGCAGTTGTAAAAATAAGAATGGGACCCAGACACTAGCGTATTTTATGTATAGCGGGCGAAATTTATCAAAAAGTTCAATGGTTCGTGATCGTTTGCCCCAATTTGTAGAACTTTCCACTTGCGCTTTGGGCATTTGGATTGAAATGATTTAAGTAAAATACAACCAAAGCAATTTATCTCTTCAAAAAAACATAATTTATTAAAGCAGCATAACTACATTTTTATAAAACATAAACTGTCCAATCTGTTTTACTTTTCAGTTGTTGCAAAACAAACAACTAAACAAAAGATTTACTTTGTCTTTAAAGGTACTGTACTAAAATCAACAAAGAGATTCACTAAAACAAATAAATTAGATTCAAGAAAAGTACTGATTTGAACAGTATAACCAGCTTTAATGACTACATGTTTAAGATCAACTTGCAAAAATAAATAATTAAAACAAAACAAATACCATGGAGGAAGGAACTGCACGTCCAACATTTTCTTTTTCTACAACTGTTTCTTAATTTGGTTATGCAGAATTCATAATATCAAAATAAGAATAAAAATGCACTGTGTTACATTACATAAAACAAATCATTCTGTCAAATGAAATTTTCTATCATTTGATTAGAAACTATTTCATTAATCAAAGTCAAGTGAATGCAAGAGTTGTGTCATATATTTGATTTACCTCATTTTATTATTATTATATATTTCTGGTATTAATGAAACCAAGGATGCCTCATAAGTGAACTTAATCAATATCACTGTAGCCGGCGAGCCTGAGGAAACGTGTAACAAGGGTGTGTGAACCAGAAACACCGGGGTTAACCCCTACTCGTCCACGATAAGTGTTGTGGGTTCTTTTGCGTGCACTACCAATCCTAGTACACGGGGCCTACGGCTTAATGTCCCATCCGAAGGACAAAGCAAGTATGGTAAAGTATCTTGCTCAAAGACACAAGTGCCACGACAGGGACTGGAACCCACACTCTGCTGATCAGAAACACCAGAGCTTGAGTCAGTGTCATACTGCTCAGACACGACCCGCCACAAGGTTAACATAATGCTTACTCTAAAAATATCAGCTAATATAAGAGATAATTTGTGTTCAAAATTGCACGATGGCATTTGCATATTTTTGTACTAATTTCTGTGTAGACCTTGGCTGACACATGAGTTGAAAAGAAAACAATTTCCTTCTTTAATCCACTTGCTAAGCGGCGAGATCGTATACAAAAATCTTTATCATGAAGCGTGTCCATGCTTTCATTAGGGGACATAGGCCCCTAATATATCTCAGTTTTTGTAAATGATGACAAAGTTCCCGCTCGAACCTGTCAAATATTGATGATAAACATCGGCCGTGTACTTTTCTTATGTGAGACGTGATCACCAACAAATGGCAGTTTGAAAAGCACATGTGCGATCTGTCACGTTGACGCATAAGATCTGTACCCCCAGCCTCACTACCATGGGCAGAGCACAGTTTTGAAACCTCTTGTCACCAACCCCTGAAAAACATCGCTGATTGGCTAACCAAAAGCGACTGCTCTGCCTCCACGTTTGTTAAAAACTTTCGAGCGCTTGTAGGGCACTTGTATGGCACAAGCATTTTTACGAAATCTACTTAAATTAATCACTTTTTTTACATGGTCACCCTAAACTGCAACAGGTAGACGTATCACCAGATCAAAGAAGAATAAGAGGGTACCAGTTGCTCTTTGACTTGATGCATCTTTTGATAGCATGCTCAGCGTATGGCTCCGACATAGAATGGGTCACCCAAAGGACTATTTAAAATATCCAATGCATTTGGATATTTCAAAGCCACACTTCCAGGGGTTATGACCGAAAAATTGCGCAGCAAGATTGTACACTCCTTGGGACGAGGTTGCTATACCCTTTACGAAAAGGGGGGGGGGGCGGAGGCTTTTTGCCCCTCCTCCCTAGCCCTATCCTCCACATTGCTGTTCTACGTTGCTGCCTCATCAGGATTCTCCCTCAAAAACTCCAAAAAGTGTCTTCTTCCATTCAGAAATAACATTGATTCTGTCAACACATGAAAAATAACAAAGATATGAAATTAATCACTTCGTAAAAATCCCTAAAGCTAGACCAAAAACCCTCAAAGGATGCTGGAGACATTCATTGTTGGGATAAAAGAGAGTAGGGGGCCCAACATTATACAAGTTGAACTTACACATCGGTATAAGGGCAAAGACCAAATAACATTCTTTATCCCGATGCAAAAATAGCGTCTATCAAATCGTTGTGGTACTCGCTGCTAAAATGTAGGATTTGAACTGCACTCTAGGGCTTTTAAAACCAAGATAAACACCAAGTAGATAACATTCTGAGGACCTCGTTTCAATTCAGGGTGCTTTGGCCAAATTTCAAAAAGTTGGGTCCAGAATGCCACACAGTTTTGAAAAACCTTGGGGTGAACCCTGTTTGTCTTTGTTGCTCCTCAATTACGGCACAGTCTACCCACAACCTCACGTTCTACTGCTTCTCCACAACTGTTAAAGAAAGGATTTGAATCCCATGTGTTTCCACAATATTACATGTTTGCTTGTATCCATTGGTTGTTTTCCCATTTTTGTATTTTGCATCTTTTGTTGCTTTATGTTTTGTCTCATCATAAGCGCTGTGATCTTGATGGTACAGAAGTTTCCCTGTGTATGTATGTATTAAGTAAGTATGTATTTCGAAATCAGATGTTCTTAAAATCAAGACCTTGTCCACCCCAAGGCCACAAATAGAAGGCCGTGTCCGAATTGGCAGCTACAGCTACGGCTACGGCTAGATTTCTGCATCATAGTGCGTTGAAAAAAAAGTACGTTCTTAGCAATACCCTCAGCAAAAGTCGTAGCCGTAGCTGTAGCGGCCAATTCGGATACGGCCTAAGGAACTTATTGATCCCCAACTGTTGGCTGTCGCTACTGACCTCCATAGGTTTTAGGTCGGACCATGGGTATGGGTCCCTGACTTGATGACTTGACAGTGAAGTGGAACACGTTTGTGGTATCTCGTTCACCAGTCGTTGGGTCAACGACCTCAGCATGGACCCTCAGCTGCATGTAATGCCCCTCAGTGAAGGCAACCTGCAAAACCCCAAAAGAAATTTGTTTTATTTGCATTGGATTTTTCTATAGAACAGACTAGGTAACAGTTTCATGTTTTTGCTTGCTTGACTGAATGAAGTTATATAAGCAAGCGAGCCTGTCAGAGTGTCATCAGCAATCTATGTGCAAAAATGTGTTTCACATAATACAATATCCAGCCTCGTTACCATGGGCAGCGCACCGTCCATATCAATACCTCTCATCACTAACCCCTGGTAGGGATGGGCTGAAAAACAACGCTGATTGGCTCTAAGAAACTACTGCTCTGAGTGCACGCTTGTCAAAAGCTTCCGAGCACTTGTAAGGCGCTTGTGGGGCGCTTAGTAACTGCATGTCAAAATGCAAGTATTTCGACGCAATCCACTTCAAATGAATCATGTTTTTACACGGTCACCCTAAACTGCATACAGTTAGACATGTCACAAGATCAAAGAAGAATGAAAGAGGACCACTTGCTGTATGACTTGATGCTTTTGGGGGGCTGTAACCATTTTGAGCATGCGCGTTGAGTGGATCAACCACAGGAATTAAATTATCCAATATATTTGGAAAATTCAAAGTCAAAGTTCCAGGGGTTATGGTCAAGCAAGACATTCCGGGGGAAAATGGCGTGGCAAAATCAATCACCCCTGGTTGTACAATATCGTACTTGGAGAAGTCATTCAAGAGAAGCAATAACGCCTACCTGTGATGAAAGATATAGCAGGTCGCCGACCTCAACTGGTTTTCGGAACTGAATGTTGTCTACCGACTTGAAAATGGGTCTTGTTTGACTAGGAAGGAACATAGGGTAAGACATGATCAATTTTCGAAAAAAATTTCTTAAACAATTTTCTTTTGATCTTAAAAATGATCTCCCCCACCCTAACCCCACGACAGGACTGGAATTACATGGAGGCCACGGAAGCCATGGCCTTTGTTGCCCCTGGTCTTGGCCTCAGTGCCCCTTCAAAAGTTTCCCACAGACTTTAAGATTTTCCAATGGAAGTGCCCTTGGCAAAATGACAATGGCTTGCCCTTTCAAAGATAAAATTCCAGGCTTGCCACTAGTATTGTTAATTATTGTTAAAGAATACAATTCAACGAGGGCTACCCTATATCTTTGTACAGTCCCTGCGCAGCGGGCGACATAACAGAAACTACACTCACCAGTACACTGCAGCATTTGCGTAGGCCAGTTCCAACGCCTGCCTCATCAGAAAACCACCAAAGATTTTATTGTACAGGTTTCGTTGCTACGTATAACCATGCGGGAAAAATAATAAAGCATTTATAAATCAAGGGAAGATATTTTGTTTTGCTCAAGTGTATTAATATCACGTTTAGTCAAACAAGATCATCTTTAAAGATAGGATCATATATAGTTTTTCGTTAACGCAAAATGTGTTGATTTATGCTCCAAATTATCAATAAAGATACAATAAAAGTCACCTGTGAAAGTTTCAGCTGAATAAGGTTTACTCGTTGAGAAAACAGCACACAAACTGTCACAATATTTTTCATCAAGAACATTGAATCCATCCACGTTCCATCCATGGAAATTTGAATCTCTAAAAGTCACCAGCAGGCGATCTTTGGGGATTCAACTTTTTTTGACATACTTTTATTGATTTCTAATCAACATGGGCACTTCAGATGAGATAATATTGCAGGATGCTCACTACCAATTACCATCATTATAACAAGTAGGCTTTTGCATACAAATTTGATAATTTCTTTTTGGGGTTATTATCAAAGTATGACCCTACCTTTAATATCAAAATACAAGTTAAATAATTTTAAAAAACTTAAACAAGTTTTAAAGCTCTGACTTGATAAGTTGTCTGCCAAGAGAAAAGATGAGCACAGTTTTGGGTTTTGGGTTTTTTTTTACCTCTGGGAAACAGATGAGGAGATTTTTTAGTTTAGAATCTTCCATCCAAACCGAGTTTGTTGGCTTCGTTCTTGTGCTGAAGGAGGCAGACCTAAAATAACCAATATACAACCAAATAGCACTGTTACAGTCTCTTGAAGGCTACCTGTTGAAGAACTGTCTCTTGCAAACTGCTTACCAACCTAAAGAACCTGTGGGTTTAATACAGCTATTATGATGACCTTACATTTCAAACCAAACAGGGCGCAAAATCTAAAGGCTGTTTAAGCAGAAAAAAATGCTTAGCAAATTAGTTTGCTGAGCAAAAAATGAGTTGAGAACCAGTGGCAACAATGTCAACTCTATGAAATTTTGGCTGGTCACCTGTTTCAACTAAGCAAGATTTTTCTGTACTTAGCAAGTTTTAATGCTTACACGCTTTATGAAGTTGGGCACCTATGATTTCCCAAGGGACAAAAGGAACACAAATCACAAACACGCACACAACTTTAGCTCGGGAGAGAGCAATAGTTAGTTAGGGTTTATTTGGAAATGGCACAGCAAGTAGGTTGCAGGTATCAGTTCAAAGCTCCATTCATTTCAATACTAAATGAAAAATTTAACAAGCATTAATATTACATACAAGGAAATTGTCTAAAAATTACGGTATGGAAGCATCTTCTTGAAGCCGAGGCTTGTGGTGAGATGCCTGATGGGTGGACAGGCCGGCACAGAAAAGGAACAAGAACAAGAATAAATGAGCAGAGAGGTTGGATCAAGACAAAACCAAAACATGGAAGCATAGAAATAGTATACATGTTTTGAGGGTGGACAGTTGAAATTAGCTCCCCTGGGTATTGGAAGTTGACAAACTAGTTCCCAAGACGAAGCCGAGGGAAGTACATGTAGCTTGTCAACTTCCAATACAGAGAGGAGCTAAAATTGATGGCCCACCCAAAATAAACCAGGTCCCAATTTCATAGAGCTGCTTAAGTACTAAAAGTAGCTAAGCAAAACAAAATTATGCTTACCAGAATAAGGTTACCAGCCAATATGCCATTTCACATGTACAATCTGTGATTGGTATCCTGCCTTTTTTTTGCTTAGCAGAATTTTTTTTAGCAAAATTTTCTGCTTAAGCAACTCTATGAAATTGGGCCCATGTTATATTTGTTTTACTATACGTCATACTTCTCTAGTTAGGCATCATTGAGCTTGGGAAAATGTGGATTGTCAATACATGTGCCACCTTCTTTCATGTGGAAAGAGGTTGGGATGTGTGTGTACTTCACCAGTGTGCTTTGTAAAATGCATGAACAGTAGCTAGACTACTGCATATGTAATAGTCCACTACGAATACACAATAACCCTGTGCAAGACTGTAGCACATGCGGTAGTCTACTGCCCATATGCATATTTACCCTAAGCATGAATACTGGCGCGAGCGCTTGGTAAACAGCAAAAATAGCTACTTGCTTGTGATGGTGACTTGACCTGTGATAATTCGGCTCACGATCATGAATACGTACGAGGTATCACAGGTCAAGTCACCATCAAACTAAAATAATAAACTAAAATAAAACGCAACAGAAACAAAAAATCGCCTTCTCACAAAATGAGTGTTGTTGGTGTATTTTGCCTTGTCTCACTCTTGACAACCTGTCATCTCAGACTGTCAAGTTCTCAAAATTGTAATTGTGCCGTAAAAAAATAATTTCAAGGTTTACTTGTTCATCACACCGATCCACTCACTTTGTATCGAGGGTATCCACAAAGAGCATATGAATGAGTTCTCTCTCTTCAGCTGTGGGGCGCTCTTGAATAACGACTGCTCCGAGCGTTGGAGACGCAGCTGCTTATTCATCTCCCCTCTTTCTAGAATGGTTGCTTCCTCGGGTGTTTCTGCTCTTAGTGGGTGTACGTATGTAGCACTGCAAAAAAAAAAAAAAAAATCATATTTTCTTCTGCTCTGGAGCACAATGTGCTAAAAAAAAACCAGGAAATTTAATGGTTTTACTCAGCTCCCAACTTTTATATACAAATGTAAGATACTTTTCTAAATTTTTCTTTTCAAAGGGTGGGAGCAAGTATACAATGGTACTTCTTTTAACCAGGGCCCAATTTCATGGCTCTGCTTACCAGAAGCAAAGAATCGGCGCTTGCGGAAGCAGGGAATTCCGCGCTAATGTCAAGCCTATTTTACGGGTTAACAGGGAATTTCAGCTTGCGCGCGTGCGTACTCCACGTTACTAGGCATTCTACGCTTACACAGCTAGCGCATAAATTCGGCGCTTGCCGTGCAAGCGGAGAATGGTGATCATTAGTGCAGAATTCCGCGGTTAGCAGAGCCATGAAATTGGGCCCGTTCACTTCAGAATTGATCCCAGTCAAAAAGCAACTTTCTTTTGAGCCATTAATAATTTTTTTTCCGTCAATGAAACGCAGTTTGGACAACCATATAAAGAAGTTTTCTCACTGACATTTACAGATTTTTAATGGCTCATAATTTTTTGACAGTTAGGTTTCTGAAGCACAATCAGACCGTTGGAAAGCCGTTTTTTAACGGCCGATCATCGACCCATGCCCGGAGAGAGATGACAGGCCTCATGATCGACAGGAAGGAAAGGAGCAGGTCTTCGACGAAGGCATTAGGCACAACTCCGGCACAGTGCCTTTTGACCGGGGCCACGACCCATGACTCCATAGAGTCCGTGCCACAGTGCCTTACCGCACGTGGCGTATTGACACGACCACCGCCAAATTAACACACACACAGTAACTCGAATACTAATTTATAAGACCACCGCTGCGTGTTGCGTAAGAGTTAAGCGAACTGCTTAAATTACCCTTTTTGTATTTCTTTTGAATACTTTACTTAAATTCCATGAACTCCTACCCTTTATTGTTTGGGTCTCTGGCAACCATTAGAAATCTTGCACCGAGCAACTTCTTCCAGTTAACATCATCTTGTTTCTGAATCAATTAAAAAACACAACGCACAAAAAAGTTACGTTCAGCAATAGCCTGTGAATCCTTAACAAAATCATCAAACCTTTTTCGGAAAGCAAAAGGTAAGTCGAAATAAGGAGGTTTACAGGAAGAAAACAAATCAAAAATAAAACCTATTAAACCCTTTTTAACGCATTTGGACAAAGAAATAATGATTCATTAATGATTCTAAGATAGTCTAGTTCACGAGAAATCTTTTTTAAACTCTTGGTATACTGCAAAGTTTTGTCAACTTTATATCGACTGATCTTTCGGATAAATCCAAAATGAATTTTAAAGGTAGGGTCATAGAATGTTTTTTATAAATGTCATGCTTATTTTTAGGCAAAATTATAAAGAAAGATACAATAAAAATCACATGTGAAACTTTCAGCTGAATACAGTGTCTACTTGCTGAGAAAACAGCAAAAAACTGTCACAGTATTTTCACAAGATTGTCAAAACCATCCACGTTTACCAGAGGTGACAGCGGGTAACAACCGCATCTCTGGCCGCAGCATTCGCGAACAGACACCAATCCTCAGAAATCTGAGAAACAATTCATGCATGAATCATTTCTCAGGTTCAAATGTTTTTGGTTGAAAAATTATCCAAACTATACTACTTTGTAGAGGGAATCCTTTCTCAAAGTAGTTTATACAATCAACAGTGGCAGTGCTTCTCACCAAGTAAATTTTTATGTGGGTTTTGAGGCATTGCATGGTGAGGTATCAATATATATTTGGTTTGCGGTAACACCATGTGTATGATATCTACTTTGCTGTGTAGATTTTGTTCTTTAGAGAACTTGTCTTGCTATTTGTTCTACTACCACGGAGTAGATTTTCGGAATTCAGGAGACTTCTCAGTTCTTAAAAGAACTGTCCTGCTTATTAACTACTACCTGGGCAGAAGGTAGGAAATCGGCCTGGACTACTACTTTATCTTTGTGATCGGGGGGACTTCTCGTAATTAACTGCACTGCCGCGGAGTGAGTTCTTTTTGGTCTCAACGTTTCAACTAGCTTGCTCTAGTCATCGTCATTTTTATGGTCATTTTTAAGGTCATTAAACTTTGGAATATTCATCAATCTATGACCCTACTTTTAAGTACTGGTACTTCTGTGGTTGAAACAAATCTCAGAGTCTAACCTGGTGTAGATGCATGGTGACTTCCATAGAGCTCTTCCCAGCCCACGTCACGTTGCCACACATCTTGATATCCTTGTCATACTTTATGTCCAACTCATGAAAATCTGCAGCAATACAAATCCAATTTTGTTAGCCAACCGTCGGACCATTCAATATCATCCATTGCCGTCTTGAGTGCTAGATAAACTAGTCCAGTCAGAGCCTAGGCTCCCCTTCATTCTAACCACACGCAATTCTTATATAGCGCTTTCAAACACCCGGCCGGGAGTCCCACAGCGCTCATTTTTTATTTTGTTCAAAGTATGTGGAGCTATGTTCGCAATATAAGACCCATTTATCAACATAGGATTGTATAATGGTTTACAATGTGCTGTGGCGCAATCTTAAACCAACCATACCAGAAAACACCGGGCCGAACCCCTTCTCTTAACGCTAAGAGTACTGGGTTCTTTTACATGCGTTACACACAACACACAGGACCTAAGGCTTTACGTCCCATCCGAAGAACAAAGCAATAATGGTTGAGTGCCTTGCTCAAGGACACAAAGTGTCAAGACCAGGATTCGAACCCACACTCTGCTGATCAGAAAACACCAGAGCTTGAGAGAAGTGTGCTTTGACCGTACAGCCACGACACAACACAGAACCTCTCAGATGTTACAATTCAGGAGGTTTGCAGACTCTGTGCATCACCAGAAATACAAAACTACAGGTTTGGATAAAATGTGGATTATTTCTTTCTCCCTTTGGTGACTGCTTCAATTCTTTCAAGGAAATTCGAAAGGCTCAAGGAGATTTTGAGAAAATCCTGAAAAACAGGACAAAAAGTCTGGGAAATCACATGCTTGCTCAGGGCTTGAATTTGGGGGAAGAATTCAAAAGACCACAATACTTGTAGCTCGGAATTTTTACTCGACCTGATTCATTTTAAGACCAGATTCAAAATGAGAAAAACATGAAAACACCAGAATCAAAATGACATCACAGTTTTAACATATAAACTGCGTCGTTATTGTTTAATTTTTTTTTAATGAAGATATTGAATTGCAAAACACAAGACCGCTGGACTTGTCTGGTCATGAGTTTACTGGCCCGACATTGAAGTCACTGGCCACGAGCCTGTGGTCCAGTGTAAAATTTGAGCCCTGTTGCTTTACTCACTTATTCTATCAACCAGGGCTGTAACAATAACCAGAGGTGAGGATTGACCTTGAGACTGTCTGTTGTGCAGATATGAAGTCGAAACTGTTGGAAAATAAAGACGTAGTACTTGGTGAATAATAACTGGTGGCAGAACTTATTTGGAAATGTCTGGTTTCTAGAATTCTGTATTAAATTGATGTAATAATTGCCATCATCACCACCATCATTCTCTCTTTATCCATCATGAAGGAACATAGAGGCACCCGGCTAAATGCGATCGGCTGCATATTGCCACAGCTGCTGTACCACGTTTCTCAAGGTCTTCTTCTGGCGCACCTCAAGGTGTTATGTGGACGGCTTCTGGGTCTCCTCCAAGCAGGGCCCTAGGTGGAGTCCCCCTCCCACGTCAACGCTCAGTGTGAGGGGCGACGTAAGCAGGTGTGTCTTCCATGGGCCCGATTGGCTCAAGGGGGGGGGAGGGGCCTCTCTGTGAGATGGTGACAAAGATCTCCTCATGTATAAAGAATTTTATTTTATTTTCCTCTTTACCTGGGAACCCTGTGGATTTGTGACCCCCATTCAGGACTCAGAAAGCAGTGAGTGTATGTGACAGGTGTAGACAAAAAACTAATGTTTATGTTAGAGTTAATTCCCTTTCCACTGTTTATATTTCCCCCTTATAGGTAAGGTCATAGATTGGTTTTTTTGTTAACATAATGCTGATTTATAGGCAACATTATAACAAAAGATACAATAAGAGACACATTTGAAAGTTCCAACTTAATACAGTGTCTACTTGCTGAGAAAACAGCAACAAAACTGTCCTGGTGTTTTCACAAGATTGTTGATTTCATCCACGTTTAGCGAGGTTACAGCGGTTACCAACCGCATCTCTGGCCACAGCATTGGCGAACACCAACTCTCAGAAATCCGAGAAACAATTCATGAAATTATCCAAACCATATTACTTTGAAGGGAATCTTTTCTCAAAAGATTTTTTTTATATATTTTTTTTATGAGATATCACCTACTCACAAGGCCAAGCGGGTCAAGGTGAGGGCGACACTTAACTGATTTGGGCTGTTGACCCAAATCAACTGACACCAGAGGCACTTTGCCACCTACTCCTGGGGCTGAAACAGGGTTACCCCTTTCACAGTCCCTAAGGATGTAGGCATGGGTATCATCCACTGGGAGCCTGGCTGGTAGAGCAGAATGCACTACCTTCCCAACTTTTTACGAAGCAATTATGGTTTAGTGCCTTGCTCAAGGGCACAAGTGTCATGGCCGGGATTCAAACCCAGACTGTGCTGCTGACAACAGCCAGAGCTTGGGTCCGGTGAACTAGACCACTCGACCACGACACGCCACGAAAACAGCTGCAGTGCTTCTCACCAAGTAAGCTTTTATGGTCATTACTTTTTGGAGTATTCACCAATCTATGACCTACCTTTAAGCTTTTCTTGTCAGAGATTGACTGGAACTGGTTGCCTGTAAATTGCCCAATGTTACATGGCCTTTAGGGTACAAAATCAACAGAATAGAACTCACATGAAACTCACCAGCGAATGTATCCAAGTCTTCTAATATCTTGCCGATCCGCACTGTGTTGTAGAAATTGAGGTATTTCTCTTGGATGCGTGGGTCGGCAGCTAGTGGGATGACTGCCTCCTGGTAGCTGTCCTTCATGAATTTCTCTTGGAGGTCCTCCTGCTTGTTTGCGAGCTGGTTGAAAAGAGCGGATCGATCTTTCTTCTGGGTTGCTGTAAACAGGGCATAAAGACTAAAATATTTTCTTCTATGTCAATTCTTAAAAAAAAAGTAAAGTCAGTCCAAGCCAATATGGCTCACTAGGCAGGTGGGTATATTCAGTTCACTGGCTTTAATTGATTGAGAATAATCTACTCCCCCCCCCCCCTCAGGGACAGTCCATCGCAGACTACTCCTCAGCTCTCGCAGTTGCTGGTACCATTTGTACTCTTGGGTGGAGAGAAGCATTTATGATAAAGTGCCTTGCTCAAGGACACAAGTGTCACGACTGACCAGGCCAGGGTTCGAACCCACATTCTGTAAACTACTTAACTTTAGTCCACCACCCTAGACCGCTGAGCCAAGACACCCCACTATTTAATGTCATGCAATAACTAGCTGTCAAGCATGGCGGTGAACGCCATTACGGTACTGCTGTGACAGTATGAGCTTGGTAATAGCTGTCAACTTTTACAATACTTTATCAAACAGTACTGCAGAAAAGAGGCAAGGAAAATCATTAAAGGCTGAATTATACACACGTAGAGTGTGACGGGGGGGGGGGGGGTGGGGGGGGTTGGAGACCATGTACAACTTTAAAAGGTGTGTAACATGTTGATGTTTAAATAATGTTCATCAATTTTGAAAAAAAGATGTTGATAAGTACTACTTTGGGGAGGTAGGGGTCCTCAAAAGTAGTACTCACTGTACAATCTGAGAATGTTGAAACTTTGGATGTCCCTATTGACCCCTTGCCCCTAATGGTCCCCCCTGGCACAACGCGGAAAGCCCCTCTGCACAATGCACGTCTGACATTTCCACCATTTTGGGAGTCAATTCCTTTTTGTGTACATTTGATTCCCTAAGTGGCGGACAGGATAGGCTCATATAAAGCACGCTGCACCTCATGCAAAGGGGTCATATGTAGTTTCCTCAAGTTAAAAATAGACTGGATTGCTGTGGGACACTTCTTGTTAGTGCTTTATTTCCGTTTTGAAAGCCCCAAATATAATGGGCTCAAATGCAAGAACTACCAGTGCAGCGTATTTAACAATTTATGCAGCTTAAGTAACAAGAAAACAATTTACGGTACAAACCTCCATACTTGTTGTGTTCCAACCAATACCTGCAAGTGTTTCCTGACTACAGAGGAAAAAAGCAAAGGAAAAAATATCATATAATACTAACTACTATAAGCACAAATGTTATAACCATTAATACACAGGTTGAATGCTAACATTTGGTGAAGACCAAAAGAAAAACAAGAAACAAAGTGTACACTTTTTTTTTGGAAGATTGGCCAAAGCACGCTGAGTTGTAACAAGGTCCTTGAATGTTTTCTACTTGGTGTTTATCTTGGTATTAAAAGCCCTACTTGCAATCTGGAGCATTCTAAATGGTTTTATCTTTATCATTTTTGTGAATTTTGTCTGAAGTCAAACAAATAAGTAAATACAAACAAACGATAACTTGTTTTGTTTGCATATTTCCTGCAACTTGTGCGTAGCGGCACGCAATTTACATGTGTATCAGCCCGATACGCTAGCTTGTGCGTGGGGAGGAACCTGCTTGCATAGGCCACCAATCACTGAGGTCAAACAATGGAAACATGCAAGCACGTTCACGCCACGCACAACTCTCAGCCAATAGTAGGTCTTCCTTCGACCTCGGTGAGTGCGCTGTCTGAGCTTGTTGCGTCATATGCAAGGGGTCCATGCAATTTTACTTTGACGATCTTGTGAAATCTAAAACTTTATTCAATCAAAGGTACCTTGTTTGATGGTTGGAATACTCTGGGTCTCTGAGAACCAACGAGCAGAACAGGGATTAACTCCTCTGCTGCATTGTGGTGAACACCTTCGCAGAGTTGTAAATATCCTGTTTTTCAGTAAAATGTAAATGGAAAGAAAAATTTCAAATGTTACGCTGAAGTCCAACCACCACTTTTCACTCATTATGACAAAAGAACATACCTTTATTTGGGCAAACAAGATACTTTTATTGGCAAAATTCTGTGTCCGACCGTTACTTTATCTCCCTTTTTATTTAGGTCAAATGCAGAATGAGAGGAACAGGCACTTTTACATAAATTATAAGGTGTCAAAATCTTGAAAAATAAGCAATTTTCAGGTCTACGTTGGTCTAGACATTGCTTCTCAGTCTCACTAAACGCCATTTTCAGTTCAGGAGCTTCGGTCGCACGATGCGGATGAAATGACAGCTTGAATTTTCCTTTTCTTAAATGTTTTAGCATGGAGGTAGATCTATTCCTACCTCGAGTCTATGGTTTTAGGTACCAATTCCTCAATAGGAATAAATAGGCCTAACTGAGTGAAATAATCTCAACATCACTAAAAAACATTTTTAAATCCACTAAAAAGTGTCCGTCGGAAACATTAATTGTTTCCCTTTGTGGTCAATGGGCTCAATGGTTACAGTCAATAAAAACAATAAAAAAGGCAACTCCCTGAAACTGTGAAAAGCATAGAGGTAGAGTTACAATCATGCTGAAACTGAAAGTGAAAAGGTAAGTGATGATTAGGGCCTACAACTTTTCCAACAACAAAAAATAAGACCAGAGCATAGAAAGCCAGAGGCTGTACAATTTATGATTTTTATTAAAGCTATCATGCACTTGGTGCAAAACGCAAGTAACACTTTTACAAAAATACACGGTAATTTGTTGAGTCGATAAAAAATAATGGCACGTCCGTCCATAGAGCAAGGAATTCCTTGCTCTATGGATGGTCTGTCAATGGTTGATTGTACCTTTCTCTATGATTGTAGTGATCTGCAACAACACTCAACAGTGTAATGTCCGGAAAATGGGCACATACAAATTTGCCTAATGCGGCGTTAGAAAAACTTCGCACAAGACTCGTATTAAACAGATAAATGTGTGAAATTTAATTACACATTAAAAGTACTAAATAGTTAACTGACAAACCTTTTCCAAGCTAATGGAGAAGTCATTTTGGGGGCCATCCGCTTACTACTTCGGCACGTAAACCGCTGTAAGCAATTGTTTTGTTCGTACCACACTTGAGACAGGGGGTCAACAGTGAAGGGATCCGGGAAAGCGCCCATACCTTATGCGTGTAAGCATTGACTCTAGTGTGGTACGGGAAAAAAATTGCAAACTGTAACCCTCCAGTTTCTTCTCGAGCCTGACAGGCCTGTTGCATGTGTTTCTCAAAGACCCTTATTTTTTACAGAGGAAACCTGTGGATATTTTCGAAACGGCGCACTGAAACTATCAGGCTTCCGACTTGGTTTCCGAGCCTGAAAACTTGCGTTTCGCAAAGGTCCTAATTTTTTTCTACGAAACGGGAACATTTTTTAAACGGAGCAATGCAATTATCAAGCTTCCAGGTTGCTTTTCGAGACTGAAAACCTGCGTTTCGCAAATATCCTGTTTTTTTTTATACAAACCTGCCATTAAATGGTTTCCGAGCCTGAAAAACTGCGTTTCGCAAAAAAACGGGGGACATTGTTAAACCGGGAGCACTTAGTGCATCCTTTCTCTCTCAAGCCTCGGTTGCTTTCTCAGCCTGGAAACCCACGTTTCGTAAATCCACAACAGACAACACCATAGGCCTGGCATACCTGCTTCGATTTTCTTGGGTTGAAACCAGTGTCGCATTCCCAATGGGTGAGCTTGTGTCACTTGACCACCATTGGCTGAGAGTTTCCACGTGCACGTTTCCATTGTTTTGTTTTTTTCATCAAAGATGGCGGTCAATGACGTCATGTGCAATCCATCTGTAATTGCAATGTAATCAAATTATTCACGTAAAAGGTGTCCTCAAAAGGTTTCTAACCATTATCATACAATGATGATTATTCTGTGATGTCTGAGAACCGCGTGCAACCTCTAAGTGGAGACTGAATACATTATGACTAACATAATTTAAATTTGTCTGGGTGCAAGGCCAACTCTATCCGAACTCTCCGATCGGACACGTCATCCACATTCTACTTTTAAACTCAGGAAGTTCCTAAGTTTCAATAGCCTGGGCCTAAGGAATTCACATCAACGAAGCTTCCCCCACACTGAGCATTACCCACCCAATGGCACATAGTGAGTCACAAAAGGCACACACTACAGTTTTCAATCCCATTTTGAAGAGTCTACTTTATTCACAAAGTTGATGGCACTAAAGTGTTTAAACAACTCTTAAGGATGTTCAATATTTGACTTTTGGGGCAGTGCGTCGGTTTAACCCTTACGAGTGGCTAAGTTCTACTTGCTCTGGCTGATGTTCGGCAGCATTGAACTTGCGGGAAAGAATAATTCATCGAACCTTCTTTGGGTTTTATTGCCAGGTATACTGCATCAGCCTTTCGGATTGCGTTCTAGAAAACGTGTTACCATACTGGACTACGCCTATTGACGACAAGATTTATTCTGATGTGATGTATCACCGTCAGCTGCAAGAACTGAATGTTAGGCCTTAGATCGTCTTGTGTGTTTTTCATTTTCATCCTCAATTAATAGCTAAGGATAAAAGATGCAATGATGAAAATCATGATCTTTGCGGAAATCTAAGTGTCAGATTATGTACATTCAGCTGGTGGCAAATCTCCTAAAAAGGATACAGCATGAGGCAAAATGCGTCATGATATACCTTCGAGACTGGCTAGTTTCCAAAATTAGAGATAAAAATAGCTTCGAGGATGAACAGGCAACCTAAACTTGTACTCAAAAATAACCACAGAAGCTAAGATTTCGTAATCGACAAATAAACGCCAAAACTTTGGGAGAATTGCACATGTATTTCGATGTTGATTGCAGCGCTAGAGTACTTTGTGTCTCATTTTGTAGTTGTTAATTTGTTACCTATGTGGTACATGAATGTGTGATTTGATTAATTGGCGGGAAAACTTCACAGTCGTTTCAAGATGATGAACACGGGGGAGAATGTGAGAAGTCTGATCGCGGATATTGGGGTCAAGCTGTTGTGCCTCTTCGTCCTGGCCGGACAGTCTGCGTTCCTCGATCACATCCTAATCCACTACGGTAAGGGAACGGGGTTTCAGCGTGGCTTCGAGTGGATCATCATCGATACAGTCGTTTTGTTATTCTGGATTGCAGCATTTGTCGTGTCCAGACGGCAAGCTGGCCAACCGGTCTACCCACTGCCAAAGACGCAGCGAGATTTCTTCTACGAATTCCCGTTCGCCTACGCATGTTGGCTCATCTACGCCTGCGTCTTCGTAGCCAAGATCATCCGCATCCTTCATAACATTGATCTAACCGGTGTCCACGAAGGTTTATACAGCCCCATTGTTCTAAAGATAGCGGTGTCGGTGTCCGCCATTTTGTTTCTCTTGCTCGCGTACAGCCACCACGAAGACGTTAAGAAGGAGGAATATCGACTTCAAGTCCAGAAGCTTGGCACTATGGCTGGTTTGGCAATGCTGGACAGCGCCGATCTCCTTGATATGATCGTGACGGGCGATGAAAACCACATCTTACCGTACCACGTTCGCTCCGCTGTGGTCGCTTTCGGGTGCATCTGCTTCGTCATACCGGCCATACCGCTCTTTGCGCTCCGCGTGCTCGCCTCGAAGCAGCCCCGCTACCCGAGCCAGCCCCGGCCTAAGCCGAAGAAGAAGAAGAAAGGGAATAACCGCGGCGAGCGCGAGGACCCACCAGAGGAGGACAGCCACTGGGAGGGAGCCTTCCTCCTCAAGTCGGTTCTCTTTCTGCTGCTCGTGGACATCCCGTTCTTCGCCATCAGATTCAACCTGTGGCTGCAGCAGGGGATGACGGCGTCCGTGTTCCTCACGAAGAACCTTTTCATGGTGGTCCGCGCGGGATTGGATCTGGTCAGCGAGATGCCGCAATGCATGAAGCCGATGGAGAAACGAGACAGACCGCTGCTTGAGCTCGGCATGGTGGTCCGTATCAACAAGTAATCGGGACGGCACACTCTTTTTGAACGATTTTACAAGTGTATGTAGAAAATATCAAAGTAAATTTCAGTTGTAAAAGTTTACAAAAATTTTATACGTGTAAATTCAATAACTGTGAGCATAAATTAAGGCCATGTAACACAGGGCAATTTTTTCAGGCAACTTGGAGGCAACCAACTACACTGCACGCACAAGGAACACTTCGGCAGTACAAGCTACATTCTTCTAGCAGTAACTCACTATCCCCTTGAAAATAATGAGAAAAACTGAAATGTGAATGAATTTTCTTATTGGAGATTGCCTGGAACTGGTTGCCTGTAAATTGCCTGGTGTGACATGGCCTTAAGTTGTCAGCTGTAAAAATGCATCCACTAATTTAGACGATTGATGAAAAGTGAATAATTTAAAAAAATGGTGTTCTGAACACGCAAACATATTATAAAAACCTTACTGTAAATAAAAAGTACACAATGGCATTTCTATAAATATTATTGAAGTCAACTTTGTATCGGTGCTTAATAGGCCCAGGCAGGCACTGAGTTTAGTTTACTGTACATAAAACGTTTTCGTTTAGAAGTCATGATAGAGTTGTGATAATCATAAGGAGAACACATTTAATGTTTTTGTTTAATAGCTGAACGCTGATGAAAAGTTGGTATTTGATGCAATTCATAATAAGAAATACAATTCCGTCTTTGAAATAATGTCTTCTGTCCGTGTACGAATACCGTCCTATATAGCATGGCCGGGCAGCAAATTTATTTTCTGCAGCACACGTCGGCTATGGAGTCAACAGTTGAGGGATAGGGAAGAACATCCTATCTCTTAACTGTTGACTGTATTGACCAAGTATGCTGCAGAAAAAAAAATCGCGGCCGGGCAGGGATCGATTTCAAAGAGAGCTAAAGTTGATCGTAAGTGCAAATCAATCTTGACTGCTGATCAAAGTGTGATGTCACTACAAATCACTATTGTATTAATATTGACAACTCATCTTAAGATGAATCTTAGTGCTTTGTGAAATCGAACCCTGCATGTCCCATTACTGTAAACTTCTTTGTTTCCTCCACGATCATAAAAAACGAAAACCTTGACAATAAGACTGTTTTTAATTCCTAATAAACCGTTGACGGAGAGCTCTGCAAGGAACACCCTACATGGAGGTGGTGTAGGACACATTGTTTTGGGCTGTTATATGGCTCTTTTTTAACATCGGTCTTATTATAGTCGACATTACAATAAGACCGATGTTAAAAGAGAGCCACAGCCCAACAAGGTGGGCTAGGAGGTGGTGATGACAGGGGTTAGGCACGAGGAAAAACACAGGTTCCGGACAATGACCGCCCCCCTCATATTTTGATCATGAAACAAATTATATACAACAATTATTAGTGTGAAAGAAGTTGACCTGGGAAAGAGAGATAAAACAAAATTGGAGGATGCAGGTAATTTGGAAACCGACAAAAGCATTTTAGGGTCGCCAGTTTGATATCGCCGTTTTTATTATGGCAACTATTTTAACCGCACGGGAATAGGCTTCAAATAATGTGGTTTTGGGGTCACAGCAATTATGTTTTTTTTGCACACACAAATTTTGTTTTAGTATGTAGGGATCCCATGCCAGCATTTGACCTGTTAGTGAAAACGCGAAGCGCTAAAGATGACAACGCACACTGTCTCACACTTTTAAGCCTGCGATTTAACTGAAGACTAGTACATTAGGGAAATTAACAATGGAGGGATTTCATAACATTACTCCTAAAGTTAAGCACTCTTTAAGCTTAATCCCCTCGAGATTGAGTTAAGAATAGGATTTCTATTATGCACTGATCCACCCAGGGTAAACTAGGTGGGTGGGGACTTATGGGCTTTCAAATGGGGGAAATGAGTCATGAAATTTTAAATTGATGGATTGCAGAGTACCCATCCGTTATAATAAAACCGTGGGGCTGGAATTATGAACTTGAAGATGTTAGGACAATGCATGTGTATTCGCCCCGTTCGGCAGACATCTTCTGTTTTGTTTTCCCTCCCTTTTTTTGGTTTCCATCCTATAAACCATGTAACCTGTGACATCACAATGTTTACAAATGGGCAAAAGAGCCCGAAATTACTGCAGGCAAGATTTGTACACAGCCCAATGGACGAAAACATAAAACCTTACATTAGAGACAGAACTGTCTGATTTTTGTCAACTTTTGATATGAAGAAAGAGCACATCTCAAAATTTGCGCAGCTGTTCTTTTGATAACTCTTCAACTTAAAGGCCCTGTACACTATTGGTAAGATCGAAAAACACAATGTTCACAGATTCACACATAACTTACATGATTTAAAGTAAGTAATGTTCCTTAAAATATTTCTGCCTAAAAGGCTATCGTTTCTGAGAAACGAGTAAAACAATAGTAGTAATCGCGCATGATAATTTGAAAAGCAGAAAACACATAAGATCTCTTTCCACTATTTTCTCGTGACCTCGATGACCAATTGAGCTCAAACTTTCACAGGTTTGTTTGTTCATGCATATGTTGAATCACACAAAATGTGGACACTGGTTTTGAGCTGTTACCAAAAGTGTACAATACCTTTAAGTGGAAATTATGACACAAAATGTAAATATTTCAAATAAGACCAGTGTAGTATCTTGCCTGCCAGCAAGGCACTGGAATGCACAATGTCACTCTTGTTGTGAACAAAAGAAGGTTACATGGTCTATTCACATTTTTTACCATACCGAGACTATAATGGAAATAGTCTGTCCCCTCTCTCTGAACTTCATACTGGTATTCTTAATACTAGGTTACACTGGGAACAAGACACCGACGGCTCCTAATATTTTCTTTGTATTTGCAGGACAAAAGCTAAAGTAACAAACAGATTTTTACTTGGTTTTACATTTGTACTTATTTCTTAACTATTTGTCATTTGTGTTTATCTAAAGACCAGGGCCAAATTTCATTGAGCTGCTTAAGCTCAAAAAGTAGCTGAGCACAACAAAGTATGCCTAATAGAATAAGGTTACCAGCCAAAAGACATTCCACTTGTACCTTCTGTGACTGGTATTCTGCTTATTTTCGCTCAGCAGAAAACTGTTGAGCAATATTTGCTGCTTAAGCAGCTCTATGAAATTGGGCCATGGGTCAAATTTTTATAGAGCTGCTTTAGCAGACAATATTGCTCTTAACAATCACAGAAGGTACATGTGACATAGTATTTGGTAACTTATACCCGGTAAGCATGATACTAATCTGGTAAGCATAATAATGTTTTACCTCGCTACTTGTTGTGCCTAAGCAGCTCTTATAGAGCTGCTTAAGCAGAGAATTTTAGTTAGCAACTTTCTGCTCAGCAAAATTAAGCAGGATACCTGCCACAGATTGTACATGTGACATGGTACTTTGGCTGGTAACCTTAGTCTGGTATGCACAAATTTGTTGTACGTAGCTACTTTTTGTGCTTAAGCAGCTCTATGAAATTGGAACTAAGATCAGATTACTTTTGTACTGTAAACTACAAAAACTGGAGGACACTTCTTTCATTGGTCATTAAATTTATTAATGTTTGACCCACAGCACACATTTTGCATAAGTATTTACAATAAATAAATTGTTTCTCTCCTAGAAATTTACAACCACTGGTTAATAGTCTCATGCATAAAATGTCTCATTTTACAAAGGGAAAAATGACATGAACACACAAGGAATACAAAAAATGTAACTATACAGAAGACTTCAGCTGTTGAGTTAAACCCCCCAAAAGTACTGCAAAGTTTCAAGAAAAATTTTTCCTGCCTCGACGACCTAATAATAACAGAAATTATATGCAGTTCTTATATAGTGCTTTATAACACCCCCAAGGGCATCCCCCGTTATTTGGAAATCAATACAAAATATGTCCACAAATTTTAATTCTCCAAAAATCACATGCAGGCGACTTTTGGAAATTTCTGTGGTGTCCCTTTGAATGCTGCCCTCAACATGGCCAGAAATGGTTAGTACCAACTGTCACATCGCTAAACATGGATAAAAACCAAATAGTATTCTTTATCCCCATTGCAAATTTAACATCTATTAAGTTGTTGCGGTACCCACTGCTGTTAATATAGGATTCGAACTGCCTCTAGCTACTGGGCAATCTCGGTGGTCTAGTGGTAAGACATCTGCTCTAGAAGGCAAAGGTCGTGGGTTCGAATCCCACCAGAGTAACATGCTTATGGATTTTTGTTCACAGGACTCGGGAAAGTACTGAGTATACAATGTTTTACATACATCGATGTTAGGGTAAAAACCAAATATTATTCTTTATCCCCGATGCAAATTTAACATCTACTATACTATTGAATACACATGCAACAACAAACAGCAAATAGTGACTCTACTAAATAGGCCCATTTTTTAAAGAACTGCTTAAGCAAAAGATATTTGCTTAACACTTTTCTGCTATGCAAAAATTGGCAGGAAACCAAACAAATACAGTACTATGTGGAGTGGTATTTCGGTTGGTAGCCTTGTCCTGGTAAGCAACATTATTTTGTGCTGAGCTACTTTATGTGCTTAAGCAGCTTCTACGAAAAAAAAATTTTTTGCTAAGCAAAATCGAGCAGGACACCAGTCACAGATAATACACGTGGAATGGTATGTGCTGTAACCTTATCTGGTGAGCATAATTTTGTTGCATTTGGCTACTTGTTATGCTTAAGCAGCTTTTGAAATTGGGCCTCCGGTGTGAAAAGCATACCACAAGATAATACTTAAACAACTGAAATGAATCTTTCCTGGCATGCATTTGATAAGCAATCCATGTACATAGTGGAGATTGTTAACACATCTCAAGGGTGTACACGTTCAGTGACAATGCTGGGGGGGGGGGGGGCAAGTGCCTCGAGCGCCACCTTTAGAGGGGGGCACCAAATCAAACAGGGTAATCTTAAAACGACTTGTCTTTCCTTGGCAATGTCAGTAAAGCCCTAATTAATTCAACTGCTCATCTGAAACTCTGGGCCCAATTTCAAAGAACTGTTCAGAAAATATTGCTTAAAAACTCTGCTTAGCATCAATAAGCAGGATACCAGTCACAGATGCTACCTGTGAAATGGTATTTTAGCTGGTAACCTTTTTCTGGTAAGCATAATTTTGTTGTGCTTAGCTCGTTTTTGTGCTTAAGCAGCTCTATGATTTGGGCCCTGGTCATACCAGAATAAATAAACCTTGAAAAATATAGAAAATGAAGTACAGAGATGGACTTTTAAAATATAACCCCCCAAAAAACCAAAGCAGTACTATTATTTGTTTCTTGTTCAGAATGAAAACATTTAAAAGGTCTCTTTAACTTGTTTCCATTCCCATTTGACCCTTGACCTATGACCCATCAACCTCTTACCCATTAGCGCTATCTGTACTCATAGCTCCCCCTGTAGCCATAATCCTGTGACCCATGGGTCTGGTACCCGTACCCCTCCTGCACAGGCCTGCCATATTCATCCACAGCTGGTCCTCCGTAGACCTCCAAGGGCTGGCCGTACTCGTCGATAGCCTGACTGCCAGGGACGTACGCAACACGCGAGTCCGGTCGGAACTCTTGGCTGTATCTAAGATTGCGATGAAGGAAGCAGAGTATTTAATGGTAAGTGTAACTTATGTGTCCTATTCATTTAAGTAGAACCCTAACCTTCCAGAGTCCTTCAAAACCAACTGGAGGGTTTGGATGCTTTGGATGATTTTTGAGGTTGGAGGCACGTTTGGCATTAACCTACATAAAGGTAAAGGGGCATCCTACACAACTCATATTGGTTGATTTTGGAGGATTGAGGCAGCAGCATCCTACACAACTCATATTGGTTGATTTTGGAGGATTGAGGCAGCAGGCATCCTACACAACTCATATTGGTCTGATTTTGGAGATTGAGCAGTAGGCACCCTACACATCTCATATTGGTGATTTTGGAGATGAGGACAGACATCCCACACAACTCATATTGGTTGATTTTGGAAGATTGAGGTAGCAGCATCCACACAACTCATATTTGATTTTGGAGGATACAGAGATACCTAACACTCATTTATACATTCTGAGTGAGATCTCCATGTTATAATCACCGATTTCAGTCTGTACATTGCCGTAGTCATCGATATAATCAGGAGTTACTACACCATCATACATCTCACCATCATCATAGCCTGAATGGAAAAGTATAACAAAGAAACCATCAATTTCCGTTAAAATTTAAATAAAAAAGTTGCATCCCCTTCAGGTGCTCCCCTGGCTGCTGCTTCCCAGGTTGTATCCTAAACTTGGGTGTGATCCCTGGCTACACGACAGTTAACGGTCATAAAGCTTCTGACTGGCACCGCCGAACAAAGATATTGACAAAATGGGGAGACCGCCAACATAGGGCTAGATAGCTCAGTTGGTAGAGCGCCGGAACGTTAATCAGGAGGTTGTTGGTTCAAATCCCACTCTAGTCAATTTGTTTTTGTTCAACCCCAAATTCTTATTTCCCTCACCAAAGTGCCCTTTCCAGATGAAAACTGACATGTTCCCTTCAAGAAGATGTGACCAAGCCAAGCCCGATCCCCCCCGGAAGAGCCCCAGATTAGGGTCGAACCAAGGCCGACACTGAGAGAGTCAAAAAGACAATGCCCTGGCAACCATTTGCCCCCTCGGGTAAATTTACCCCTTCAGGTAAAACTGTTTTGTAATTCAGCCGGTAGGCTGCAATGAGGCAGTTTTTAAAGTAAACCATAATAATAACAATAATACAAAACACAATGGACCCCATCACAGCGTACAACAATTGTATACTGTACCTTGTTGTCCATAGAAGAGGTCGGGTCTGTCCAGTATGTCCGATTCCTGTATGTAGGGACTGTACCCTTCATCTCCATACATCAAGCCATCATTCTCATCCATCTGCTGAGATTCAACCATCTCCAACCACTGTGAGTTGTGCCATCGGAACTTCTCCAGCTTGATCTTCTTGGCCCATTCTTCGTCAAATTCCTGTCAGGAGAGAGTGGAGGCTCGAGTAAATCCCTTTTCAGGCCACAAGCAAGTTTCATAAAGCCGTTTAGCAGAAAACACTGCTTAGCAAATTTCATTTTGCTAAGTGAAAAATGAATGGAGCACCAGTCGTACCAATGTAAATTTTATGGAATGTTACCGGGCAACCTTTTCTGCTACTTAACAAGATTTTTTCTGTGCTTAGCATTTTTTTTTGTGCTTACAGGCTTTATGAAATTTGGCCCAGGTCCAATTTAATACTTTCTTGGCTATGGCCACAGATACTTGCTTCAGGAACATGGATGAGGCTATAACTTACACGCGCCTATCTGCTCCGCCATTTTGGGACCCAAACCTACACAAAGAAATTGACTCCTTATGTTAAAATGGTGTAAAATGCCATTTGCTTTTATATTCTTTCATAGTGAAATTTGAAACGTGGCAATATCGAACATCAAAAACAAACAGGTCTGTACATTCCAAAGAGGAGTTTGTTTTGCCAGTCAAAAGGTCAAATTCACTGTCGTTTGATTAAATATCATCAAAATTAAGGAATGAACTAAAAATTCTCTTTGAAAAAACATACAGACCATATATATGAAATGTGAGATAATTAAATGTTTTTGGATTTCGACACAAAATTGCAGTTGAATGGTATCAAATACAGTAGCATTTTACACCATAATAACGTGAGGTTGGAGACTTGTAATTTTGTTTTCATCTTCACAAGGACTCAATCTATTGGAAATGGGGAATCACAAAACTGAGTATGACATTGGAGCCCCTCTTTGAACTCTCACCACAAGGTGATATAAAGAGGATGCATGCCCTCTCAGTTTGCCCCATAAGCTGACTTGTCGACTCATCATCACCTTTAAAATAAACAAAACTTTGGAGCCCCCCCCCCTTTAAAGATTGCATTGCAATCTATGCAAGGATCCGTCCGGCACCAGCTCCGACTGATTCCCTACACACAGTTTTAGAACTGCTTAGGAACTGAGGAACTCCAAGCTGGAGCCAGAGCCGTGGCAGCGGTTCCGGGAAGGCCCCCCCCCCCCCAGGAGCTCAATCATTGATTTGATCCAACTAACAATGCGTGACTACTTACTGAGATGATGTCCAGTGTGTTATCGCACACTTTGCGTATCTCAGGATTCTTGTCATGCATGAGATCTATCAGGTAAGCAGGGGCCTCTGACAATAGCGGTTAAGGATTATCCTTGCTGGTACCAGCCAATAATTGCAGTCTGTTCGGCCAAAATGACACACAAAATTTTTCTGACGATATTTCAACTTATCATCACTGAAATTAAAGTACAAAAGGAGCTTTCCAATGGTATCGACCCAATTGGCCAGACTGCATGAGGGCGCTTTCAAAGGCAAATTTCCTTACATCACAATTACAGTTTTTGCATCACAATTATAGTTTTGCATCACGCACGTTTTGGTTCCACACGCCCTCACGGGGTCAAAGATACTGCGAATTCACCTAGCGGCATCATAACGATGATCTTGGTTGCACCATTTAGGGAGCCAATGTACCAGTGTGTTCTACAGTGTAGTGCGGATTTTAGGCAAAAACTGGTGAGTGTGGCAGCATTAGCCACATGTGACTTGCATGCAGGAGTGAAATAATATTTCAGAAATAACCATTCCTACTGCCTGTATCATCCACTGCTGTTGTAGTTTACATAAACTATGACAGCTTACAATATGATATCATGTGGTGATTGAATCTACATGGTACACAGTTAACCCTCCTACTGTCTGAACCATTCAATGTCATCCACTGTGGTTTTGAAAAGATAAATGCCCTATGCAGCCTGCAATGATATCATGTGGTAATTGCATCTACACAGTACACAGTCAACCTTCCCACTGTTTGACCCATTCGATATCATCCACTGCGGTTTTGAGTAATAGATGCACTTATGCCAGCCTGCAGCCGACGATCATGTGGTAAATGCATTTAAATGGTGTCAACTGGTTGGTTAATTTGCAGGAAAAATTTTACCAAGAGTAGGAGGGTTAAATATATACTGATTTTTAATCATTAAAGGAACAATACAGAATTGGTAAGAAAAAAATTTGTAAAATATACTCTTTGATCACAGATTTACATCAAACTTACACGGTCTAATGATTATGATAGTAGAAAACATCCTTTGAAATATTTATGTCTGAAATGCCATATTTGATGAAAAATGAATAAACTTATTTTCCGATTGGAGTTTATCGCTCAGTGAGCATTTTATTCATTTGTTGAATCTATATGATTTCATGCAAATGTGTAATCGGTTTTTCACTTTTTTCTCGTGACCCAGATGGCCGATCGATCTCAAACTTCTACAGGTTTGTCAGTTTATGTATATGGTGGATTACATAAAGTGCTTACACTGCCAGCAACTGTTTTGTTAGCAAAAACCAATTCTGTAATGTTTCTTTAAACTAAAAAACCCAAAGGTTATAAAAAAGGATACGAGTTTGCTTGATGATAACTTCCCTAGTTGCTTCATGGAATACCATTTGGTAGAAGACGTAGACAATCTGACAAACAATCTCATCATCCTCTTGTTTTGCTGTAAAAAATAAACCATTCCAAATATTTGTAGTTAAAAAAAAAAATAGGTGTAGATCAATTTAAAATTTCCATACAAGTGCTAAAAGAGGATCTCCAAGGTCAAATTGAGTTTTGCGTTGCACTCATTTTCTTATAGATAGAGACCTCATGAAAGTGGGGGAAAAAGTTACAAGTCTCTAACCTCACGTTAAAAACGGTGTAAAATATAATTTTATTTGATACTCTTCAGAGCGAAATATAAAACATGATGATGTCGAACAGCAAAAACAAATAGGTCTGTACATTCCAAAGAAGAATTTCTGCACTATTCATAAGCAATTCGTTTCTCATTTTCGTAAGGACTTTATCCTTTGGAAAAAGAGTGAATCACAAAACTGAAGTTGGACCTCATTTCATTTCAGTGTGCTAAGGCCAAACGTCCAAAATTTGGGTCCAGAATGCCCCCCAGTTTTGAAAAATCCTGGGGGGAACCCTGCATACATAGTTGGTCTTAATCAGCAACACAAATATGGTGAATCTTTGGTTGGGAACAAGTAAAAGGATAACTGAAAAGTACCGGATGTTTGAGTGAATTGTTGACAACTCACCGTTGAGTAGCTCAATGAGACTGTGTATGATTCCTGATTTAGCCAGCATGGCCGCACATGAGTCATCCATAGCAACCGTTCCAACCAACATGACTACTTCCAGAACCAAGTCATCCTCAGCTGCACCTAAACAGTGACCAATTAAGTTCAAAGATTGACGTTAAGTAAGATGCACCCTAACACAATCAACAAAATAATCATAAATAATAATAATGGCTTTTTATCTTCAAATCCGTCACTCAGTGTGGCTCAGGCCTGGAATTTCATCTTTGAAAGGGCAAGGCCATTTTCATTTTGCAAAGGGCACTTCCATTGCAAAATCTTAAAGTCTATGTGAAACTTTTGAAGGGGCACCAAGGCCAAGACCAGGGGCAAGGGAGGCCATGGCCTCTGTGGCCTCCGTTAAATTCCAGGCCTGGTGGCTCATGGCTATTTATTTCATTCCTTAAATCATCTCAGCTCCCTTGGGAGTATACAGCCTGTGCTGCCAAATATGTAGTACACCAAGCTAAATCAATCACAAGAACCATCTCTACCCTCACAGTTACCCATTTAACCCTGGGTGAAAAGAGAACCAATTATAGTGAAGTGTCTTGCTCAAGGACACAAATGTTATGACTGGGATTTATACTATCAACAGCTGCATTGCTTCTCACCAAGTAAGTTTTGATGGTCATTAATTTTTGGAGTTCTTACCAATCTACAACCCTACCTTTAAAGACTTCACTAATTTTTGAAGAAAAACAAAAACCAACAACTCCAAAAGAAAATCTATTTCTTACCTGGTTCTAATTTCTGTGTGATCCAGGGAACTAGCTTATATTCCTTAAGGATCAGTTCATAGTCGAGATCAGGTATCGTCAGATTGGCTAGAATCCCCAAGGCTTCAACGACCAGCTCCTCATCGTCAGAGTTCTTGACAACGCTTGCAATATCGCTGATGTATTCCTGGTAAAGGCAGAGTGGGAAGACTCAAAAGATTCAGTCGTCGCATCAGTGCAAAATCTTATATGAAGAAAATCTTCCATTGAACTGACAGTATACCATAAACACAGTCACTTGTAACGCAGCACTGAATCTAAGCTCTTCCACATTCTATACCAAACTACTTAAGGACATTACTTCCGCTATATATTAGATGCTATACTCACAATGAACTGTGTCTTGGTTGCGCCATCATGCTGCGAGATATTCCGCACCATCTTCAGCAACAGTGCGTCCTTGAAGCGGAGTGCACGACGCATCAGGAGTCGCAGGCCGTTCCCTTCGCAGATGAGCTGTGCATTGCGTTTGTTGCAGGCCAGGTTGATCCCCAGGGAGACCAGTTCCAGCTCGATGCTCTCTCCTTGACTCTCAAGGACCATCTTCATAACCTGTGGGCAACAATACCAAACTCCATTGACACAACATGCTGTGTTAAGAGACAAGGCCAGCAGGCAGCAGCCAACAAGCTGGCAGCCTACTGGCTGGCTGTCTACTGGCTGGCTGAGAGAAGGCTTGTCAATATACTGGCTGGCTGTCTACTGGCTATCAGCATACTGGCTGGCTATCTACTAGTTGGCTGCCTACTGGCTGTCAGCAAACTGGCTGGCTGAGAGAAGGCTTGTCAATATACTGGCTGGCTGCCTACTTGCTGACAGCATATGGCTGGCAGCCTACTGGCTGTCTGCTATGATAAGGGCTATCAGCATACGGGCGGGCTGCTATGCTAAGGGCTGTCAATATACTGGCTGGCTGCCTACTTGCTGACAACATATTGGCTTTCAGCATACTGGCTGGCTGCTGTACTAAGGGCTGTCAATATACTGGCTGGCTGCCTACTTGCTGACAACATATTGGCTGGCAGCCTGCTGGCTGGCAGGCTTCAAGCTAGCTGCACAACTAAAATGCAGCCTTCTCTTTGGCTTCCTACTGGCCAATTGTCTACTGGTTGGCTGCCTAAAGGTTTGCGGCTGTGAACCTCAAACAAAAACTTGAAATTGTTTGAATCAAAGTTCAGTATTTTTGAAGATGGGATATTCAATTGTCTAAAATGGAAAAATCATTAGCCCTATATGCTTTGCCTATCAACAGGGGGATCCTAAAATATTAGGGTGTATAAAAGAGGATGTACGATGACTTCCTGAAGTTGAAGTTGAAGTTGTTCGACAAACGTTTTTTCCCTTCTCACCATTGGTATGCAGTCAGTGTAGGTGAACATTGATTTAGCTTTGTCGTCCATACTGATGTGATATAAGACGCACAGAACAATCAGACGATGGTTATCATTGGCTGCAAACAAAACCCCCAAAACAAAAATCATGAAGTATAAAATATCATCTAAAAGTTAAGCTTTACACACAGAAGATTATTTGAACCTTCGGAAACTTCTTCAAGATGTTGAACAGAGAAAGGAAAAAGAGTAAAATTTCACAAGTTTGAGAAATAGAGGTGTCAACTTTGCATTTTTAAATAAGCTCAGACTGAAGGCGCAAGTGTGACTCGACAACATCCTCCAGAACCCTCAAATCAATTGGATGCATTATCTCCTTTTTCTCACATTGTTATCATAGACCTTCCCATTGCAACGTCACAGCCTGAAATGTTGCCAACCAACGTTGGAAAACTATGGAAAGCCATAAATGCAAAGCAAAACAGATACCCACAGTTTGTGTCAATGTTACACAAATATTAACAAATACTGTTGAATTTGTTGGAAACAAAGCAACCGATCAGGGGCTGTATTCGTTTTAATTGAAAGTTTGCAGAAATGTTGAATTTGGTCACAACATCTGGTCAACACGGCCGACTGTTTTGCTAACAATCGACCTGTCCATGCCAACCAGTGCGGTTTGTTTATCAACAATGGAAAGGTCTATTGAGGAGTGTCATGGCCCAGTGGTCCAGTGCACCAGACTCTGACTCTGGTGTTGTCAGAGTGTGGGTTCGAGTCCCGGTCGTGACACTTGTGTCCTTGAGCAAGACACTTAACCATGCTTCATCCTTCGGATGGGACATAAAACCATAGGTCCTGTGTGTTGTGTAATGCCATAAAAGAACCCAGTTACACTTTGCTAAAAGGAGGGGGTTTCCCCCAGTGTTTCTGGCATGGCTTGCTGCAGATTGCGCTGCAGCACCTTGTAGACCCTTACAAGGTGCTATATAAATGGGTCTCATAATTCAAACTTAACTCTGCATACCTGTCATTAAAATTATGAGCACTTTAAACACCTGTCGGGCGTGACAAAGCCCAATGTAAGAACTTAGTAGTATTTCTATTATTGCAAACGGTGTACAAAGAGAGGACTTACCCAGAAGGCCTACAAGTTTTGGCATCAAACCAAGTTTGATCATCTTTCCCCGGAGGTCGGTATCAAAAGAAAGATTCAGCAATAATCGAAGGCTGATGTTCAGCAAATCCTGCTCACAAAATTCATGGAAAAATAAGGGGAAAACGTACTTATTATAATAAGAAAAAATTAAACCAGCAAGTGTATGTACTTGCCGCACACAGTGTTCATGTTTTGTGTGATCAACAATATACATTAAATAACAAACCTGTGAAAAACCATGCACAATTTTCCGCATGTAAACACATTGTCCCTAATTTTGGTTGTAACAAACGAAATCACTACTCAGCTTTCGTGTTTAAAAAGGTTTTTAGAAACAGTTTTCTTGAATACGACTTCATTTCAGAGGGAAATATTGCACAGAAAAAACATTTCCGGTATGAACTTCATAATCAGTAAGCTTTCAGACTAAAATTAAACAATTATTTTTTTTATCCTTACCAATCCTGTATAATACCTTTATTTTTATATAAGGGGTGAAATATAAATCTTAAATTATTATTATCATTCACTATTAACTTTAATGTGGATTTTTAGAAGAAAAGAAAGGTTCTTTGTACTCACCTCATGGTCACATGGAATAAGCTTGGCTAACTTCTCAATAATTTGACGCTGTGCCTGAAATACAAAATTGTCCAACTCTTAGCTATCAAGATGTTGCAAATATCTTAGTCCCAACTCCCATGGTCTTCTACTACTAATAGCAGTGGTTTATTAATTGATATTTTAAATAAAAAGTCCCATCCCCCTAAGGTGATCCCTCTGCTGCTGCTTCCCAGGTTGTATCATAAACTTAGGTGTGATCCCTGGCTGTATGGCAGCTACAGGTTGAATGGCCTCTGACTGGCAACCCCCGAAAGAAGATATTGACAAAATAGGGAGACCGCCAACAGTAGGGCTAGATAGCTCGGTCGGTTAATCTGGAGGTCGCAGGTTCAAATCCCAGTCTGGTCTATTTTTGATTCCACATAATTATGGACTGTGTTAGTTCATGAAGTAGCTACACACATTCTGGGGGGGATATTTGTGTGAATCATTATATTCTACTTTTAAAACATCTTTCCAACCATATTCATTTCATAACAAATGTTTTTTTATAGCCCAAAGCAACCACTCTATTAGGCAACATGTTCATTTAAATGATATACGTTTACAGACTCTTCACAAATATTTTAATTAGATTTCTAAAGATTTGGTCCAAACAAGGCCAAGTCTTTTGTCTCTGTGATAGTAAGTTTGCCTCTTTTAAGAAAATTTGAAGGCGCAGGGAGATCAGTGAAAAATCCTGAAATTTGTAAAAAATCCTGATAAGTCACATGCGTGCAAAGGTTGATCAGACACTTGAACACTGAGGGCGCACTCGGACTCCCTACAGTAAGAAAAAACAAAGCAACTCACCATCTCAGACTTATTCTCTGAGAAGATGCTCAACTTCTTGAGGAATGAAACCACGAGGATGAGGAGCTCGTAGTTGTCTCTGTCCAATGTCTTGAGGAGCAACGGCACGATGTTCTTGTTCCTCATCTTCATCTCAACCTTGGTGTCTTCGGCCAAGTTCAGCAGAAGGTAATAAGAGACTGTGAGCATGAAACAGTCAGGATGAAAGTGTTATCTAATAATAATGATAATAAATTGACATCGCTGTTCCAGGTGATATAAGGATAGCTTCGAAGGAGACGGAAAAGATTCTTAAGTACCAAGGCCTGGCCAGGGAACTCCGTAAGATTTGGCAGGTGAAAGTGAAGGTAGTCCCTGTGGTGGTTGGAGCACTTGGCACCATTCCAAAAGCACTGGGGAAACATCTCAAAAGGGACAACTGTGAGGATAGATTGTTACAGAAGGCGGCGCTTTTTGGGGAACAGCGAGGACCCTGAGAAATACCCTTGAGATCTAAGGCTACGGGACGCAGCCCAACTCGAGGAGTTACCGGCACAAAGGAAAATGGGATATTTCTTTTGCATGCTGTGATAAAATAAAATAATAATAATAAGGCATTTATACTGAGCCATCTATCAAGTGCACAAGACCCTATTTTTGTGTGCAGCACATAAAACACTTAACCAGCAAAAATAGAGAAATATATTTATACGATGCTGGACTTTGTGAGATTACCGAACTGCATGATTCTATACATGATATGATTCTGCATCAATGAGCCATGACTAACATTGTCTGAACTGGTGTTTTTACCTCTCAGTAGCTGCTCTTGTTTCTTAAGGAGTCCGTGGTATTTCTTCATGTTCTTCTCATAATCTTTCTTGGCCTGTGGACTTTCCTCTGGTGAGATTGGGGGTTAAGGATTCTATGATGTGCAAAACAAAAATTAGCCTCAAAAATTGGTTGCAAGGTATTTAGCCAAAACATATTGCTGATAAAATTTTATAAAAAACATTGCAGCACGAAAAATGAGCACAAAATAGGAACAGAGTAGATCCTCTCTGTTGGGTATGTAATGAAGTAAACATTAAAAAATTCATAAATTTCAAACAATATAAGGATATCAGCTTTTCTCTTCTTCTGCAGTTCATCCACCCACAGATCGTGTCGTTTGATCTCATGCTCCACAATAAACATGACGAGGGCGCCGATCTTGAAGTGCGCAATGACGCTGTGGAACTGAGAGAAGCTTGAGAAGCAGAAGAAGACGTAGACGATGTTGGTTGCCAACTCGACGCTTCGCTTCCAGTCCTCACGGAGGACTCGGGCAAGAGCCCCAAGAACAGTCTCTGCAACAGAGAAAAAAAAAACTCATTAGAGCTTTCATATCACCTGGTTTCTCCTGACAGACTTATACAAAACCTACGTCGGACATGAGTAAGAAGTTGACCATCATTCAAAACAAAGTAAACCCTGACACTTACGATAGTACGAAGCCAACCAGGGAATGAATACATACTCCCAATAGATGAACAATTTGTTGAAATATTTCGGTTGAATGACCAGATCACTAGGGAGCGCATTCCCGTAGTTATGTTACACGCACCATCTTACATAAAAATGATCCCATCGAATCATTCGTGGAAAGTTCATGATGCGGACAGCCATCGCGCACATAGCAAAAGATAGTCACTTCAGGTCTACGCACTTACGCTGCAGGGTGTTCCTTTTATAATTACGTTCCATTATCTAAACACAATGGCAAATCAGCTGAACAATGAAAGAGAGTCTTAGCAGTGGAGGAAGTGGCACTATAAGAAATTGAGTGGCAGAAGAAACAATGGAAAGGACTATCTAAGGATGGCTCTAATAACAATTTCTGGCATGTTGCTGATCGTAGTCTTTTTTGAGGTATTTTTCTAGAATGTACAAAGCAATCAAACATCAAAGCCTTAATACTTCATCATTATCCAATAGCAATCTGCTGTGATAATAAAATAATCTGAATCAAATGTTTGTCTAAAATGTCGATCCTTCTAGTCATTTATGAGAAATAAACTGTTTTCATGCGTAGGCCCTATGAGATGCAACGAAGGAGCATGAAAATGTAACATCTAGGTACACTAGCTTCAGACAGCCCATGGTACTCAACCAAAACTTTAGAAAATATGGTCACTCCAAGCCCATTCCGGGTAAACACTCCCAGCGGATGACTTTGTAACATCTTGGTACACTATCTTCATATCACGTTGGAAATTATGGTGATACCACGCCCAACACACGACTGAACATTCCCAAAGGCTAACCCTGTAACATCTTGGTGCACCAGCTAGAGATAGCCCATGGACTCAATCACAGCAACTCGCAATGGGCCGGCTTGACATTCCTCCGTAGACCTTCATCATTCTGCCACCATCTTGGTCATGTTCCCCGTACCCAACAGCAGTAACGGGTGCTAATAATCATTGTAAAAAATGGAACCAGACTATTTTGCCTTTCCAGCCTCGGTTTGGTTACATTGATTTGAAATGGGAGAGAATCAAGATGGCTGCCCCACGATAAAGGTCTATTGGTTTCACTCCACTCCCTACATCCAAAGCTTCAACAATCCTCGCAGCTTACCGTTCTGAAGAATCTCCTCCAAGTTGTCCGGATTCCGAGCGAGTTGAAGCAATAGTGCCGTGCCGCGAACCTTCTCAGGTATGTCTTCATATAAGAGCTCGATATAATCCTCTACGTCGTTGATGTTCGCTTGCTCATCCAGCTAAGAAATGATGGGGGAAAAGTAGACGAGTCAGCATATCAGGGTTGAGATTTGATGAATGTGAAAATTATTCTCAAAAAATGGCTTGCGGGGCTGGGTCCCCCTCGGCATCTCCAAGATGTTACAATTCAGGAGATTTACAGATTCTGTGCATCATCAGAAATACAGGTTTGAACACAATGTGGATTATTTCTTTCTCCCGTTGGTGACTGTTTTACTTCTTGCAAGAAAATTCAAAGGCTCAAGGAGATTTTGAGAAAAATCCTGAAATCAGGAAAAATCCTCAGAAATCATGTACTTGCAGCTTGAGAAATATTACTGCATCATTTATCTGCCTTTTGATAAGAGTTTTGGTATTGACTCCTAAAAGTGGTACGATGCAGGCAAAGAACGACTGAGTTTAGATCACAGCAATTTCTAAAAACATGAGGAAAGCTAAAGTAGTAAACTTGCGGGTACAACCATGTATAAAACTCATTTGGGAAAAGTGCTGGTTCCGAGAAGAACCGGTGTGGTCTCAACGTTTCGAACAGTATACTCTGCTCATCTTCAGGAGAAGAGGACACCGTTCGAAATGCCAAGACCAAACCAGTTCTTCTCTTCTCACAGCAAACACTTTTAGCCAATAGAGTTTTAAACATGGTTGTACCCTCAAGATTACTACCATAGTTTTTCTTATGATCCACACCACGCAAAGCTTCAATCATCACTTTCTAACGACATGATTTATTAATTACCTCTGTTCCTTCATACGGTGGAGGGTCTTTCAATCGTCCCGTCATGACACCCTTCTTGGACCCAGCTGAAGTCAATCCAAAAAAAGATAAAGACATATTGGATTAGAAAAGGTTCGCCCAGGTGTTCCTGATTTGATTGGCAGCATATTGAACCACAGCACCTTGTAAACCATTACATGGTGCTTTTTAAAGAAATAGGTCTAATACTTCAAAACGAAGCTCCATAATACCTTGCAGGAAAATACTAAATGTTGAAGTGCCTTGAGCGTCACCGAGTGACGGATATGAGCGCTATATAAGAAGCCACTATTATTATTAGAACACATTTGGGCACTGAAGGGAATAATTTTACACTATCTTTTTCTTGCTTTATCTTTAGTTATCAGAAATTTGAATCCTACCCAAGGCCACAACTTGCCATTCTTTATCCCGATGCAATTATTACATCTATCAAATTAATTGATTTTGTTCACTTGGCTGTCATATCCCCCTCCTCCCCCCCCCCAAAAAAAAACAACAACAAAAAACCTCAACCCAATACATTATTAATCTAATTGTTCGGCCAACTAACCTGACGGAGCTGTTTCCTTCCTGTTCTGGAGGTAGTACAGCAGTTGCTCCACCTCGGGCAGCTTGGATGGATGAATCAGCTTACATTTATCCACCACCTCCCTTGCCAAGACAGCAATGTCTGTGGCTGAGTTGAGGCTTCGCACTCGGATTCTGCAGTTGTGGAAAAAACAAACAAAAAAAACAATATTTTCATAAGATTTCCAAACTTTTAGAGATAGTATTAAGGCAGGATATACTTTGGGTAATTGTCAAAGACTAGTATCCTCACTTGTATCCCGACATGTGCATAAAATAACAAACCTGTGAACATTTGGGCTCAATTGGTCATCGAAGTTGCAAAAAAATAATGAAAGAAAAGACGCCCTTGTTGCATAGAATTGTGTGCTTTCAAATGGCTGACTGAAGTCTTTTTCAGATTCAAACATTTTCATGAGAAATTACCTCTTTCCCAGAAACTACATCACTTCAGAGGGAGACGTTTCTCACAATGTTTTATACTATCAGCAGCTCTCAGGTGCTCCTTACCAAGTTAGTCTTTATGGTAATGTATTTCTTGAGTAATTACCAAAAGTATCCCCTGCCTTTAAGAATGCCTACATCATTGTAAACAGAATACTTAAATCACACATTGTACAAAAAAGACAAAAAATAGATTAGTTTTAAATGCTGCGTTTCGTATGAATACTACAGTGACATCCTAGATATGAGGGTCTATTTCTGGGACGGAAAAATTTCAGAGCTCAATAATTTAAATCTTTCGTAAGAAGCTACTAATGTTACCAGATTAACATTCCATGGCAGCATAAATTTGTTTACGATGGGTTTTTGACGTCAGATTAATTTAGCTCTCATAGTAAAAAAAGACCACACACATAAGGTTTGCCAGATGAACTTTGTTTTAAGTTTGCAGAAATGTTCAACGTTCGGAGATGAGTTATTTCACAAAAATGCATGCGGCCATGGAATGTAAAATCCTGTGAAATTAGTTGCTTCATACAGGCTTGAATTATGGAGCTCTGAAAATTATCTGTTCGGAAAACGGACCCTCTTATCTAGGACTTTGTATGAAGTGTCCTACATAGAGCTATGTTGGGCATGAATCTTTCTTACATTTTCTGGCATTCTTTCCTCTCCCCCAGCATAGGGTCACCAAGCTCCCCCAATATGGTTGCCTCCAGCTCATAGTTGACCACCAGGGCCTTCTCTGTTGGGTGCACATCAATACTCCCTCCCTTCACCTTCCTGTAAAAAAAAAAAACAAGAAAAATAAGTCACTGCGCCAGTACTGGCAGTAGAGTTGTTAATGTTATTAAAGCGCCCTCTTGTGGCCTCTTAATTATACTGATGCTTTCTTTATACAGCCATCTTTACTCAAGTTGTGTGTCATCGTTTAATAAATCAAGCCTCTAAATTCAGCATTCTAAGTTTGGTATTCTAATGTATCATCTTTGTGTTGAGGCACTCTCGACTTACCCTGGCGTGGTGGCAGCGGTGGGATATGAACCCACGCCATCAAAATGACCAATCCCTGGTCATGGCTCTTGTGTCTTCGTGAGTATACTTTAAGCCACTTAAACAATTGCTGTCTTTCGGATGGAACACAAAGCTGACGATCCCAGGTGTTGTGCTACCCGTGCAAAATTCCGAACCCAGTATTAACAATGTAGGAATAGATTCCCACGGTCAAGCGGGTTAAGTTTGCGGTAGTGAGTGTTCTGCTGGATCTTAACTTTTGTCTGAAGTGATATTTTTGATCTGAAACTTGAGTAGAGTCCAAGTCTAGTTGTGTAATCTGGGTTGCACATGAATAATAAAGTTCAGTATCGCACCTCAGTTGATGTCCGTAACAAATGTAGCGTGCAATTCAAATTTGAACATGTAAGCTTTAACTTCAAAAATTTCGCAGACATAGTTTTCGAAAAATTGCACAGGTAAATTTTGTTTAATGGAACATTACAGAATTGGTAAGAAGAGAAAAACTTGTAAAATATACTTTTTGATCACAGATTTACATAAAACTTACACGGTCTAATGATGATGATAGTAAAAAACATCGCTAGAAATATTTTCTGTCTGAAATGCCATATTTGATGAGAAATAAACTAATTTTCCGATTGGAGTTTATCGCTCAGTGATTTCATGCAAATGTGTACTCGGTTTTTCACTATTTTCTTGTGACCCAGATGGCCGATTGATCTCAAACTTCTACAGGTTTGTCAGTTTATGTATATGGTGGATTACATAAAGTGCTTACACTGCCAGCAACTGTTTTGTTAGCAAAAACCAATTCTGTAATGTTCCTTTAAAGTTTGTCTTTAGTTTAAAACAATACTAAATACTAATATCGTACTAATTGTCATCATGTACACATTTAATTGAATGTCGTACACCACTACACCCGACTGACACTACCAGAACTTAGAAAGCCTCTCGGAACTCCCCGTCCCACTTCTTCGCGAGAGCCACAGCCTAGGCGCTTTTTAATTTGATTCTATTTTGTTATTTGAGTGGTTGGTACGGTAGGTGAGGTAATTCGTAATCGTAGACGAGTCCGTCCGGCTGGACTGACTAACTGTCGGCACTGTTTCTAGACAAAATCTCGATGTTACTCACCTTTTCAGATACCTTGCATCTTCAGCCTGCATGGCCATGTCTGCACCTTGAGTAAATTTGAAAGATCAAGACATGGCTTGGTGACAAAACGACGAATTTTCAACTTGCTTCTTTGGGATATCCTAACACTCAGAAACACACGGCAGCTGCACCGGCAGCTGGCAGCGGAATGCTCAACCCCGCACACCTACCTCGACCTCGGACACTGTCAGATGCACCAATCGGTAAATCTAACGGGAATGGAAGTTTTTGAATACGAGGTTGTAATACACTTTTCACAGTTATCCGTGCGAAGCGGTTCGTATTCTTATTATTTGTTTACGGTCTCCCAATATACTGCCCTCAATGTTTAGGGTAAAAACTTTCTCACATTAAAGTCGGATTACGTGTTTAATAACCCTAACTTCAACATTTAGACTTTTTATTGCAGTGAACTTTCTTGAAAATAGGGCACAAAAAAACAATTAAAATTAATTTTTAAAAGCCCTTTATAAAGGTTTGGGAATCTTTTTATAACACAGATTTTGATTACTGAGGACCAAGAAAAAGGCACAGTGAAACCATGGAGTGGTGAAACTAAGTTACACTAAAAATGGATTAAAACAAACATTCGCAAAAATTGCAAATGTTAATACAAATCATTAAGAAAAAATATTAATAATATTAATAACTAAATAATGGGGTTTTTTTTTTGGGGGGGGGGGTGGGGGAAGAGGGTCACCACATCTTTAAGGTGAAAGTGAACCCTTTAAATGTAAAGGGCGCCCTCCCTATCAATCATGCAAATGAGGAGACGCTTTCGATAGAAGCTTATGGGAGCGATGTATGCAAATTTTGGCCTTTACCGCGCTGGGAAAAACAAATTGCGCCCCGCGAACGATTGCATAGTCAAAAGTGTCCGGAGCGGACAGTATTGCATGGCGGGGCATATGACACCGTAACCTCATATTAACCAGTGCATCATTTCGGTAAACAGTATTTCAATTCATATGCCTTCTTGTTGATTTTCGCGGGGGGGGGGCTGATCGACCAATTACGATCATGTCAAGTGCCTGTGTAATAAGTTACAAAAAACAATAACCCTTTTATTGACAGAGTAGACCCATTCTAAAAAAAAAAAAATACTATGTCATTCTCACAAGCCCATTGCATATCGGTAGTGTATGGAGAGTTAAAAATAATTTTCTTCAACCTTTACTTTATACATGTAGGTGTCAATGGATGTCAATGTGGCAGGCTAGTTCAGGGTTTTTCCTACACCATCACTTAGTACCTGTGTATTGTTAAAAAATAATTATGCCGCTATTAAGTGGTGATATAGTACTTTTCAAAATGCAAGTTCCATAAAATATCATAGCAGTTGAGAGGTACCAGGGTGGGATTTTATAACCGAGTATTATTGCAACAGTCACCACGTAAAACAATGTTCATTTTTAATAGTGTTAGGCCTACTTAATTAGTGCCCCTTTTGTTTTATTACTTTTTTACATTCAAGTTAGCCTATAATGGCCAATTAGTTTATGAAATGATAGTCCTCCATAAAGTACCCAAAACAGCTTATCTATATTTCTCTTGATATCATTCATTCCTAGTCTGTGCATTGTCACATTTATTCTTCATCCATTTGTTCTTTAAAGGTGTTCCTGTGGCCACTGTGTCCAACAACCATTGGTGAATTGCATATGCTGCAAGGAAGTAGACAAAACAAGGGCAAAAATGGTGGATCTAGAGATAGACTTGATAATGACGTAAACCAGTGTCTAAGCTCACATGATTGGTTTGAAGCTGTGTGCCTCCACCGTGGTGTCTTGGAGACTGCCTTATCTACAGTATCGGGCTTACTAATGAAGAGATGCAGTTGAGGGGACACTTGATCAGTAGGTACATAATTTTCTTCCTCCATGGTTAATCAGTGTGCTATTTGCTATTACCATGTAGATAGATACAGAGTTGAACAAAAAACGCTCTTTCATTGTATGAAATTACCTCTGCTGCTACAGTACAAGTAGCCCGGAGAAATGTACCGCTTGAAATACCCTGTCTACCTGCATGAATGCTTGAAAGTCTACCATCAGTCTACATTCAGCCTTCACCCCAACCCCATTAAGATGCTTTCTAGTGTTTTTAGGTGCGCCCTTTGACTTTAATGGTTGAACTCACAAGTAAATCCATGGGTCTGTAGCACCCCCACCCTTGTCCCCCCCCCCCATTGAAAAAATGCACAAATAAAATGGTTTCATACATTATACAAATTTTGTCTTTGCCCCCCCCCCTCCCCACACCTCCCTGCCCCCCCCCACACCCTCCCTGCCCCCCACACCCTACACAATGAGGCAATTTGAAACATTGATCATGTTTTATTTCACTTATTATTTGTGACCTGATAGGTCGAATTGAGGTATATATCGACCCCTTAATGAAATTGAGTTGTGCATACCGTGTTAACAAGTAACTCACTGGCTTTCCAGCAATACCATTATTATTTCCGTAGCTTATTCCAGTCCGAAGTTATCGGGAAATGAAGAAAGTCCACAAGTCAAGGCCACTTCCATTTTTTTTACAATATGTTTGTTTAGATTAACTTCGTTTTTAATTAATTTTGAAGAGTATTAATTGTGCACAAACATGCTCAAGAAAACGTACTTTTTGTGGATTTATTCATCTTTTCAATTAAAGGTAAGACCACGACAAGAAAGATCAAATTTTATTTAACCTAATACCACCGAAGTCGCGGAATCGTTTTTTGTAGTGTTTTTCATGATTTTCGAATGTGACCAACTTTGGTATGGCGAATTACACGCAATATGTCCTGTCTGACACATTCCTCATTTCGACCGATCAGGTCACATTTTCAGAAAATATCGTCATGTTGCTTATCGGCAAGTGGTCAAATGGTGTTGGGGATACCTTGGTAGTTTCAACAGAGTGCCTCTTCCGTCATGCATCATGGATGCCATCCGGAGAACTTTTCCCAACCCAAACGGACAGTACAATGGATTTTGCTATCCACCACTTGATTGGTGAATAGGTACACCAGGCCTGATACATGTACTTTGTTCTTGTAAGGGCAAGGCAGTTTTTCCTTAGAAAATGGCACTTCTTTGAGGGAATTTTAATTGTTATTCATTCAAGGGTACCAAGGCAATGACCAAAGGGCCATCACAATTGCCTCCATGAAGTATCAGACCAGGGCCCAATTTCATAGAGCTGCTTAACCAGAGAATTATGTTTAGCAACTTTCTGCTTAGCAAAAAGAAGCAGGATACCAGTCACAGTTTGTTATCGTGACATGGTACTTTGGCTGGTAACCTTATTCTGGTAAGCATAATTTTGATGTGCTAAGCTACTTTTTGTGCTTAAAGCAGCTCTATGAAATTGGGCCCTATGGGTGCCTAATTTTGCCTAGTACGTGGTTTATCAAAGTGTTTGGAATTATTCTGATTTTGAAAATCTACAAACTACCTGTATTTTATGGAAGTGCATATGGAATGTACATGTAAAACAACAACACAAGTTCATCATTTTAAAACAAGTGCAAAATAACATGTAATTGGTCTGTGCATCAGTTCAATAGAGATGTTTCTAACTTTGGTTTGGTTACAATGGGACCAGGTTGCTGGGGAGGAATGATCTCTCCTTTTTCCTAATAATGGAAAGCCGATGTTGTCAACTGAATCCAAAACCAAAAAGATCAACAAAGCAAGCACCCACAGTCTGGTTGTTTCTTCAATGAAACACTATCTGAGTTTTGTCATTTGGTGATTTTAGAATAGAAATAGAATATCAACTCAAAATCTATTTCAGATTTGATATAAAAAAAAAAGCTCAGAATTCAGGTCGATAGGTGAACTTCTCGTTAAGTTTTTTTTTATCCCAATCTTTTTTTGGCACAGGCAATAACTGAAGTGATTATAAGGTCTGAAGTCAATCAAAATTCACATAACAAACTCATCAAAATAAAAGGCAAGGTCCACCTGTTTCACTGAAACTTGAAACCAATGAGATCCTCCACCATCACACGTCTTCTTCAAACAGTTGGTAGAAAGCCTTTTGGTTCACTGCAACTTGCATCCACAGAAATCTTCAAGCAGATGAGGGAGAAAATCACTGGCATAGGTCAGATTTCATTTAGACACTCATTAATTCAAACATGTGCAAAATAACATGTAATTGGTCTGTGCATCAGTTCAAGAGAGATGTTTCTAACTTTGGTTTGGTTACAATGGGACCAGGGTGCTGGCAAAGTTGTGCTGTAATTTTGTCTGTTCTAATCTATTTTTTGTTTATTGAATCATTGAGGATGAATGTTCTCTCCTTTTTCCTTCATGCTTTTCAAAATAATGGAAAGCCGATGTTGTCAACTGAATCCAAAACTAAAAAATCAACAAAGCAAGCACCCACAGTCTGGTTGTTTCTTCAATGAAACACTATCTGAGTTTTGTTATTTGGTGATTTAAGAATAGAAATAGAATATCAACTCAAAATCTATTTCAGATTTGATATGAAGAAAAAGCTTAGAATTCAGGTCGATAGGTGAACTTCTCGTTAGGGTTTTTAATCCCAATCAATTTTTTTTGGCACAGGCAATAACTGAAGTGATTATAAGGTCTGAAGTCAATCAAAATTCACATAACAAACTCATCAAAATAAAAGGCAATCCAAAAAACACCTGTTTCACTGAAACTTGCATCCAATGCGATCCTCCACCATCACATGTCTTCTTCAAACAGTTGGTAGAAAGCCTTTTGGTTCACTGCAACTTGCATCCATAGAAATCTTCAAGCAGATGAGGGAGAAAATCACTGGCATAGGTCAGATTTCATTTAGACACTCAATAATTCAAACATGTAAGAAATCACTTTTTTCACAATCAGTTGTAACAATACAAAACAACAACACAAGTTCATCATTTTAAAACAAGCGCAAAATAACATGTAATTGGTCTGTATATCAGTTCAATAGAAATGTTTCTAACTTTGGTTTGGTTACAATGGGACCAGGTTGCTGGCAAAGTTGTGCTGTAATTTTGTCTGTTCTAATCTTTTTTTTATTTATTGAATCATTGAGGATGAATGTTCTCTCCTTTTTCCTTCATGCTTTTCAAAATGATTGAAAGCCGATGTCAACTGAATCCAAAACCATGAAGATCAACAAAGCAAGCACCCACGGTCTGGTTGTTTCTTCAATGAAACACTATCTGAGTTTTGTCATTTGGTGATTTTAGAATAGAAATAGAATATCAACTCAAAATCGATTTCAGAATTGATATAAAAAAGCTCAGAATTCAGGTCGATAGGTGAACTTCTCGTTAGGTTTTTTTTTATCCCAATCTTTTTTGGCACAGGCAATAACTGAAGTGATTATAAGGACTGAAGTCAATCAAAATTCACATAACAAACTCATCAAAATATAAGGCAAGGTCCACCTGTTTCACTGAAACTTGCGTCCAATGCAATCCTCCAACATCACATGTCTTCTTCAAACAGTTGGTAGAAAGCCTTTTGGTTCACTGCATCTTGCATCCACAGAAATCTTCAAGCAGATAATGGAGAATATCACTGGCATAGGTCAGATTTCATTTAGACACTCATTAATTCAAACATGTAAGAAATCGCTTTTTTCACAATCAGTTGTAACAATACAAAACAACAACACAAGTTCATCATTTTAAAACAAGTGCAAAATAAGATGTAATTGGTCTGTGCATCAGTTCAATAGAGATGTTTCTACTTTGGTTTGGTTACAATGGGACCAGGTTGCTGGCAAAGTTGTGCTGTAATTTTTTCTGTTTTAATCAAATTTTTATTTATTGAATCATTGAGGATGAATGTTCTCTCCTTTTTCCTTTATGCTTTTCAAAATAATGGAAAGCCGATGTTGTCAACTGAATCCAAAACCAAAAAGATCAACAAAGCAAGCACCCAAGGTCAGGTTGTTTCTTCAATGAAACACTATCAGAGTTTTGTCGTTTGGTGATTTAAAAATAGAAATAGAATATCAACTCAAAATCTATTTCAGATTTGATATGAAGAAAAAGCTTAGAATTCAGGTCGATAGGTGAACTTCTCGTTAGGGTTTTTAATCCCAATCAATTTTCTTTGGCACAGGCAATAACTGAAGTGATTATAAGGTCTGAAGTCAATCAAAATTCACATAACAAACTCATCAAAATAAAAGGCAAGGTCCACCTGTTTCACTGAAACTTGCATCCAATGAGATCCTCCACCATCACATGTCTTCTTCAAACACTTGGTGGAAAGCCTTTTGGTTCACTGCAACATGCATCCACAGAAATCTTCAAGCAGATGAGGGGGAAAATCACTGGCATAGGTCAGATTTCATTTAGACACTCATTAATTCAAACATGTAAGAAATCACTTTTTTTTACAATCAGTTGCAACACTACAAAACAACAACACAAGTTCATCATTTTAAAACAAGTGCAAAATAACATGTAATTGGTCTGTGCATCAGTTCAAAAGAGATTTCTACTTTGGTTTGGTTACAATGGGACCAGGTTGCTGGCAAAGTTGTGCTGTAATTTTTTCTGTTTTAATCAAATTGTTATTTATTTAATCATTGAGGCAGAATGTTCTCTCCTTTTTCTTTCATGCTTTTCAAAATAATGGAAAGCCGATGTTGTCAACTGAATCCAAAACCATGAAGATCAACAAAGCAAGCACCCACGGTCTGGTTGTTTCTTCAATGAAACACTATCTGAGTTTTGTCATTTGGTGATTTTAGAATAGAAATAGAATATCAACTCAAAATCTATTTCAGATTTGATATAAAAAAAAGCTCAGAATTCAGGTCGATAGGTGAACTTCTCGTTAGGTTTTTTTATCCCAATCTTTTTTGGCACAGGCAATAACTGAATTGATTATAAGGTCTGAAGTCAATCAAAATTCACATAACAAACTCATCAAAATAAAAGGCAAGGTCCACCTGTTTCACTGAAACTTGCATCCAATGAGATCCTCCACCATCACATGTCTTCTTCAAACAGTTGGTAGAAAGCCTTTTGGTTCACTGCAACTTGCATCCACAGAAATCTTCAAGCAGATGAGGGAGAAAATTACTGGCATAGGTCAGATTTCATTTAGACAGTCATTAATTCAAACATGTGCAAAATAACATGTAATTGGTCTGTGCATCAGTTCAAGAGAGATGTTTCTAACTTTGGTTTGGTTACAATGGGACCAGGGTGCTGGCAAAGTTGTGCTGTAATTTTGTCTGTTCTAATCTATTTTTTGTTTATTGAATCATCTCCTTTTTCCTTCATGCTTTTCAAAATAATGGAAAGCCGATGCTGTCAACTGAATCCAAAACTAAAAAGATCAACAAAAGCAAGCACCCACAGTCTGGTTGTTTCTTCAATGAAACACTATCTGAGTTTTGTCATTTGGTGATTTAAAAATAGAAATAGAATATCAACTCAAAATCTATTTCAGATTTGATATGAAGAAAAAGCTCAGAATTCAGGTCGATAGGTGAACTTCTCGTTAGGTTTTTTTTATCCCAATCTTTTTTTGGCACAGGCAATAACTGAATTGATTATAAGGTCTGAAGTCAATCAAAATACACATAACAAACTCATCAAATTAAAAGGCAAGGTCCACCTGCTTCACTTAAACTTGCATCCAATGCGATCCTCCACCATCACACGTCTTCTTCAAACAGTTGGTAGAAAGCCTTTTGGTTCACTGCATCTTGCATCCACAGAAATCTTCAAGCAGAAGAGGGGGAAAATCACTGGCATAGGTCAGATTTCATTTAGACACTCATTAATTCAAACATATGCAAATTAACATGTAATTGGTCTGTGCATCAGTTCACTAGAGATGTTTCTAACTTTGGTTTGGTTACAATGGGACCAGGGTGCTGGCAAAGTTGTGCTGTAATTTTGTCTGTTCTAATGTATTTTTTGTTTATTGAATCAATGAGGAGGAATGTTCTCTCCTTTTTCCTTTATGCTTTTCAAAATAATGGAAAGCCGATGTTGTCAACAGAATCAAAAACTAAAAAGATCAACAAAGCAAGCACCCACAGCGGGGAAAACACAGCCGGGAGAGGGCGCTATGCCAAGTTAACGGTCACGATTTCGTTACGAATGCCTCGAGGGGACATGTGCGTGCATGTGATTTTTTTTTATTCATTGAGTTACAATTTTGGTATAACATGTCAATAGTCTGTTTTAAACATGAAGTGTTGTAAACTTGAACTGGCAACATTACACGGTAAGAACTGCAACATACATGATGGGTCGCATGGTTTAAGACATGGAATGCCGTTATGTCCAGAGGGTGAAAAAATAGTACAACAAGATGGTGTGACCGCGAGATGTATCGCCTAACATCCTTTGTGCTCGGCCCTTCGTTGCTACTAAATGCACAGGTTGCCTAGACATATTACTATTTCATCTTGTCCAAGGTAAACTGGATTACATTTACTGGAAGTAATGGGCTTAAACTGGCAGCGATACATGGTACAAACCTTATTAAGCACTTTGATTTCTGTAAATCGCAAAAAAACCTGGTCATTTCAATTCAAAATCACATTGAACCTTGTTGGCTTCCATACATTTTATGTAGGCAGTGGGCTGTATAGAACAATGGCTAAAATGAGGAAAACAGAGCCGAGAGAGAGTGCTATGCCAATTTAACGGTCACGATTTCGTTACGAAGGCCTCGAAGTGACATCAGGCCTTGAGTTGTGTCATGCTATCATTGCCAAAGTTAGGAATTTGGTGGTCACAGTGTAGGATGCTCATTTCCCCTCATAAATTAGTTTGTGCTCTCAAGAAAATGGTGAAATAGCCGTGAGATAAGTTTGTTGACAAAACAAATTAATTATACGAAAGAACAAAAGTGGGGTTGGCAGGGGCAGCAAAGCCATAACAACAGTTCTGTAAAATAATACATACACATAATAACTATTTCATTTGTCCCAGGTAAACTTGAGCACATTTACTGAAAATAATGAGCTTGAAACGGCCAACAATACACGGTACAAACCATTTTATGCATCATGACCTCCGCAAATCGTAAAAAAAACTATTATTTCATAAAAAAAAAAAACATTGGTCCCTGTGGGATTCCATCAAATTTTTAAAAGCAGCGTGCTGAAAAGAACAATGGCTAAAGCGGGGAAAACACAGCCGGGCGAGGGCGCTATGCCAAGTTAACGGTCACGATTTCGTTACGAATGCCTCGAGGGGATATGTGCGTGCATGTGATTTTTTTTTATTCATTGAGTTACAATTTTGGTATAACATGTCAATAGTCTGTTTTAAACATGAAGTGTTGTAAACTTGAACTGACAACATTACACGGTAAGAACTGCAACATACATGATGGTCGCATGGTTTAAGACATGGAATGTCCTTATGTCCAGAGGGTGAAAAAATAGTACAACAAGATGGTGTGACCGCGAGATGTATCGCCTAACATCCTTTGTGCTCGGCCCTTCGTTGCTACTAAATGTACAGGTTGCCTAGTCATATAACTATTTCATCTTGTCCAAGGTAAACTGGATTACATTTACTGGAATCAATGAGCTTAAACTGGCAACGATACATGGTACAAACCTTATTATGCACTATGATTTCTGTAAATCGAAAAAAAACCCTGGTCATTTCAATTCAACATCACTTTGGTCCTTGTGGGGTTCCATACATTTTATGTAGACAGTGGGCTGTATAGAACAATGGCTAAAATAAGGAAAACAGAGCCGAGCGAGGGTGCTATGCCAATTTAACGGTCACGATTTCGTTACGAAGGCCTCGAAGGGACATCAGGCCTTGAGTTGTGTCATGCTATCACTGCCAAAGTTAGGAATTTGGTGGTCACAGTCTAGGATGCTCATTTCCCCCTCATAAATTAGTTTGTGCTCTCAAGAAAATGGTGAAATAGCCGTGAGATAAGTTTGTTGACAGAACAAATTAATTATACGAAAGAACAAAAGTGGGGTTGGCAGGGGCAGCAAAGCCATAACAATAGTTCTGTAACATAATACGTACACATAATAGCTATTTCATTTGTCCAAGGTAAACTTGAGCACATTTACTGAAAATAATGAGCTTGAACTGCCAACAATTCACGGTACAAACCATTTTATTCATCATGACTTCCGCAAATCGTAAAAAATACAACTATCATTTCATATTAAAATCACATTGGTCCCTGTGGGATTCCATCAAATTTTTAAAAGCAGCGGGCTGAAAAGAACAATGGCTAAGAGGGGGAAAACACAGCCGGGCTTGGCGCTATGCCAAGTTAACGGTCACCATTTATTACGAATGTCTCGAGGGGACATGTGCGTGCATGTGATTTTTTTTATTAATTGAGTTAAAATTTTGGTATTACATGCCATTAGTCTGTTTTAAAATGAAGTGTTGAAAACTTGAACTGGCAACATTACACGGTAAACTGCAACATACATGATGGGTCGCATGGTTTAAGCATGGAATGTCCTTATGTCCAGAGGTGAACAAATAGTACAACAAGATGGTGTGACCGCAAGTGTATCGCCTACATCCTTTGTGCTCGGCCTTTGTTGTACTAAATGCACAGGTTGCCTAGACATATTACTATTTCATCTTGTCCAGTAAACTGGATTACATTTATGGAAGTAATGGCTTAATGGCAGCGATACTGGTACAAACTTAATAGCACTTGATTTCTGTAAATCGCAAAAACTGGTCATTTCAATTCAAAATCACATTGAACCTTGTTGGTTCCATACATTTTATGTAGCAGTGGGCTGTATAGAACAATGGCTAAAATGAGGAAAACGAGCGAGAGAGAGTGCTATGCAATTTAACGTCACGATTTCGTTACGAAGGCCTCGAAGTGACATCAGGCCTTGAGTTGTGTCATGCTATCATTGCCAAAGTTAGGAATTTGGTGGTCACAGTGTAGGATGCTCATTTCCCTCATAAATTAGTTTGTGCTCTCAAGAAAATGGTGAAATAGCCGTGAGATAAGTTTGTTGACAAAACAAATTAATTTACGAGAAAACAAAAGTGGGGTTGGCAGTGGCAGCAAAGCCATAACAACAGTTCTGTAAAATAATACATACACATAATAAATATTTCATTTGCCAAGGTAAACTTGAAGCACATTTACTGAAAATAATGAGCTTGAAACGGCCAACAATACACGGTACAAACCATTTTATGCATCATGACCTCCGCAAATCGTAAAAAAAACTATTATTTCATTAAAAAAAAAAAACATTGGTCCCTGTGGGATTCCATCAAATTTTTAAAAGCAGCGTGTCTGAAAAGAACAATGGCTAAAGCGGGGAAAACACAGCCGGGCGAGGGCGCTATGCCAAGTTAACGGTCACGATTTCGTTACGAATGCCTCGAGGGGATAATGTCGTGCATAGTGATTTTTTTTTTATTCATTGAGTTACAATTTGTATAACATGTCAATAGTCTGTTTAAACATGAAGTGTTGTAAACTTGAACTGACAACATTACACGGTAAGAACTAGCAACATACATGATGGGTCGCATGGTTTAAGACATGGAATGTCCTTATGTCCAGAGGGTGAAAAAATAGTACAACAGATGGTGTGACCGCGAGATGTATCGCCTAACATCCTTTGTGCTCGGCCCTTCGTTGTACTAAATGTACAGGTTGCCTAGTCATATAACTATTTCATCTTGTCCAAGGTAAACTGGATTACATTTACTGGAATCAATGAGCTTAAACTGGCAACGATACATGGTACAAACCTTATTATGCACTATGATTTCTGTAAATCGAAAAAAAACCCTGGTCATTTCAATTCAACATCACTTTGGTCCTTGTGGGGTTCCATACATTTTATGTAGACAGTGGGCTGTATAGAACAATGGCTAAAATAAGGAAAACAGAGCCGAGCGAGGGTGCTATGCCAATTTAACGGTCACGATTTCGTTACGAAGGCCTCGAAGGGACATCAGGCCTTGAGTTGTGTCATGCTATCACTGCCAAAGTTAGGAATTTGGTGGTCACAGTCTAGGATGCTCATTTCCCCCTCATAAATTAGTTTGTGCTCTCAAGAAAATGGTGAAATAGCCGTGAGATAAGTTTGTTGACAGAACAAATTAATTATACGAAAGAACAAAAGTGGGGTTGGCAGGGGCAGCAAAGCCATAACAATAGTTCTGTAACATAATACGTACACATAATAGCTATTTCATTTGTCCAAGGTAAACTTGAGCACATTTACTGAAAATAATGAGCTTGAACTGCCAACAATTCACGGTACAAACCATTTTATTCATCATGACTTCCGCAAATCGTAAAAAATACAACTATCATTTCATATTAAAATCACATTGGTCCCTGTGGGATTCCATCAAATTTTTAAAAGCAGCGGGCTGAAAAGAACAATGGCTAAGAGGGGGAAAACACAGCCGGGCATTGGCGCTATGCCAAGTTAACGGTCACCATTTATTACGAATGTCTCGAGGGGACATGTGCGTGCATGTGATTTTTTTTATTAATTGAGTTAAAATTTTGGTATTACATGCCATTAGTCTGTTTTAAACATGAAGTGTTGAAAACTTGAACTGGCAACATTACACGGTAAGAACTGCAACATACATGATGGGTCGCATGGTTTAAGGCATGGAATGTCCTTATGTCCAGAGGGTGAACAAATAGTACAACAAGATGGTGTGACCGCAAAGTGTATCGCCTAACGTCCTTTGTGCTCGGCCCTTTGTTGCTACTAAATGCACAGGTTGCCTAGACATATTACTATTTCATCTTGTCCAAGGTAAACTGGATTACATTTACTGGAAGTAATGGGCTTAAACTGGCAGCGATACATGGTACAAACCTTTTTAAGCACTTTGATTTCTGTAAATCGCAAAAAAACCTGGTCATTTCAATTCAAAATCACATTGAACCTTGTTGGGTTCCATACATTTTATGTAGGCAGTGGGCTGTATAGAACAATGGCTAAAATGAGGAAAACAGAGCCGAGAGAGAGTGCTATGCCAATTTAACGGTCACGATTTCGTTACGAAGGCCTCGAAGTGACATCAGGCCTTGAGTTGTGTCATGCTATCATTGCCAAAGTTAGGAATTTGGTGGTCACAGTGTAGGATGCTCATTTCCCTCATAAATTAGTTTGTGCTCTCAAGAAAATGGTGAAATAGCCGTGAGATAAGTTTGTTGACAAAACAAATTAATTATACGAGAAAACAAAAGTGGGGTTGGCGGGCAGCAAAGCATAACAACAGTTCTGTAAAATAATACATACACATAATAACTATTTCATTTGTCCAGGTAAACTTGAGCACATTTACTGAAAATAATGAGCTTGAAACGGCCAACAATACACGGTACAAACCATTTATGCATCATGACCTCCGCAAATCGTAAAAAAAACTATTATTTCATTAAAAAAAAACATTGGTCCCTGTGGGATTCCATCAAATTTTTAAAAGCAGCGTGCTGAAAAGAACAATGGCTAAAGGGGAAAACACAGCCGGGCGAGGCGCTATGCCAAGTTAACGGTCACGATTTCGTTACGAATGCCTCGAGGGATATGTGCGTGCATGTGATTTTTTTTTTATTCATTGAGTTACAATTTGGTATAACATGTCAATAGTCTGTTTTAAACATGAAGTGTTGTAAACTTGAACTGACAACATTACACGGTAAGAACTGCAACATACATGATGGGTCGCATGGTTTAAGACATGGAATGTCCTTATGTCCAGAGGGTGAAAAAATAGTACAACAAGATGGTGTGACCGCGAGATGTATCGCCTAACATCCTTTGTGCTCGGCCCTTCGTTGCTACTAAATGTACAGGTTGCCTAGTCATATAACTATTTCATCTTGTCCAAGGTAAACTGGATTACATTTACTGGAATCAATGAGCTTAAACTGGCAACGATACATGGTACAAACCTTATTATGCACTATGATTTCTGTAAATCGAAAAAAAACCCTGGTCATTTCAATTCAACATCACTTTGGTCCTTGTGGGGTTCCATACATTTTATGTAGACAGTGGCTGTATAGAACAATGGCTAAAATAAGGAAAACAGAGCCGAGCGAGGGTGCTATGCCAATTTAACGGTCACGATTTCGTTACGAAGGCCTCGAAGGGACATCAGGCCTTGAGTTGTGTCATGCTATCACTGCCAAAGTTAGGAATTTGGTGGTCACAGTCTAGGATGCTCATTTCCCCCTCATAAATTAGTTTGTGCTCTCAAGAAAATGGTGAAATAGCCGTGAGATAAGTTTGTTGACAGAACAAATTAATTATACGAAAGAACAAAAGTGGGGTTGGCAGGGGCAGCAAAGCCATAACAATAGTTCTGTAACATAATACGTACACATAATAGCTATTTCATTTGTCCAAGGTAAACTTGAGCACATTTACTGAAAATAATGAGCTTGAACTGCCAACAATTCACGGTACAAACCATTTTATTCATCATGACTTCCGCAAATCGTAAAAAATACAACTATCATTTCATATTAAAATCACATTGGTCCCTGTGGGATTCCATCAAATTTTTTAAAAGCAGCGGGCTGAAAAAGAACAATGGCTAAGAGGGGGAAAACACAGCCGGGCATTGGCGCTATGCCAAGTTAACGGTCACCATTTATTACGAATGTCTCGAGGGGACATGTGCGTGCATGTGATTTTTTTTATTAATTGAGTTAAAATTTTGGTATTACATGCCATTAGTCTGTTTTAAACATGAAGTGTTGAAAACTTGAACTGGCAACATTACACGGTAAGAACTGCAACATACATGATGGGTCGCATGGTTTAAGGCATGGAATGTCCTTATGTCCAGAGGGTGAACAAATAGTACAACAAGATGGTGTGACCGCAAAGTGTATCGCCTAACATCCTTTGTGCTCGGCCCTTTGTTGCTACTAAATGCACAGGTTGCCTAGACATATTACTATTTCATCTTGTCCAAGGTAAACTGGATTACATTTACTGGAAGTAATGGGCTTAAACTGGCAGCGATACATGGTACAAACCTTATTAAGCACTTTGATTTCTGTAAATCGCAAAAAAACCTGGTCATTTCAATTCAAAATCACATTGAACCTTGTTGGGTTCCATACATTTTATGTAGGCAGTGGGCTGTATAGAACAATGGCTAAAATGAGGAAAACAGAGCCGAGAGAGAGTGCTATGCCAATTTAACGGTCAACGATTTCGTTACGAAGGCCTCGAAGTGACATCAGGCCTTGAGTTGTGTCATGCTATCATTGCCAAAGTTAGGAATTTGGTGGTCACAGTGTAGGATGCTCATTTCCCCTCATAAATTAGTTTGTGCTCTCAAGAAAATGGTGAAATAGCCGTGAGATAAGTTTGTTGACAAAACAAATTAATTATACGAGAAAACAAAAGTGGGGTTGGCAGGGGCAGCAAAGCCATAACAACAGTTCTGTAAAATAATACATACACATAATAACTATTTCATTTGTCCAGGTAAACTTGAGCACATTTACTGAAAATAATGAGCTTGAAACGGCCAACAATACACGGTACAAACCATTTTATGCATCATGACCTCCGCAAATCGTAAAAAAAACTATTATTTCATTAAAAAAAAAAAACATTGGTCCCTGTGGGATTCCATCAAATTTTTAAAAGCAGCGTGCTGAAAAGAACAATGGCTAAAGCGGGGAAAACACAGCCGGGCGAGGGCGCTATGCCAAGTTAACGGTCACGATTTCGTTACGAATGCCTCGAGGGGATATGTGCGTGCATGTGATTTTTTTTTATTCATTGAGTTACAATTTTGGTATAACATGTCAATAGTCTGTTTTAAACATGAAGTGTTGTAAACTTGAACTGACAACATTACACGGTAAGAACTGCAACATACATGATGGGTCGCATGGTTTAAGACATGGAATGTCCTTATGTCCAGAGGGTGAAAAAATAGTACAACAAGATGGTGTGACCGCGAGATGTATCGCCTAACATCCTTTGTGCTCGGCCCTTCGTTGCTACTAAATGTACAGGTTGCCTAGTCATATAACTATTTCATCTTGTCCAAGGTAAACTGGATTACATTTACTGGAATCAATGAGCTTAAACTGGCAACGATACATGGTACAAACCTTATTATGCACTATGATTTCTGTAAATCGAAAAAAAAACCCTGGTCATTTCAATTCAACATCACTTTGGTCCTTGTGGGGTTCCATACATTTTATGTAGACAGTGGGCTGTATAGAACAATGGCTAAAATAAGGAAAACAGAGCCGAGCGAGGGTGCTATGCCAATTTAACGGTCACGATTTCGTTACGAAGGCCTCGAAGGGACATCAGGCCTTGAGTTGTGTCATGCTATCACTGCCAAAGTTAGGAATTTGGTGGTCACAGTCTAGGATGCTCATTTCCCCCTCATAAATTAGTTTGTGCTCTCAAGAAAATGGTGAAATAGCCGTGAGATAAGTTTGTTGACAGAACAAATTAATTATACGAAAGAACAAAAGTGGGGTTGGCAGGGGCAGCAAAGCCATAACAATAGTTCTGTAACATAATACGTACACATAATAGCTATTTCATTTGTCCAAGGTAAACTTGAGCACATTTACTGAAAATAATGAGCTTGAACTGCCAACAATTCACGGTACAAACCATTTTATTCATCATGACTTCCGCAAATCGTAAAAAATACAACTATCATTTCATATTAAAATCACATTGGTCCCTGTGGGATTCCATCAAATTTTTAAAAGCAGCGGGCTGAAAAGAACAATGGCTAAGAGGGGGAAAACACAGCCGGGCATTGGCGCTATGCCAAGTTAACGGTCACCATTTATTACGAATGTCTCGAGGGGACATGTGCGTGCATGTGATTTTTTTTATTAATTGAGTTAAAATTTTGGTATTACATGCCATTAGTCTGTTTTAAACATGAAGTGTTGAAAACTTGAACTGGCAACATTACACGGTAAGAACTGCAACATACATGATGGGTCGCATGGTTTAAGGCATGGAATGTCCTTATGTCCAGAGGGTGAACAAATAGTACAACAAGATGGTGTGACCGCAAAGTGTATCGCCTAACATCCTTTGTGCTCGGCCCTTTGTTGCTACTAAATGCACAGGTTGCCTAGACATATTACTATTTCATCTTGTCCAAGGTAAACTGGATTACATTTACTGGAAGTAATGGGCTTAAACTGGCAGCGATACATGGTACAAACCTTAATAAGCACTTTGATTTCTGTAAATCGCAAAAAAACCTGGTCATTTCAATTCAAAATCACATTGAACCTTGTTGGGTTCCATACATTTTATGTAGGCAGTGGGCTGTATAGAACAATGGCTAAAATGAGGAAAACAGAGCCGAGAGAGAGTGCTATGCCAATTTAACGGTCACGATTTCGTTACGAAGGCCTCGAAGTGACATCAGGCCTTGAGTTGTGTCATGCTATCATTGCCAAAGTTAGGAATTTGGTGGTCACAGTGTAGGATGCTCATTTCCCCTCATAAATTAGTTTGTGCTCTCAAGAAAATGGTGAAATAGCCGTGAGATAAGTTTGTTGACAAAACAAATTAATTATACGAGAAAACAAAAGTGGGGTTGGCAGGGGCAGCAAAGCCATAACAACAGTTCTGTAAAATAATACATACACATAATAAATATTTCATTTGTACAAGGTTAACTTGAGCACATTTACTGAAAATAATGAGCTTGAAACGGCCAACAATACACGGTACAAACCATTTTATGCATCATGACCTCCGCAAATCGTAAAAAAAACTATTATTTCATTAAAAAAAAAAAACATTGGTCCCTGTGGGATTCCATCAAATTTTTAAAAGCAGCGTGCTGAAAAGAACAATGGCTAAAGCGGGGAAAACACAGCCGGGCGAGGGCGCTATGCCAAGTTAACGGTCACGATTTCGTTACGAATGCCTCGAGGGGATATGTGCGTGCATGTGATTTTTTTTTATTCATTGAGTTACAATTTTGGTATAACATGTCAATAGTCTGTTTTAAACATGAAGTGTTGTAAACTTGAACTGACAACATTACACGGTAAGAACTGCAACATACATGATGGGTCGCATGGTTTAAGACATGGAATGTCCTTATGTCCAGAGGGTGAAAAAATAGTACAACAAGATGGTGTGACCGCGAGATGTATCGCCTAACATCCTTTGTGCTCGGCCCTTCGTTGCTACTAAATGTACAGGTTGCCTAGTCATATAACTATTTCATCTTGTCCAAGGTAAACTGGATTACATTTACTGGAATCAATGAGCTTAAACTGGCAACGATACATGGTACAAACCTTATTATGCACTATGATTTCTGTAAATCGAAAAAAAAACCTGGTCATTTCAATTCAACATCACTTTGGTCCTTGTGGGGTTCCATACATTTTATGTAGACAGTGGGCTGTATAGAACAATGGCTAAAATAAGGAAAACAGAGCCGAGCGAGGGTGCTATGCCAATTTAACGGTCACGATTTCGTTACGAAGGCCTCGAAGGGACATCAGGCCTTGAGTTGTGTCATGCTATCACTGCCAAAGTTAGGAATTTGGTGGTCACAGTCTAGGATGCTCATTTCCCCCTCATAAATTAGTTTGTGCTCTCAAGAAAATGGTGAAATAGCCGTGAGATAAGTTTGTTGACAGAACAAATTAATTATACGAAAGAACAAAAGTGGGGTTGGCAGGGGCAGCAAAGCCATAACAATAGTTCTGTAACATAATACGTACACATAATAGCTATTTCATTTGTCCAAGGTAAACTTGAGCACATTTACTGAAAATAATGAGCTTGAACTGCCAACAATTCACGGTACAAACCATTTTATTCATCATGACTTCCGCAAATCGTAAAAAATACAACTATCATTTCATATTAAAATCACATTGGTCCCTGTGGGATTCCATCAAATTTTTAAAAGCAGCGGGCTGAAAAGAACAATGGCTAAGAGGGGGAAAACACAGCCGGGCATTGGCGCTATGCCAAGTTAACGGTCACCATTTATTACGAATGTCTCGAGGGGACATGTGCGTGCATGTGATTTTTTTTATTAATTGAGTTAAAATTTTGGTATTACATGCCATTAGTCTGTTTTAAACATGAAGTGTTGAAAACTTGAACTGGCAACATTACACGGTAAGAACTGCAACATACATGATGGGTCGCATGGTTTAAGGCATGGAATGTCCTTATGTCCAGAGGGTGAACAAATAGTACAACAAGATGGTGTGACCGCAAAGTGTATCGCCTAACATCCTTTGTGCTCGGCCCTTTGTTGCTACTAAATGCACAGGTTGCCTAGACATATTACTATTTCATCTTGTCCAAGGTAAACTGGATTACATTTACTGGAAGTAATGGGCTTAAACTGGCAGCGATACATGGTACAAACCTTATTAAGCACTTTGATTTCTGTAAATCGCAAAAAAACCTGGTCATTTCAATTCAAAATCACATTGAACCTTGTTGGGTTCCATACATTTTATGTAGGCAGTGGGCTGTATAGAACAATGGCTAAAATGAGGAAAACAGAGCCGAGAGAGAGTGCTATGCCAATTTAACGGTCACGATTTCGTTACGAAGGCCTCGAAGTGACATCAGGCCTTGAGTTGTGTCATGCTATCATTGCCAAAGTTAGGAATTTGGTGGTCACAGTGTAGGATGCTCATTTCCCCTCATAAATTAGTTTGTGCTCTCAAGAAAATGGTGAAATAGCCGTGAGATAAGTTTGTTGACAAAACAAATTAATTATACGAGAAAACAAAAGTGGGGTTGGCAGGGGCAGCAAAGCCATAACAACAGTTCTGTAAAATAATACATACACATAATAAATATTTCATTTGTACAAGGTTAACTTGAGCACATTTACTGAAAATAATGAGCTTGAAACGGCCAACAATACACGGTACAAACCATTTTATGCATCATGACCTCCGCAAATCGTAAAAAAAACTATTATTTCATTAAAAAAAAAAAACATTGGTCCCTGTGGGATTCCATCAAATTTTTAAAAGCAGCGTGCTGAAAAGAACAATGGCTAAAGCGGGGAAAACACAGCCGGGCGAGGGCGCTATGCCAAGTTAACGGTCACGATTTCGTTACGAATGCCTCGAGGGGATATGTGCGTGCATGTGATTTTTTTTTATTCATTGAGTTACAATTTTGGTATAACATGTCAATAGTCTGTTTTAAACATGAAGTGTTGTAAACTTGAACTGACAACATTACACGGTAAGAACTGCAACATACATGATGGGTCGCATGGTTTAAGACATGGAATGTCCTTATGTCCAGAGGGTGAAAAAATAGTACAACAAGATGGTGTGACCGCGAGATGTATCGCCTAACATCCTTTGTGCTCGGCCCTTCGTTGCTACTAAATGTACAGGTTGCCTAGTCATATAACTATTTCATCTTGTCCAAGGTAAACTGGATTACATTTACTGGAATCAATGAGCTTAAACTGGCAACGATACATGGTACAAACCTTATTATGCACTATGATTTCTGTAAATCGAAAAAAAAACCTGGTCATTTCAATTCAACATCACTTTGGTCCTTGTGGGGTTCCATACATTTTATGTAGACAGTGGGCTGTATAGAACAATGGCTAAAATAAGGAAAACAGAGCCGAGCGAGGGTGCTATGCCAATTTAACGGTCACGATTTCGTTACGAAGGCCTCGAAGGGACATCAGGCCTTGAGTTGTGTCATGCTATCACTGCCAAAGTTAGGAATTTGGTGGTCACAGTCTAGGATGCTCATTTCCCCCTCATAAATTAGTTGTGCTCTCAAGAAAATGGTGAAATAGCCGTGAGATAAGTTTGTTGACAGAACAAATTAATTATACGAAAGAACAAAAGTGGGGTTGGCAGGGGCAGCAAAGCCATAACAATAGTTCTGTAACATAATACGTACACATAATAGCTATTTCATTTGTCCAAGGTAAACTTGAGCACATTTACTGAAAATAATGAGCTTGAACTGCCAACAATTCACGGTACAAACCATTTTATTCATCATGACTTCCGCAAATCGTAAAAAATACAACTATCATTTCATATTAAAATCACATTGGTCCCTGTGGGATTCCATCAAATTTTTAAAAGCAGCGGGCTGAAAAGAACAATGGCTAAGAGGGGGAAAACACAGCCGGGCGTTGGCGCTATGCCAAGTTAACGGTCACCATTTATTACGAATGTCTCGAGGGGACATGTGCGTGCATGTGATTTTTTTTATTAATTGAGTTAAAATTTTGGTATTACATGCCATTAGTCTGTTTTAAACATGAAGTGTTGAAAACTTGAACTGGCAACATTACACGGTAAGAACTGCAACATACATGATGGGTCGCATGGTTTAAGGCATGGAATGTCCTTATGTCCAGGGGGTGAACAAATAGTACAACAAGATGGTGTGACCGCAAAGTGTATCGCCTAACATCCTTTGTGCTCGGCCCTTTGTTGCTACTAAATGCACAGGTTGCCTAGACATATTACTATTTCATCTTGTCCAAGGTAAACTGGATTACATTTACTGGAAGTAATGGGCTTAAACTGGCAGCGATACATGGTACAAACCTTATTAAGCACTTTGATTTCTGTAAATCGCAAAAAAACCTGGTCATTTCAATTCAAAATCACATTGAACCTTGTTGGGTTCCATACATTTTATGTAGGCAGTGGGCTGTATAGAACAATGGCTAAAATGAGGAAAACAGAGCCGAGAGAGAGTGCTATGCCAATTTAACGGTCACGATTTCGTTACGAAGGCCTCGAAGTGACATCAGGCCTTGAGTTGTGTCATGCTATCATTGCCAAAGTTAGGAATTTGGTGGTCACAGTGTAGGATGCTCATTTCCCCTCATAAATTAGTTTGTGCTCTCAAGAAAATGGTGAAATAGCCGTGAGATAAGTTTGTTGACAAAACAAATTAATTATACGAGAAAACAAAAGTGGGGTTGGCAGGGGCAGCAAAGCCATAACAACAGTTCTGTAAAATAATACATACACATAATAAATATTTCATTTGTACAAGGTTAACTTGAGCACATTTACTGAAAATAATGAGCTTGAAACGGCCAACAATACACGGTACAAACCATTTTATGCATCATGACCTCCGCAAATCGTAAAAAAAAACTATTATTTCATTAAAAAAAAAAAACATTGGTCCCTGTGGGATTCCATCAAATTTTTAAAAGCAGCGTGCTGAAAAGAACAATGGCTAAAGCGGGGAAAACACAGCCGGGCGAGGGCGCTATGCCAAGTTAACGGTCACGATTTCGTTACGAATGCCTCGAGGGGATATGTGCGTGCATGTGATTTTTTTTTATTCATTGAGTTACAATTTTGGTATAACATGTCAATAGTCTGTTTTAAACATGAAGTGTTGTAAACTTGAACTGACAACATTACACGGTAAGAACTGCAACATACATGATGGGTCGCATGGTTTAAGACATGGAATGTCCTTATGTCCAGAGGGTGAAAAAATAGTACAACAAGATGGTGTGACCGCGAGATGTATCGCCTAACATCCTTTGTGCTCGGCCCTTCGTTGCTACTAAATGTACAGGTTGCCTAGTCATATAACTATTTCATCTTGTCCAAGGTAAACTGGATTACATTTACTGGAATCAATGAGCTTAAACTGGCAACGATACATGGTACAAACCTTATTATGCACTATGATTTCTGTAAATCGAAAAAAAAACCTGGTCATTTCAATTCAACATCACTTTGGTCCTTGTGGGGTTCCATACATTTTATGTAGACAGTGGGCTGTATAGAACAATGGCTAAAATAAGGAAAACAGAGCCGAGCGAGGGTGCTATGCCAATTTAACGGTCACGATTTCGTTACGAAGGCCTCGAAGGGACATCAGGCCTTGAGTTGTGTCATGCTATCACTGCCAAAGTTAGGAATTTGGTGGTCACAGTCTAGGATGCTCATTTCCCCCTCATAAATTAGTTTGTGCTCTCAAGAAAATGGTGAAATAGCCGTGAGATAAGTTTGTTGACAGAACAAATTAATTATACGAAAGAACAAAAGTGGGGTTGGCAGGGGCAGCAAAGCCATAACAATAGTTCTGTAACATAATACGTACACATAATAGCTATTTCATTTGTCCAAGGTAAACTTGAGCACATTTACTGAAAATAATGAGCTTGAACTGCCAACAATTCACGGTACAAACCATTTTATTCATCATGACTTCCGCAAATCGTAAAAAATACAACTATCATTTCATATTAAAATCACATTGGTCCCTGTGGGATTCCATCAAATTTTTAAAAGCAGCGGGCTGAAAAGAACAATGGCTAAGAGGGGGAAAACACAGCCGGGCGTTGGCGCTATGCCAAGTTAACGGTCACCATTTATTACGAATGTCTCGAGGGGACATGTGCGTGCATGTGATTTTTTTTATTAATTGAGTTAAAATTTTGGTATTACATGCCATTAGTCTGTTTTAAACATGAAGTGTTGAAAACTTGAACTGGCAACATTACACGGTAAGAACTGCAACATACATGAGCACTATGATTTCTGTAAATCGAAAAAAAAACCCTGGTCATTTCAATTCAACATCACTTTGGTCCTTGTGGGGTTCCATACATTTTATGTAGACAGTGGGCTGTATAGAACAATGGCTAAAATGAGGAAAACAGAGCCGAGCGAGGGTGCTATGCCAATTTAACGGTCACGATTTCGTTACGAAGGCCTCGAAGGGACATCAGGCCTAGAGTTGTGTCATGCTATCAATGCCAAAGTTAGGAATTTGGTGGTCACAGTCTAGGATGCTCATTTCCCCCTCATAAATTAGTTTGTGCTCTCAAGAAAATGGTGAAATAGCCGTGAGATAAGTTTGTTGACAAAACAAATTAATTATACGAGAAAACAAAAGTGGGGTTGGCAGGGGCAGCAAAGCCATAACAACAGTTCTGTAACATAATACATACACATAATAAATATTTCATTTGTACAAGGTTAACTTGAGCACATTTACTGAAAATAATGAGCTTGAAACTGCCAACAATTCACGGTACAAACCATTTTATTCATCATGACTTCCGCAAATCGTAAAAAAAAACTATTTATTTCATAAAAAAAAAACATTGGTCCCTGTGGGATTCCATCAAATTTTTAAAAGCAGCGGCTGAAAAGAACAATGGCTAAAGCGGGGAAAAACACAGCCGGGCGTGGCGCTATGCCAAGTTAACGGTCACGATTTCGTTACGAATGCCTCGAGGGGACATGTGCGTGCATGTGATTTTTTTTATTAATTGAGTTAAAATTTTGGTATTACATGCCAATAGTCTGTTTTAAACATGAAGTGTTGAAACTTGAACTGGCAACATTACACGGTAAGAACTGCAACATACATGATGGGTCGCAGGTTTAAGGCATGGAATGTCGTTATGTCTAAAGGGTGAAAAATAGTACAACAAGATGGTGTGACGCGAAGTGTATCGCCTAACATCCTTTGTGCTCGGCCCTTTGTTGCTACTAAATGCACAGGTTGCCTAGACATATTACTATTTCATCTTGTCCTAAGGTAAACTGGATTACATTTACTGGAAGTAATGGGCTTAAACTGGCAGCGATACATGGTACAAACCTTATTAAGCACTATGATTTCTGTAAATCGCAAAAAAAAACCTGGTCATTTCAATTCAAAATCACATTGGTCCTTGTTGGGTTCCATACATTTTATGTAGGCAGTGGGCTGTATAGAACAATGGCTAAAATGAGGAAAACAGAGCCGAGAGAGAGTGCTATGCCAATTTAACGGTCACGATTTCGTTACGAAGGCCTCGAAGTGACATCAGGCCTTGAGTTGTGTCTTGCCATCAATGCCAAAGTTAGGAATTTGGTGGTCACAGTGTAGAATGCTCATTTCCCCCTTATAAATTACTTTGTGCTCTCAAGAAAATGGTGAAATAGCCGTGAGATAAGTTTGTTGACAAAACAAATTAATTATACGAGAAAACAAAAGTGGGGTTGGCAGGGGCAGCAAAGCCATAACAACAGTTCTGTAACATAATACATACACATAATAACTATTTCATTTGTACAAGGTAACTTGAGCACATTTACTGAAAATAATGAGCTTGAAACGGCCAACAATACACGGTACAAACCATTTTATGCATCATGACTTCCGCAAATCGTAAAAAAAACTATTATTTCATAAAAAAAAAACATTGGTCCCTGTGGGATTCCATCAAATTTTTAAAAGCAGCGGGCTGAAAAGAACAATGGCTAAGAGGGGGAAAACACAGCCGGGCGTTGGCGCTATGCCAAATTAACGGTCACCATTTATTACGAATGTCTCGAGGGGACATGTGCGTGCATGTGATTTTTTTATTAATTGAGTTAAAATTTTGGTATTACATGCCAATAGTCTGTATTAAACATGAAGTGTTGAAAACTTGAACTGGCAACATTACACGGTAAGAACTGCAACATACATGATGGGTCGCATGGTTTAAGGCTTGGAATGTCCTCATGTCCAGAGGGTGAACAAATAGTACAACTAGATGGTGTGACCGCAAAGTGTATCGCCTAACATCCTTTGTGCTCGGCCCTTTGTTGCTACTAAATGCACAGGTTGCCTAGACATATTACTATTTCATCTTGTCCAAGGTAAACTGGATTACATTTACTGGAAGTAATGGGCTTAAACTGGCAGTGATACATGGTACAAACCTTATTAAGCGCTATGATTTCTGTAAATCGCAAAAAAAAACTGGTCATTTCAATTCAACATCACTTTGGTCCTTGTTGGGTTCCATACATTTTATGTAGACAGTCGGCTGTATAGAACAATGGCTAAAATGAGGAAAACAGAGCCGAGCGAGGGTGCTATGCCAATTTAACGGTCACGATTTCGTTACGAAGGCCTCGAAGGGACATCAGGCCTAGAGTTGTGTCATGCTATCAATGCCAAAGTTAGGAATTCGGTGGTCACAGTCTAGGATGCTCATTTCCCCCTCATAAATTAGTTTGTGCTCTCAAGAAAATGGTGAAATAGCCGTGAGATAAGTTTGTTGACAAAACAAATTAATTATACGAGAAAACAAAAGTGGGGTTGGCAGGGGCAGCAAAGCCATAACAACAGTTCTGTAACATAATACATACACATAATATATTTCATTTGTACAAGGTAAACTTGAGCACATTTACTGAAAATAATGAGCTTGAACTGCCAACAATTCACGGTACAAACCATTTTATTCATCATGACTTCCGCAAATCGTAAAAAAAACAACCTATTTTTTTCATTAAAAAAAAAACATTGGTCCCTGTGGGATTCCATCAAATTTTTAAAAGCAGCGTGCTGAAAAGAACAATGGCTAAGCGGGGAAAACACAGCCGGGCGAGGGCGCTATGCCAAGTTAACGGTCACGATTTCGTTACGAATGCCTCGAGGGGACATGTGCGTGCATGTGATTTTTTTTATTCATTGAGTTACAATTTTGGTATTACATGCCAATAGTCTGTTTTAAACATGAAGTGTTATAAACTTGAACTGGCAACATTACACGGTAAGAACTGCAACATACATGATGGTCGCAGGGTTTAAGGCATGGAATGTCCGTTATGTCCAAGGTGTGAAAAATAGTAACACAAGATGGTGTGACCGCGAAGTGTATCGCCTAACATCCTTTGTGCTCGGCCCTTTGTTGCTACTAAATGTACAGGTTGCCTAGTCATATAACTATTTCATCTTGTCCAAGGTAAACTGGATTACATTTACTGGAATCAATGAGCTTAAACTGGCAACGATACATGGTACAAACCTTATTATGCACTATGATTTCTGCAAATCGAAAAAAAAAACCTGGTCATTTCAATTCAACATCACATTGGTCCTTGTTGGGTTCCATACATTTTATGTAGGCAGTGGGCTGTATAGAACAATGGCTAAAATGAGGAAAACAGAGCCGAGAGAGAGTGCTATGCCAATTTAACGGTCACGATTTCGTTACGAAGGCCTCGAAGTGACATCAGGCCTTGAGTTGTGTCTTGCCATCAATGCCAAAGTTAGGAATTTGGTGGTCACAGTGTAGAATGCTCATTTCCCCCTTATAAATTACTTTGTGCTCTCAAGAAAATGGTGAAATAGCCGTGAGATAAGTTTGTTGACAAAACAAATTAATTATACGAGAAAACAAAAGTGGGGTTGGCAGGGGCAGCAAAGCCATAACAACAGTTCTGTAACATAATACATACACATAATAAATATTTCATTTTACAAGGTTAACTTGAGCACATTTACTGAAAATAATGAGCTTGAAACGGCCAACAATACACGGTACAAACCATTTTATGCATCATGACTTCCGCAAATCGTAAAAAAAACTATTATTTCATAAAAAAAAACATTGGTCCCTGTGGGATTCCATCAAATTTTTAAAAGCAGCGGGCTGAAAAGAACAATGGCTAAGAGGGGGAAAACACAGCCGGGCGTTGGCGCTATGCCAAATTAACGGTCACCATTTATTACGAATGTCTCGAGGGGACATGTGCGTGCATGTGATTTTTTTATTAATTGAGTTAAAATTTTGGTATTACATGCCAATAGTCTGTATTAAACATGAAGTGTTGAAAACTTGAACTGGCAACATTACACGGTAAGAACTGCAACATACATGATGGGTCGCATGGTTTAAGGCTTGGAATGTCCTCATGTCCAGAGGGTGAACAAATAGTACAACTAGATGGTGTGACCGCAAAGTGTATCGCCTAACATCCTTTGTGCTCGGCCCTTTGTTGCTACTAAATGCACAGGTTGCCTAGACATATTACTATTTCATCTTGTCCAAGGTAAACTGGATTACATTTACTGGAAGTAATGGGCTTAAACTGGCAGTGATACATGGTACAAACCTTATTAAGCGCTATGATTTCTGTAAATCGCAAAAAAAAACTGGTCATTTCAATTCAACATCACTTTGGTCCTTGTTGGGTTCCATACATTTTATGTAGACAGTCGGCTGTATAGAACAATGGCTAAAATGAGGAAAACAGAGCCGAGCGAGGGTGCTATGCCAATTTAACGGTCACGATTTCGTTACGAAGGCCTCGAAGGGACATCAGGCCTAGAGTTGTGTCATGCTATCAATGCCAAAGTTAGGAATTCGGTGGTCACAGTCTAGGATGCTCATTTCCCCCTCATAAATTAGTTTGTGCTCTCAAGAAAATGGTGAAATAGCCGTGAGATAAGTTTGTTGACAAAACAAATTAATTATACGAAAGAACAAAAGTGGGGTTGGCAGGGGCAGCAAAGCCATAACAATAGTTCTGTAACATAATACGTACACATAATAGCTATTTCATTTGTCCAAGGTAAACTTGAGCACATTTACTGAAAATAATGAGCTTGAACTGCCAACAATTCACGGTACAAACCATTTTATTCATCATGACTTCCGCAAATCGTAAAAAAAAAAACCTATTTTTTTCATTAAAAAAAAAACATTGGTCCCTGTGGGATTCCATCAAATTTTTAAAAGCAGCGTGCTGAAAAGAACAATGGCTAAAGCGGGGAAAACACAGCCGGGCGAGGGCGCTATGCCAAGTTAACGGTCACGATTTCGTTACGAATGCCTCGAGGGGACATGTGCGTGCATGTGATTTTTTTTTATTCATTGAGTTACAATTTTGGTATTACATGCCAATAGTCTGTTTTAAACATGAAGTGTTATAAACTTGAACTGGCAACAATACACGGTAAGAACTGCAACATACATGATAGGTCGCAGGGTTTAAGGCATGGAATGCCGTTATGTCCAGAGTGTGAAAAATAGTAACACAAGATGGTGTGACCGCGAAGTGTATCGCCTAACATCCTTTGTGCTCGGCCCTTCGTTGCTACTAAATGTACAGGTTGCCTAGTCATATAACTATTTCATCTTGTCCAAGGTAAACTGGATTACATTTACTGGAATCAATGAGCTTAAACTGGCAACGATACATGGTACAAACCTTATTATGCACTATGATTTCTGCAAATCGAAAAAAAAAACCTGGTCATTTCAATTCAACATCACTTTGGTCCTTGTGGGGTTCCATACATTTTATGTAGACAGTGGGCTGTATAGAACAATGGCTAAAATGAGGAAAACAGAGCCGAGCGAGGGTGCTATGCCAATTTAACGGTCACGATTTCGTTACGAAGGCCTCGAAGGGACATCAGGCCTTGAGTTGTGTCATGCTATCAATGCCAAAGTTAGGAATTTGGTGGTCACAGTCTAGGATGCTCATTTCCCCCTATAAATTAGTTGTGCTCTCAAGAAAATGGTGAAATAGCCGTGAGATAAGTTTGTTGACAAAACAAATTAATTATACGAGAAAACAAAAGTGGGGTTGGCAGGGGCAGCAAAGCCATAACAACAGTTCTGTAACATAATACATACACATAATAAATATTTCATTTGTACAAGGTTAACTTGAGCACATTTACTGAAAATAATGAGCTTGAAACGGCCAACAATACACGGTACAAACCATTTTATGCATCATGACTTCCGCAAATCGTAAAAAAAACTATTATTTCATAAAAAAAAAACATTGGTCCCTGTGGGATTCCATCCAATTTTTAAAAGCAGCGGGCTGAAAAGAACAATGGCTAAAGCGGGGAAAACACAGCCGGGCGAGGGCGCTTTGCCAAGTTAACGGTCACGATTTCGTTACGAATGCCTCGAGGGGACATGTGCGTGCATGTGATTTTTTTATTAATTGAGTTAAAATTTTGGTATTACATGCCAATAGTCTGTTTTAAACATGAAGTGTTGTAAACTTGAACTGGCAACATTACACGGTAAGAACTGCAACATACATGATGGGTCGCATGGTTTAAGGCATGGAATGTCCGTTATGTCTAGAAGGGTGAAAAAATAGTACAACAAGATGGTGTGATCGCGAAGTGTATCGCCTAACATCCTTTGTGCTCGGCCCTTTGTTGCTACTAAATGCACAGGTTGCCTAGACATATTACTATTTCATCTTGTCTAAGGTAAACTGGATTACATTTACTGGAAGTAATGGGCTTAAACTGGCAGGATACATGGTACAAACCTTATTAAGCACTATGATTTCTGTAAATCGCAAAAAAAACCTGGTCATTTCAATTCAAATCACATTGGTCCTTGTTGGGTTCCATACATTTTATGTAGCAGTGGGCTGTATAGAACAATGGCTAAAATGAGGAAAACAGAGCCGAGAGAGAGTGCTATGCCAATTTAACGGTCACGATTTCGTTACGAAGGCCTCGAAGTGACATCAGGCCTTGAGTTGTGTCTGCCATCAATGCCAAAGTTAGGAATTTGGTGGTCACAGTGTAGAATGCTCATTTCCCCCTTATAAATTACTTTGTGCTCTCAAGAAAATGGTGAAATAGCCGTGAGATAAGTTTGTTGACAAAACAAATTAATTATACGAGAAAACAAAAGTGGGGTTGGCAGGGGCAGCAAAGCCATAACAACAGTTCTGTAACATAATACATACACATAATAAACTATTTCATT